>QRDG01000264.1:891976-1401920 GCA_012064385.1 Puccinellia tenuiflora | reverse complement strand
CGCCCTCGCCTCCGGCGCCAGTGGGCACTGTTGCGGTCGCTGCGGTCTTTGGCACTTTCGCCACGGGTGCCCTGCAAGCAGCCGAAACGCTCAGTTACTCCGCGGAAAAGAGAAAGGTGAGGAACGAAGGTTCCATGAACGGAACTTACCGGTCCGCGAGCACCCACTATTTCCTCTTCACCCCGCTGCGCGGGGTCGCGCTGCCCTTGGCAGAGGTGCTCGCCTCTGCCGCGCGGGCTTGGGAGCTCTCGCCCTGTCGGGAGCTGATCGCTCTCACCTACTCCGCGCGGGCCCCCCGCGAGGACACATCCTCGCCGCGAGCGCCAGGATCGGACCCGCCGAGGTCCTCATCGGAGAACACCATGCATCTCCTCAGCCGCGTCTCCAGCGGCACCGCATCGTCCCCGGTGTCAGAGTCCTCAGGAGGGACCACCGTGAAGGGAGCCTCCTCGAGAGGCGCCCTCTCGTCCTCCTCGCCGTCAACGGGGACCACCTCGCGAGAGCCCCCCGCCTGAGATGCCTCGTCTCTGGCTCCGTCATCTTCGGTCGCCGCACTCTCCTTGTCGTCCTCCTGGAGGAACTCGTCGCCCTCCAGGCCCTTCGCGTCGAAGGTCGGCATGTCTGCGCAGGTCGCCTCCAGCGTCTTCCGCCTCCGCAAGTACAACGGGCGGGTCTCCCCGGCAGGCCAAACGAGTTTCTCCACTCCGAAGAGGATCCGGGTGGCGAAGTTGACCGCCGCGTCATCGAGCATGTTGTTGGACATCCGTATGTCGTCCGCCATGTTGCCCAGCGTCCACATCGGCCTTGAGTCGGCCTGCAGCGGCGCCACGTTCTGTCGGAGGTACTCCGCCACCACCATCTGCCCCGTGAGGCCCCGCTGCTTCAACAAGACGATGCGCTCCACGAGGGGCCTCATCACGTCACCTCCGCGAAGACGAGCGCTGCCCCACGCCTTCGCGAGCTTCGCCGGCTGCTCGGTGCGGACCTCGAGGAGCACCTCATTGTGAAGGCCGGTATCGACGAACACCCAGCTGCGACGGAAGTCCTCCAACCTCTTGCTCACCGCCATGGAGATCAGCTGGGCCGCCTCGTGCTCGTTCAGGCGTAAGGAGACACAGCTGGTGACGCCGGACGTTGTCGTCCACAGACTGTAGAAGTGGCGGAAGAAGGCCACGGATGGCCAGACGCCAAGGAACGCCTCGCAGAAGAAGGCAAAGGTGGCAAGAATGGCGATCGAGGCCGGATGAAGGTGAATAAGATGGATCTGATAGTGCCGCGGGATCTATAGGAGAAACGGGGAGAATGGCGGCACCAGCCCCACCATCAGCGCGTGGACGAAGATCGGCTGCAGCGACCCGCTACGCCGCCAGACCGTGTTGAAGCCAGCTTGGACCTCAGTCGAGCCCCACTCGTTGGACGCATCGGTCACCAGGCCGCGGACCTTGGCGATGGCCTCCTCGCTACGGAAGCGCGAGATCCCCAGCACCGTGGGCGCAGACGCCTCCGCCTCCACATGCTTGCCTTTCCCCTTCGGGGCGAAGGCTCTCTTGGGAGACATGGTTGCGAAGCTTGCGAGTCGCAACGAAGAAGAAGGGCGCAAGGAAGAAGAAGAGCGCGAGATGGAGAAGCTTTCGGTGAAGAATGAGCAACGCGGAAGATGGGAACCGCTGCGGTTTATCTCTTTTATGAAGGCAAGGTGAGCAGTTGCCGTATCACGATGAAGATTCGTGGGAGTTGCGTGGGCACGCGCAGTGGAGGAGTCGGACGTGTGGCGCAGCGGGGCCTGACAGCTTTTTGGCCCCTGCCTGTTCGTCTCCGTCATCTCGTCTTCGTCGCCCGGACTCCGCCTCCTTGACTCCCACGTCACAGGCATTCAAGGCACGGGCCCGGGGGCTACTGTCGGTCCCACGGCTTCTAGGGTAGCCTGGCCCAGCTGTCAGCAACCCCACCAGCGCCAAGCAAGAGGCCTCCCCCTGCGGCGAGCGCTGCGTCACTGACGAGGCTAAGACTCGGCAAATCCCTGGGTCGAGTACCCCGGGTTGATTGAGGGGGAGAGAGATGAGCGCTGGTGATCACGACGGCTAACAGGCGAGGCGTTTACCCAGGTTCAGGCTCCCGGAGGATAAAACCCTACTTACTGCTTGTCTGGTATTGATGTTGAGTGTGGCTACAATGGCGAGATGGCAATCTCGCTAGGGTTTGAGATGGCGGCTATGAGCGTGAGAGTATGCGTTGGCGTTCCCGTTACCCTAGACGAGGGACCCTCCTAGCCTTTATATGGTAGGCTAGGTCTCGGGTGAACGGTGCCGATGGCACTTACAAGACGATCGAGGCTGATGACCTAACGTCGACTATCTTGGTCCGCACGTCGTCCTCCTTGGGCCTTCCTTGGGCCCTCGTCATCAAGGCAGATGTTCTTGGCGTGACCCAGGTACCACCACCGTGGGGTAGTCAAAGAGTGACCCCACGACAGTCACTTCGACACGAGGCATGCCACGCTGGCATGCGCCTCGCGAGGGGCCTCGCCCCTTCGTGGAATGAAGGCCAAGCAGCGCCTCGTGAGGACCTCAGAGGGAAGCTGCGATGAAGTTTCCTCCTCACGGGCGCCACCGCATCACGCCTGCACAGAGTGACGTCAAAAGCTCTGTGCCATCGCCAGGATAAACTGGCCATTTCCCCTTCTATGATTAAAGTGGGAACAACGTCAGGCCAGCCAAGACCATGACCGAAGACTAATCCTTTGTGAACAAAGAGGCGCCCGTTGGGGGACACGCCCTGACGGGTCACGTCATCGCCAAACTCAGCACGCCAAGGACCGTGGCCTCCCAGGCCGCTTTGCACGCTTTGGTGATAGGCCGACAGGGACCCACCGCCTGATGGACAGGCGTTGTTTCTTTCTCCCTTTAGGCCATCTGTGGTAGCCCTTCCTACCAGGGGAGAGGCCCACGCCAATATAAATAAGGTGGCCTTGGCACCGTAGAAGGGGTCCGATTCCGATCCTAGAGAGAGAACTAGCCTCTCCAAGCGGGAGCACACATCTGTGTAACCTCCACAAGCAGTACAACTCAGACAAGTAGGAGTAGGGTTTTACACCATCACGGTGGCCCAAACCTGGGTAAACTGCCGTGTCCTTTGCTCTCTTTGCTCACCGCCGTGTCTCGAAGGCCATAGCCTAGGCAACTCTCAACCCTTGGACGAACAATGGTACCCGGAGGCCCAACGCTCTGTCACATATGATATTAGTCTGTGTTAGTATGTCCATAGTGAGTAGTAACATATTTCTAGTATCATGATACATTATATTATTAGCTTATGGACTCATTGTGTCTTAAAATCCGTTATGTTACGGTATCATATCATGATACCAGAGCCTCCTCTCTCTTCATTTATTGTTGTGCCACATCATCTTTTTGCCAACATGGCACATATGATACTACTTATGATACCCTCATTGTGGTTAGTCTCAAATATGCAGCACGCTCGTATCACTGTGTTCGATCCATAGATGTTTTTCCTACATGATTGAGCGATGCATAAGTCCTATGAATAAGTGACAAATCTTGCAAAAACTAGAAGGGATGTTTTGGCTCCCGAGTTCACATGATCTTGCCTCGATAAAAGATAAAAAAAATAGTAAAATATTTTAAAAAAATATGACTTTTTTATGATGAATATATACTAATTTTCAATATACATGCAAACTTTCGTAATGAAATGAAATTTTATCTACTCTGTACAAAACTAACAAAATCAGTGCTCTGAAATGATACTTTTGTAATATCATTTTGGCCACTGATTTGTCTTTTTTTTTTCACAGAGCAGCACAAGTGTCATTTGATCACGAAATTTTACATTCATGTAAAAAACTCATATATTTTCATAACTAAAAAATTGTAGAATTTTTTAAAATGTCTTACTATTTTTTAATTATTTTTATTTGGGCAAAAGCATGTGAGCTCGGGTTCGAAAGTGAATTTCCGGCAAAAACCTAACTACGTTAGCTAGGAATTTACATCAGCAAACGGAAAAAGCGCGTGTAAAACAATAGAGTACAGATTGACGGCACCTGCCCTAGGAGAGAAAGCAACTTCTTGGCATGGTGGTGGACGATTGCACTCGCCGGTGTATGCCCGCGGGTGGCAAGTTGGGAAGGAGACAGAGGCGGAGCTATGTGTACCTCAGGGGGGGGGGCGCCGCCCCCCAGCCCAAGAATTTTTGGCCTATATACTAGTACTTTTCGGCCTTTTACCAGCAAAATCACTGATATTTAGGGGGTGTTTGGTTAGGCTTTGGCTTATAAGCCCAAAAAGCACCTAAATAGGTGCTTTTGGCTTTTGGCTTTTGGCTTTTGGCTTATACCATAATAAAACATAAGTCAAAACCCAAAAGCCAAAAGCACCTATTTAGGTGCTTTTTCGGCTTATAAGCCAAAGCCAAAGCCTAACCAAACACCCCCTTAGCCCATCCCCCCCCCCCCCCCCCAACACTGGCCCAAGATGCATTTGGAGCAATTTGCCCCCCCCCCCCCCAACCAGTCAGCCCAAGCTCCGCCACTGGAACGAGAGATCCGTCTAATTGGATTCAAGGCAAGATCCGCAGACCAAGGCGAATAGAACTGCACAGAAACTCTGGTGACGATTGGATCCACGTAGTCCATCATAGATCTAAAGGTTATAATTGTTTTGTTAAGCTTCATCTCATGGTTGATATTATATGCTTCTAATATTAATATGCAGTCTCGTAGATAGTCTCGAATTAGTAAATATAAAATATAAGATTTAATTTAGAGCGACAAAACACTAAAGATGCTCTTATGCCACTCTTTGTAACAATTTTTTGGTAAGTTATAATTTTTGTAGTGAGAAAATTGTTCTTCACACCTGTGGCAAGAGTTGGCAAGTAATAATGTGTGTGACATGTCTGTTCTGACAGGCCCTGTGTTATGGTGCTAACTGCTAAGGGGGTCTCCCTATTTCTCGCTTCGAGCGACTTGGAGCATTGACTCGCCTACACAGCGCAGTGCATCGCTCGTTTCGCTAACCCTACATGGGCCTGGGCGCTTGGCCCAACACGTGACTGCTACAAAAACAAAAGCGGAGCACTAGCGATGACCGACGAGCCAAAAGCGCCCTGCGCATGCTCGCGTGTTTTTTTCTTTCCTTTTTTTTCCTTTTTTCATCGGTTTTTTTATTTTTTTAATATAAAACCAATTTAAAATTTGAATATTTTTTAAATATGAACCAAAAATTATAGTGAACAAAAAAGGCTTGTGAAACGAAAAGGAAAAAAAAATTCGGATGAACAAAAAATAATAGTGAACCAAAAATTCGGGTGAAACGAAAATAATAGTGAACAAAAAATTCGGGTGAACCAAAAATAAAAATTCGGATGAACCAAAAATTCGTGTGAACCAAAAATAATAGTGAACCAAAAATTCGGGTGAACCAAAAATAATAGTGAACCAAAAATTTGGGTGAACCGAAAATAATAGTGAACCAAAAATTCGGGTGAAACAAAAATTCGTGTGAACCAAAAATAATAGTGAACCAAAAATTCGGGTGAACCAAAAATAATAGTGAACAAAAAATTCGGGTGAACCGAAAATAATAGTGAACCAAAAATTCGGGTGAACCGAAAATAATAGTGAACCAAAAATTGGGGTGAACCAAAAATAATAGTGAACCAAAAATTCGGGTGAACCGAAAATAATAGTGAACAAAAATTCGGGTGAACCAAAAATAATAGTGAACCAAAAATTCGGGTGAACCAAAATTCGGATGAACCGAAAATATTAGTGAACCGAAAATAATAGTGAACCAAAAATTCGGGTGAACCGAAAATAATAGTGAACCAAAAATTCGGGTGAACCGAAAATAATAGTGAACCAAAAATTGGGGTGAACCAAAAATAATAGTGAACCAAAAATTCGGGTGAACCGAAAATAATAGTGAACCAAAAATTCGGGTGAACCAAAAATAATAGTGAACCAAAAATTCGGGTGAACCAAAATTCGGATGAACCGAAAATATTAGTGAACCGAAAATAATAGTGAACCAAAAATACCGGTGAGTCGAAAATAATAATAAATGGAAAAGGAACCAAAATTCGGATGAATTGCAAATGTTAGTGAACCAAAAATTCGAGTGAACCGTAATAAAAAATAGATTTTCGAAAAAAGGTTCATATTTGATATCTATTCATTTTGAAAATGGTTCATATTTGAGAAATTTTCATTTAAAAAAAGGTTCGGATTAAAAAAAATTAATGATCCGCATTTAAAATATATTCATTTTGTAAAAATGAAACAAAGAAGAAAAAATGAATACAAGAAAAAGAAAAAATAGAAACGGAAATGGTTCGGAATTTGAAAATATGAAAAAAATATTTTTCAAATAAAAGATAATAAAACGAAACTAAATAATAAAACAGAAAAAGAAACAAAAAAGAAAGAAAAAAACAGAAAACAAAAAGGAATCAGAAATGAACACCGAAAAAGGCAGAATAGAAGGACAAATAATGAAGTATATGTATGAATCCGAACGTAGCCCATTGGCTATGCTCTCTAGCTTCGACCTGGACATCGTGGGTTCGAATCACGCGGCCGCTATTTTGTTCTCTGTTTTGTACTGAGAAATACTTAATGGGCCGGCCCAGCAGGAAAACATACACGGGCGAGGCGGTGTTACGACTCGCATTGAGCGAGATATAGCGCCTGTGCTGCTAAGGGCATGTACAGTAGCATCTAGTCAGCCCGTCTGTAAACTGTCCACATAAGAAATTAGATTACGTGGGGGAGAGAGAAAAAAGAAACTGCCCAGCCCGCCTGTAGAAATAAAGACGGTGGATTAGCGTTAAAATCGCTGCTAATAGACGGGTTGTGTCGTGGTGGTGCACGGACAGATGCCATAGATAGACTTAAGGTGGGGCCGATTGGACGCTGGAGGTACCGGGGAGGGCTTGCACGTTAAGACGTACACAGAGACACACACACACACACGCGCGATTTACCCAGGTTCGGGGCTCTCGTGAGGAGATAACACCCCTACTCCTGCCTGTCTGATCTATATATGTGGATTACAAACAAGTTACAAGCTGCTCCTTGAGCTGTTTAAGAAGAACTAAGAGCTCTGGGCTCTCTACCGAGTCTCGGAACTCTCTACCGAGTCTCGGAACGGCTATGTGGCTCTCCTGCTAGCTCTCAAGGAAATGACCAAGTGTTTGTTCAGCGTCTAGGCTCACGTGAAGTGTCGTCCCCGTAAGAGGAACTCCTGGTGCTCCTTATATAGGGAAACCCAGGGCACAGGGTTAGGGCTGACGTTTGTGCTGGCGTAGGCAACATTGTGGCCACGCCGGGGCCTCTAACTGCTTCCGTCACCCCTGCGTGGCATGTCCAATCCACCAACTCCTGTGCACTGCTCCGCCGTACTGCATAGGTCAGCAGCGTGGAGGTCTGACTGCCCATGCTACCACCGAGTCAAGGAGTTGGCAGCGCGTCCTGTCCTGCCAGTGTCAGGACGCCTGCCCCGTGATTGTAGGGACAAGACGTACGCTACGACCAACGCCGAGATAGAGCTTCATTCCTCCCGATCCGGCATAGGCATGCCAGATATTTTCTAACTCGGTTTCTCCTCTCCTGCACATAAGAACAACAAAGGAGATTCCGACATATAGTATGCCTGATCCGACATAGGGCTATGTCGGTAGGCCCTTACCCAGTTGACCCCGGGTAAACCTATGTGTATGTCGGTTTATCATTGACTCGGTCAACTCCGAGTCGAAGCTTATTTCACCATATTGACCCTACTCGGGGGCTGCCCCCCCCCCCCCCCCCCGACATTAGTCCCCGAAGCTGGCGCGGTCCTGCAACCTCGGATGGAGGGCCACGGCAGGTTTACCCGAAAACCAGCATCTTTACTTGATTACCGACATCACATACGTCGGCAAACCGTTTATATGTCGGAAAGCAGATTTGCCTCCCATCTTGATATTCGACTTAATGTCGGATCGTTCCGACTCACTGGAAAACACACGGCTCCTCCGAGTCATTGGTTCCTCTACGTGGCAGAGCATCTCTGCTTAACGCCTCGGCTCTTGTGCACAGATGGACGTGCCACTGGCACGCACGCCACTTGCATCATGCCGGTTGCCTCGAAGACTGCGCGCACGCAAGCACTTAAGTGCGGTTGAACCGCACCGCTCGCGTCGCCTCGGGTCCTGCCCGATCAGGTGTGCCGCTCAGAGCCGTTGGCTCCCTGTGGCCCATTGTGGGGCGGATCGTGCGGCAGTTAAGCCGCTGAGAGGATCGTGGCGGAGATCGTGGGGTGGTAACCTCCCGTCCGTTACGGAATCGTGCGCAGAAAATCACGCGTCCACGATCTCCTCCGGCCGCTCTTAAATAGTAGGGAGGGGGCACCTGTCTTCCCCTCCGCATTCACTTCTTCTCGCATCCTTCTTCTTCCTCCTCCTCTCCTGCGCGCAGAGCACAATGAAAGGTAGGCAAGGGCAGAGAATGCAAGGGATAGTAAACAAGAAAACAGACTCGGGGACTCGGTTCAGAATGATCCGGCATAATAAATAAACCATGCTAAAATTGTGCAAAGTAAAAGAACCAAGTACCAGAACTTAAAAGCTAAAGGTTATATTACATTTGCACCCGGCATTCTGGGGATTTGATGAGTTCATTTTGTTCTAAGTCTAGACAGCAGGGCATCAGCTACTCGGAGCGGAAGGAGCAGTGTCGGTCGTGGCCGGTTACTCGGCTGTGGCCGAGCCAGGAGGAGTGTCGGCTTGGATTTCCTCATCGACTTGTTTTTCGTCCTCTTCTTCGTCCTCGCCGCCGACCTCTAATTCCTCTGCTTGAGGAACCCGCTCACCCGGGACAAAGCTGTGCACCGGAGCATATTGAATGAGGGAGTGAGCCAGTTCTTGGCGATGCCGGATGAGTTCCGGGTCAGAGAGCCACTTCGATCCGTCACGCACGGTCTTCAGCATCTCGAGGTCGAGTTCCTCGTACCAAGACAGCACATAGGTTAAGGCCTCGTCTGCGCCGACTCGGGCGGCGGATGATCGCCAGTCATCGAGCCTTTCCTCGGAGGCCATCAGGCAGTTGGCCAATTCGTCGACAATCGCAGGGGCCTCGCACCCGGGCCAGAGAACATTGTAAGCCCGGATCGCAGAGGTGAGGAGATTCATCCCGATAGCCCTCATCGGTACCAAGTGCGCCTTCAGGGCCACCAAGTGAGTATCCATATCCCAATCGGACGAGATCGGACCATCTTGGATTTTCTCGAACCGGTGCTCTCCAGCGCTCTTGTCCGCGGCGGCCTTGGTGTGGGGGAAGCGTTCTGAATAGGGAATGGCTAACGCCGGGGTAAGTCACATAAGGATAAAAGTGAGGAATTGAATAAAGGCAGAAGGGGAAGGGGGCTTACTGTCCATCTCGGAGTTGATACTGGAGATGTCCACCAGCCACTTCGCAATCTTTATCTTCAGAGCTCGGAGCTCGCTCTCAGCCGAGGTTGCCTGCGATTTGGATTCTTCAAGAGATTCCTTGAGCGTCCGAGTCTCCTCTTCTCGGAGCTGTTTGTCTGTGGCGGCAGTCTTTTCCAGCTCGGTGGCTTGACCCCGAGATTTCTCCAGCTCGGCTTTCAGCCGAGACACCTCCTCCTGCTCTTTCTTCAGCTCAGCCTGGTGCGCAAGCTCGCGCTCCTTCTGTGCGGCTGTGCCGAGGTAGCTGATGTCAGAATGAGAAAACTAATGCAAGTGCAAGTTGAAAGGCAAAATATGGCTTACTCTCGATTTCCGAGATCCGCTTCTCCAATCCTTCGGCCTTGAGCGCCGAGTCAGCTACTTGGTCCAACTTGGCCCGGAGCAGTTTAAACTTGTCGGAGAGCGCCTTGTGCTCCAGCAGCAGCTTGCGGTGCAGTTGTGTGCGCTTGGTCATGCAAGCCTGAAAAGAAGAAATGTTAGTATTGTTGATGAAGATTCAGGCCGAGTTACCCTCACTCAACCGAGTCAGCTTTACTCGGCCGAGCCACAGTCACTCGACCCGAATCTCGGGGACTGGAGATGGATAATATCTATATTAAAGAGGTAAGCCGAGTTATCTTTACTCGGCGCAACTTACCGCAGCTGCTTGGTCGGCTGCGAGAAGGGCAGTTTTGGCTGCGGACATCTTTTGAGCCACCAGACTCGGCCCCGCCGGATGTTCTGAGACGATTTGGCCTGCTGGTGACTTCGAGCTCACCTCGCTCAGGTCAGCGGCGTTCCAGTCCATGTTGTAGTGCTCAAGGGAGCCCAAGCTTTTTCCGCTAAGTTTTCGAAAGGGGGCAAACCCCCAGCTGGCGGTCTGGATGCTGCCGGATGTCGCTGTGCCCTTGCTTGGTGGCACAATTAGCTGCCGTTCCGGGTTAGCCGACACAGTTGTCGCCGGTGCCTTTCCAGTCGTTACCCCAGTTGCAGGAACTGGAGCTTTTGATGTCGGTTGCTGTGGCTGCGGCTGTGCCGGTGGCGGTGTTGGCTTTGTTGTTGATGTCGATTTCGAGGGAGATGGCTGCGGCTTGTGCTTTGGCTGCTGCTGCGCTGATGGAGCTTGCTTCTGCTTCTGCTGCCGCTGCGATGATGGTGGCTGGACTTGCTGTTGTTGCTGTTGTGGCTGTTGCGGCTGGGTCTGTTGCTGCTGTGGTGGTTGTTGCGGCCGAGTCTGCTGCTCTTGCTGCTGCTGCTGTCTCGGTGGCTCCGAGTCCTGCTGGACCTCGGTCCGTTCTACCTCAGGAGCCGAAGAGGTGGCTCCAAGATTCATCACTTGGTCGGGCGCCGAGGTTGCCGCCTCGACCGAGTCTTCATTCCCGACTCCGGATTCCGGAGCCGAGATATCCGCAACCGGACTCGTCCTTGGAGGGCTTGGAACCCGAGTGTCATCGGGCCGAGGTGGTGTCGGAGTCCTTGGAGGGACCCGGGCAGTTGACCCGGTAGTGGGAACCTTCAGAGGAGCCATGCTGAAAAGTCAAAACATCTAAGTATGTTGGCAAGAGGAGAAAAGTAAGTATAAAAAGAGAGTGTCGGCAAGAGGGATTCTTACCCCTTGGAGACAGGGCGCTCGCGGCAATTCACTACGGTCTTCATGCGCTGCTTCTTTTGCGCGGGGCCAGAGGTGCCGGAGGTTCCGGCATCTGCGGATGCGGCCGCTGGGCGCTTCCGAGCTGCACCCTTGGGTCCTGTGGCGAGGGGTGCCACCTCGATCACTTCGTCCGAGTCAGCTGAGGGCGGGGACATCGGATATGAGTATGCAACGGGGAGAGGATCATACACCTCTAAAACCCGACAATCATCGTCTTCATCCTCAGACCAGTCTCGGAGGGAGGAAGCACGAGTCTTACCCGTGACAGGAATTGAGCCGGCGTCGGGAATGGGCACGTTGTCCTCGTCGTCCGGGTCTTCCGAGTCGGCTTCGACCCGGTCTTTACCCCAGTTGGCAGAGGGGTTCTATCCGTCCTCCGTCAACTGCCGACCGAATCTCTGCGTAATAAAAACGGGGAATGTTTAATACCAAGTACAAACTGATACCGACATTAGAGTTTATGTCGTGAAAAAGTTATGTCGGCAGAGGTGCTTACATTCGGCGGCAGGTTGATCCGGCTGTGGGGTTCTTTGCCCCATTCCCATGCCTCCGGCATCTTTGTCCGGGCTATGGCTTTGATGCGCTGCCGGATCTGGTCGTTGTCTAGCTCGACGGTGCTCACTCGGGTCGGGTCCAGAGGGCCACTCATGTGGCAGATTTTGTGGACTCGACACTGGAGAGGCAGGACTCGGCGGCTGATAAAGGTCGCGAGTAGATCATCGGCGGTTATTCCTTCGCCTTTGAGCTGTTCGACAACTTGGTGGATATGGTTAACCTCCAATACTTGATCCGTCGGGTTGTACCCCCAGTTGAGCTGCGCGGTTGGGGGGCCGATGGCGAACCTCGGCAGGTTGATCATGTCAACCTCGGTTGTGTTCTTCACGTAGAAGAAGGAGCGCTGCCATTTCCGGCATGACTCTAGCCCTTGGATCCGGGGAAAAATGGAGCCGCGCCGAGGTACGATGGTGGCGGCCCCGCACTGGGTCATCTCTCGGACCGCATCCGGGTTGGCAGGATTCGGAACGACTTGTTTCCGGAAGTGGAAGTATTTGGACCACGACTCGACGGTGGGCCAGAGGCCGAGATAACCCTCCATGAAGGAGACGAAGGCAGAAAGTGTGGTGAAGGCATTCGCCGGGAGTTGATGAGGTTGAAGGCCGAATCTATTGAGGAAGCTGCGGAAGAAAGTGCTGGCGGGTAGGCCGAATCTGCGCTCGAAGTGCGTGATGAAGACGACATACTCTCCCTCCCTGAGCTCCGGCGATGTCTCTGGACCCGGAAGCCGACACTCAACCTCGGCAGGGATCCGACGAGTCCGGATCAACCAGTCTATGTCGGCTATGGTGATGTAGGAGCCTTCCCAGGTGGCCCGGGTGGATTCATCAGCAACTCCCTCTTCTACTACTTCTACCACCTCGAGGTTGGTGTTGTCCGACATATCGGAGAGGGCTAGCCGAGTTCTGCAAGAGGAGACGCACGGGCACTAAGGTTAAAATCATGTTGGGGGAAGAAAGAAAAAGCAAAACAAGAAACAGAAAAAGAAGAGTATGCATGCGTCTAATCTAGATGCGAAGAGCGCTAGGGTGCAAGGAGAAAAAAGGAGAAAATGTGCTACGGAGGCTAGTCCACCGGCGGTAAACCACATCTACGACCACAAGTTCATCGGCGACGTCCGATGCGTCGCCGCGATGAAGAACAAAGGAAGAAACAACGACGGAGAATGCTTATAGATTCAAGGCGCTAATGCGCAAAAGGGAAGGAGGGGAAATCTTACCGCGGTGTCGCTGTGTACGGCGGCGGCGCTGTGCGTCGGCAGCGTCGGCGTCCGGCGACTCGTCGGCGTGCGCGGATCCGTGCGTGCGGCCGAGGCGGCGAGCTCTATGTTGCTTGTGCTCTGCGCGCAGGAGAGGAGGAGGAAGAAGAAGGATGCGAGAAGAAGTGAATGCGGAGGGGAAGACAGGTGCCCCCTCCCTACTATTTAAGAGCGGCCGGAGGAGATCGTGGGCGCGTGATTTTCTGCGCACGATTCCGTAACGGACGGGAGGTTACCACCCCACGATCTCCGCCACGATCCTCTCAGCGGCTTAACTGCCGCACGATCCGCCCCACAATGGGCCACAGGGAGCCAACGGCTCTGAGCAGCACACCTGATCGGGCAGGACCCGAGGCGACGCGAGCGGTGCGGTTCAACCGCACTTGAGTGCTTGCGTGCGCGCAGTCTTTGAGGCAACCGGCGTGACGCAAGTGGCGTGCGTGCCAGTGGCACGTCCATCTGTGCACAAGAGCCAAGGCGTTAAGCAGATATGCTCTGCCGCGTAGGGGAACCAGCGACTCGGAGGAGCCGTGGGTTTCCCTATAAGTCGGAACGATCCGACATTAAGTCGAATATCATGATGGGAGGCGAAAACTGCTTTCCGACATATAAAGGGTTTGCCGACGTATGTGATATCGGTAATCAAGTAAAGATGCTGGTTTTCGGGTAAACCTGCCGTGGCCCTCCATCCGAGGCTGCAGGACCGCGCCAGCTTCGGGGACTAATGTCGGGGGGCAGCCCCCGAGTAGGGTCAATATGGTGAAATAAGCTTCGACTCGGAGTTGACCGAGTCAATGATAAACCGACATACACATAGGGTTACCCGGGGTCAACCGGGCAAGGGCCTACCGACATAGCCCTATGTCGGATCATGCATACTATATGTCGGAATCTCCTTTGTTGTTCTTATGTGCAGGAGAGGAGAAACCGAGTTAGAAAATATCTGGCATGCCTATGCCGGATCGGGAGGAATGAAAGCTCTATCTCGGCGTTGGTCGTAGCGTACGTCTTGTCCCTACAATCACGGGGCAGGCGTCCTGACACTGGCAGGACAGGACGCGCTGCCAACTCCTTGACTCGGTGGTAGCATGGGCAGTCAGACCTCCACGCTGCTGACCTATGCAGTACGACGGAGCAGTGCACAGGAGTTGGTGGATTGGACATGCCACGCAGGGTGACGGAAGCAGTCAGAGGCCCCGGCGTGGCCACAGTGTTGCCTACGCCAGCACAAACGTCAGCCCTGCCCTGGGTTTCCCTATATAAGGAGCACCAGGAGTTCCTCTTACGGGGACAACACTTCACGTGAGCCTAGACGCTGAACAAACACTTGGTCATTTCCTTGAGAGCTAGCAGGAGAGCCACATAGCCGTTCCGAGACTCGGTAGAGAGTTCCGAGACTCGGTAGAGAGTCCAGAGCTCTTAGTTCTTCTTAAACAGCTCAAGGAGCAGCTTGTAACTTGTTTGTAATCCACATATATACATCAGACAGGCAGGAGTAGGGGTGTTATCTGCTCACGAGAGCCCCGAACCTGGGTAAATCGCGTGTGTGTGTCTCTGTGTACGTCTTAACGTGCAAGCCCTCCCCGGTACCTCCAGCGTCCAATCGGCCATACCTTAAACCTGTCTACGACATCTGTCCGTGCACCACCACGACAGGTTGATTCCCGTTGTCCCGATCAGGGCGTTCGTGGTTGGCCAAATCACAGCTCGTTTTTTACGGATACTAACTGCAATTGACCCTACGATTTCGTATTTATAGACAGCAAAAAGATTTACGCGTTGTATAGGCTGTCTTGTGCGATGTCTATATCTAGACGTGGAGAGCTTCTACAGACAGCCATCGTCGAAACCAATGCACATGCCCTAAGAAGTTGTCTGTATTTTCTATACGTGGCCTTTTGTGGTTATTGGCTGTCAATAGTTGGGTAGATTATGGTCAGGCACTCAGGCACCGTAGACCGGCACTCGCAAGGTGACAGCCTAAACTCAACCTAATGGAGCGTGGCGTGGCGGGACGACGACATGCGGAAGTGAGGTGGGGTGACCAGTGATCGCACCCATAAGTTCACGAGCTCAGCAGGACGGCCTGTAGCGGTTTTTTTTTCTTCTTTTGAACAAGCCTGTAGCGGTGTGAGGGTGGGATGGCCCGCCACCTTATTCGGTTGTTTAAGCAGGCCCGTACAGAAGGGTGGGCAGGGTGTGCATGCGCGATCACGAACAATATCCCGTCAATCAAACAAGAAGCCAAAGCCTGTTGTGCGTAATCGATTTACTTTAAAAATTTAGGGTAATAATTTACTTTAGTAGGTTTTTTTACTTTAGTACTCCCTTTGATCCGGTATAAGTGACAGGTATAAGTGACGCCAGAGAATAGCTAATCACGTACAGCTGACAAGTACGACTCGCGGCAGTTTATTCGGATCGATCTGATGCCTGTCACCTCTCGCAGGTGTTTGTACCCGCATCGATCTGATGTCGGAGACGCCGTAGCTTGTTTTCTCTCTTTCTATCAAAGACAACACACAAGCTTTTTACGTGTTCGCAAAAAAAAAAAACAGTTTATTCGGATTGGAGGGAGTAGTTTAGTTAATCGCGAAAGATGACCTAGATAAGAGAGGGAGGGAGCGGTGCAATTGTAAATACAAAATGCCATTGAGAGGAGAACAAATGCCTCGCGTTAGCAGGCTGTCATGTCACCACTGCCGGCCCAGCACGATTTATTTAACCTATTCCAATAGATCAAGTACAGTACAAGAGTGTAAGCTATAAATCCGGAAATTACTTTAGATCCCGGGCTTACATGCTCCTGCCTAAACAAAAATGAAAAAAAAAATATTTTAAAAAATTCTGAAAGTATTTGGTGGTGAACATATACAAATTTCCTACATAGATATACCAGATTTCGTGATGAAATAACATTTTTCCTGCTCTGTACAAAAAAGACAAATGATTGGCCAAAATGGTATTTAAAAAAATCTTACAGTTGTGATTTTTTTTTTTTTGCACAAAGCATAAAAAAATGTCATTTCATCACAAAATTTATCAAGTATGTAGAAAATTTGTCAACAAATTTCAGATTTTTTTGAACTGTTTTACTATTTTCTTTGTTTTTTATTTGGGTAGGAGCATGTGAGTTCAAACATCTCTCCATTACAAATCGGCTTACAATACTATGAAAAGAGAGACGGAAAAAAATAGTTAGCTCTTATGTAAAAATCAGTTTCTAGGTGCGTTGCTATGTAAATTATTAAATGAGAGCAAATATTAAAATAAAAAAGGAGAAAGTGAAAAATATTAACCTAATAAGTCATCGCTTGCTGCGGGTGTCCTCTCCGCCACGGGCGCGGAAGTCTCCCCCGCCGTGGCCGCGTCCGCCGCCGCGGACTCCGTCATCCCCGACGTCGACGCGGTGGTCACCGTCACCTCGGCCTCATTGGCCGCCGGGGCCTCCCTCGCCACTGCTGTCGCGGCCTCCACCGTTGCCGCCTCCGTCGCGGCGGCCGCCTCCCTCGCCTCCGGCGCCAGTGGGCACTGTTGCGGTCGCTGCGGTATTTGGCACTTTCGCCACGGGTGCCTTGCAAGCGCCGAAACGCTCAGTTACTCCGCGGAAAAGAGAAAGGTGAGGAACGAAGGTGCGGAAAAGAGAGGGAGGGAGCGGTGCAATTGTAAATACAAAACGCCATTGAGAGGAGAACAAATGCCTCGCGTTAGCAGGCTGTCATGTCACCACGGCCGGCCCAGCACGATTTATTTAACCTATTCCAATAGATCTAGTACAGTACAAGAGTGTAAGCTATAAATCCGGAAATTACTTTAGATCCCGGGCTTATATGCTCCTGCCTAAACAAAAAATGAAAAAAAAACATATTTTAAAAAATTCTGAAAGTGTTTGGTGGTGAACATATGAAAGAACAAGTTATGCCCGAGATGTCGCCTAGAGGGGGGGTGAATATGCGATTTTTTTTTCTATTTAGGGGCTTGATAAATGCGTAATAAAACTATGTGTTTAAATTAACAAGCCAACAACCTAATATTATAGGTTCACCTATGTGCACCAACAACTTATGCTAAGCAATTCAAGCAACAAGGTGATAGCAAGATATGAACTTCAAGCACAAAGGCTATCACAATGTAAATTGCATAAGTAAAGCTCGGGTATAGGAATAACCGAGGCATGCGGAAACGAGGATGTATTCCCGTGTTCCTCCTTGTTAAGTTAGTACGTCTCGTTGGAGGGGTGTGAGCTCGCCACAAGAGGCCTACTCAAGATGCCACAAAGGCCTCACCCTATTCTCCGATGAACCGCACCTAAAGGTTTGGTTCACCTTCCACTATCAGAATCCTTCGAGGCGGATTCCAGAGCCCTTTACAACTCTTCTTGGGGCACACACCCACAACTCAATTGGGGGCTCACAAACTTTGCCGAATCTTCACAAGTCGAAGTCTTCACGGCACCACCATCGTCTATGGTACACAATGCACCCAAGAGGCACAAAGCTCTTGGGAACACAATGCACCCAAGAGTAACAAGCTTCTCAACGTCGATCTTCACGTATCACCGTAGGGAGAGCAACCCGATGCAACAAATGCAAGAGGCAAGAGCACACAAAGTGGTCAAGTCCTTCACTCTCAAATTCCAACCAAGCAACAAATGCTTTGGAGGGAATAAGAGAGGAAGAACAAAGGGGATGAACACAAAGCAACCCCAAATCTAGATCCACTAGGTTCCCCTCACTTAGAAGAGAAATTGATTGGTGGAATGGTAGATCTAGATCTCCTCTCTTGAATCCCTAAGTTTGGGCAAGAATCATTAGAGGGATTGAGAGAAATCAAGCTCACAAGGTTAGCAACAATGGAGGAGAGAGAAAAGCAAGTGAGCAAGACCAGCAGCCAGCATTTGGGGAAGAATGGGGCTATTTATAGCCCGTCCCCAAAAACTAGCCGTTGGGGCCATTCAGGCCGGAGACTCCGGACCAAGTGACCGGAGACTCCGGTCTGGCCGGACTCGTGGAGGTTCGGAGATTCCGGTTATTGGGGCCGGAGACTCCGGCCAGGCCGGAGACTCCGGGCACCCTCCGGGGATGCTCCGGACTCCCAACAGAGCCGCACCACACAGAAGCAAAACAGCCGAGAAAATCTGGGGCCGGAGATTCCGGTCATTTGGGCCGGAGACTCCGGTCCATCTCCGGGGGTGTTCCGGACCCCAGTCCAGTACCGCACCACAGCAAGACAAACGGCAGTGAAAACACAGGGACCGGAGACTCCGGTGTGGCCGGAAATTCCGGACCAACTCCGGGGTAGATCCAACAGAAAAAACAGCACCCCATAACTTTTGCAAATGAACTCCGTTTTCGATAATCTTGGACTCGTTGGAATCGTCACAATGAGCACAACAAGATTATGCAGGGAAACATCATGGTCCAACAAAATATTGTAAAACCAAATGGGGAAAGTTTTAATAGCTCTTTTTCGCAAACCGAAAAACCGTTTCTTTTGCAATTGAAGTCCGAATGAAGCAAAACCAATTTTGTTGGAAAAGGGACAACAAATGCAACCTTTGAAAAAGGCAAACAAGTAAAGGAGATTTTGCAAAGGGTTGGAAAGGTTAAACCTTCCAAGCGGATGAACCGGCAAAATCTCCAATACCGAAAACGCAAATGAAGACGCATATGCAAACCGTTTTCGGTGATCTTAGCCTTGTCATGACAAGCACGACAAGCACCAAGGCCACACCATGATAAGAGTCAAATAAGAACCAATGAAGATGATCTCAAGGATGCAAGGATGCAAAGGGTTGAGCTCTCCATGAACGATACGATCAAGCTACTCGGTCGAGAGCCTCTCTTGATAGTACGGCTATCTATCCTATAATTCGGTCTCTCACTAAGCATCATGAGACCGGTAAAAAGGAAACCCTATCAAGATCATACCTTTGCCTTGCGCATTAATCCACTTGAGGTCGATGGAGACGATCTTCATCTCCTCAAGACGAACCATCTTCTTGATTGCGCTTTGCTTGGTGAATATTCACATGTGGCTCCCCCATACACCAAGATGGGAGAAGCACCACTTCGGCATATCTTCACTTGGCCTTTATCTTGATGACGAACACCTTGGCCTTGATCAAAAAATGATCTTCTTCCCTTAACCTCGACTCCAACACATGGAGAACAAGCAAGACCTTGACTCCAACAAATAGAGACAAGCAAGCTAATGGACACCTACAAATATAGCTCAATGTAAATATTAGTCCATAGAGATTGTCATTAATTACCAAAACCATGCATGGGGGCAACCATGCACTTTCAACATATACAAGTTTCCTACATAGATATACCAGATTTCGTGATGAAATAACATTTTTCCTGCTCTGTACAAAAAAGACAAATGATTGGCCAAAATGGAATTTAAAAAAATCTTACAGTTGTGATTTTTTTTTTGCACAGAGCATAAAAAATGTCATTTCATCACAAAAATTTATCACGTATGTAGAAAATTTGTCAACAAATTTCAGATTTTTTTGAACTGTTTTACTATTTTCTTTGTTTTTTATTTGGGTAGGAGCATGTGAGTTCAAACATCCCTCCATTATAAATCGGCTTACAATAGTATGAAAAGAGAGACCGAAAAAAAAATAGTTAGCTCTTATGTAAAAGTCAGTTTCTAGGTGCGTTGCTATGTAAATTATTAAATGAGAGCAAATATTAAAATAGAAAAAGGAGAAAGTGAAAAATATTAACCTAATAAGTCATCTATATTGGAGTATATGAGTAATTAATAAGGCAACTTTCGATGACATGTTTTTATAAAACCAACTGCTGACCCTACTGTTATCCTTGCTCTTAAGGTAGATCTCAGTTTAGAAAAAATTATGGCCTGTAGCTTTTTGTCACTTTGACCTGGCCAGTAGCTCTTTGTCACTTTGACCGACCACCGCAGTGTGGTGGAGTGGATTCGTTGTGTTTGGCTTGTGTAGTACCCACTTGGCCTGTCTTAATTTCAATGAGAAGAAACTGCTGAATTTATTTATTAAGAGAGTCTCCTGCGTCTTTCCAATAGTAACTAAAAATAGTAGGAGTGGAGTTTTCGCACTAGGAAGCATATGCTCCCCGTTTATAAAATCCATTTTAAGAAAAGTTTGAAACTTCAAAAAATTCGGACAGAAAGTTTCGTGCGTACATCTTGACATTCCATATGCTTACGAAGTCGTTTCACGGAAAACCGACATTTTTTGTGTGTGTAAAAAAGACATTGATGCTAAAAAAAAGGATTTCCACGAGACATTTTTTTCCTTTTTTACACAGGCCACAGAAAATATTGGTTTTTTACGAAACTTGTCATACGCACATAGAACATCGAGATGTACCATCAAAATTTTGTTCAGAATATTTTGACATACCAAAATGTTTTTTCTGATGGCAGGAGCATATACTCTCCCATGTTCCAAAGTGAATTTCCCAAAATAGCACTAGTATATACTCCATCCGTTTCATAATATAAGATGTTATAGTCTTTTGCTACATTCACACGTATACACATGTATTTAGACATGTTTTAGTTTATAGATTCATTCATTTTAGTCCGAATCTAGACAACATGTGTTACACCTACAACATCTTATATTGTGGAATGGAGAGAGTAGATGAATGAACCTTAATTTTGGAGGAAATAAGCCTGAAATATGGACTAGCCGGGTGATGGCATCTCTCTGCATATCGCATAGTGCCTATACCAGCTCCTACCAAGTACAAACAAAGTACTCCCTTCGATCCATAAAAAGTGTCACTCATTTTATACTAAGTTAGTATAAACTTTGTACTAAGTGGGCGACACTTTTTATGGATCGGAGGGAGTAGCTTTTGCCTTCGTTTCAAAAGAAAAAAAGGACGAACCTTCATTTGGAGGAATTAAAAAGGTCCTCAATGCTTGGCTCGTATCGTAAGCAAATTGCTAAGGTGGCACTATTAATGAGAAAATAGCAACAGCAGAAAAACGACTGTCCTAATCCCGTGCAAGCATGATCGCTGTATTACTAAATACAATCTCACTTTGACACACCGTTGAAGAGACAACGTTTTAGGGTAGTCACCTCTTCAAAAACACCACTACATAGGATAGTGAACTTGTAATTATTAATTCATGGACCATGTTAGCGCAGCAGTATATTTTTTCTTAGACTAGTCATAGTGTGAGTAACATTAGTAGTAACATAGGTGCCATACAGGCAAAAAATAATAATGTGTCATGTAATTAAAGAAGAGAGAGACAAATGAGTCCACTCATAAGACTACGTTTATGTAACATCACACATATCTCCTCGAAGCAGGCTTTCGCCCCGCTTTATAAATAAAGCAACGACCATACAACACAAGCATACAACTCGACACCACCCCACACACACACCCAAGGCAAGATACATAGGTGCTAATTAACGAACAGCTACGACACCCTACAAGGAGACGAAGCCGCATCTGACGAACAATGGACTCCAAGACGGTGCCTTCAGGAAGGGAACGACAACCACGGTGCCGCCACCGCCTGATCCAAAGGATCAGGGTTTTCACCCGGAGCGACACGGAGGATGATGGATAACCATGATGACGCCTTCAGGAAGGATACGACGCGTGGGGCCGCCGCCGTCGTCGGCCTAGCCACAGCCAGACTAGGTTTTCACCCTGGCAAAATCACTCCACCTCCAAGGAATGGTGCGATGCTACCACACCACCCCACCGCACGCCAAACGCCAGCCACCACGCCGCCCGTACGACCATGGCAGCTAGCCCGCACCCGAGCCATGAGCTCCGCCCACGAGCAGCATGGCTCCCACCTTCAGGGCCGCCGCCCCGACATCCACGCACTCAACCTCGCGTGACGACAGCGCGGTCACCGCGAGTCCGACGGAACGAACACGGGAGGAGGGTAGAAGATCCAAGCCCACCTGGCTCGGTTCGAAGAAACAATTGGTTGGTAGAAGTGCAGCCCGCCTGGCACGCACCCGCAGCCATCTACAAGTCGATCTGGGAAGGGATCAAGCCTCCGGCCATGTCACATCCATTTGGGGAGGGTCGCCACCCTCCACCGCCGAAGACGGCGGCCGCCGACCGGACGCAGTAGGCAGGTCCCGTCAGGCCTAGATCGGGCCCGGATCAGGCCCACACTGGCCCAGATTGATTCCCAGATCAGCCCGATAGATCCCGCCCGCCGCGCTGCAGTGCCATGGATGCTACCACCACCAAGTTGCAACCCCGCGCCACCCCTTCCCCGAGTAGTCCCCGTCGAGACGCCGCCGCCATGACTCACCTCAGCAGACCGCGAGGCCGAAGCGCGTCGGCCGCCGGCAGCTAGATCTAGCCGAGCCAGACCCCGCCGCCGTCGCCACGGGTCCGCGAAGCCCTCCACGCTGCCGAGTCACCGACGACCTCCGCCGCCAGCCTCCGACTCCACGCCGCCGCGCCCATCGCCAACACGTCGCCACCGTTCACCGCCGCCATCCCGCGCTGACGACCAAGAAAGGAGGGGAGAAGAGCCTCGCCGCCGCCGGCCCCAACCGGGCTTCGGCCGGCGGCGGCGAGGGGGGGGGGGAGGGGGAGGATGGGGCGCTCTGGTTGGGTTAGGGTTTCGTCGCCCTCCAAGCGACAATAAGTATACACCCTAATAAATATAATGTTGCATGACACCAACATTTGTTACTATTCACTATAGAGTTAGTAATATAAACTAGTAACATATTACTAATCTAAGTTACACTCTCGAATGTGACTAGCCTAAACGTACTGACTGGGCCAACCGGTGCGATGAAGGCAAGAAATGCATAAAGCGCGACAGAGTGCACCAAAGACGCACGCTTCCTTCGTGACCGGGCCAGCCCGGGTCTTTTCTTTTTCTTTGCCTTCGATCTACGAAAGATTTCCGCAGACCAGTTCACTGTCACTGGCCCCTGTACGTACTCAGTCTAGCTACTCCATGGATAGAGTATCTAGCTTTTCACAGCCAGCTTTAGTAGACAACCTTTAAGGCTTTAACTCATTACAGCTGTTCCATGAAGAGTCTCTCTTTTCAAATCAAATCTTTCGTACTCCTAATTCTTACGCCACCGGCAATGGACGAGGTACTTAGCATTTAGCACACGCATTAGGCCATTAGCTAGCTAGATAGCTAGCGCTCTACATAGCCTATACCGACGTCCGTATACGATCCATGTGTTATAGAGAAAGCTTGCTCGATCAGTTCTGGTACATGTAATGTATATATACATAGGCATATATATTTAATGCATTTCACTGTGCTTCTTTCGTGTCTACATTGTATATATACGGGTGTCCGGCCCCCGCTCTTTCTCTCTCTGTCCCGTATATATATATGGACTATGAGCACACACGCAAGCTGATTAAGTTGAGCTTAAAAAATCTATCAAAATGGACAAGTACAACGTAAGGATAGAGCACGCACCATCCATCGGCTCCAGCAACTGGGTAGTGGAGATGGAGAAGACGATCGGCGACATCGACCCGGCGGTTGAGATGGCGCGGTGGAAGCGGCACTCCATCTACCTGGTGCCGGAGCGGATCAAGAACCTGCACAACAGCAAGGCGTACCGGCCGGAGCTGGTGTCACTGGGTCCCTTCCACCACGGCGAGCCGGACCTGCTGCCCATGGAGGAGCACAAGCGCCGGTCGGTGGTGCACCTGGTCAAGCGCTCCGGGAAGCCGCTGCGGCAGTTCGTCGCCGCCGTGGCGGAGGTGACGCAGCAGCTCCAGGACGCGTACAAGGACCTCGGCGGCCAGTGGCGTGGGCCGGAGAACAGCCAGCGGTTTGTGGAGCTCATGTTCACCGACGGCTGCTTCCTGCTGGAGGCCATGAGGATGGACGCGCTGCGGGGAAAGGTGCACGAGGACTACGCGCCCAACGACCCCGTCTTTAGCCAGTACGGCTACCTCTACTTGTGGCTGTACATCCAGTCTGACATGGTCGTCATGGAGAATCAACTCCCTGTGCTTCTTCTCCACAGGCTACTGCTTGTTCTAGATCACGATAGATACCAGGTACTCCCCTCTTCCAACCAATAAGTCTTATAAATCTAGTAAAAAGTCAACAACCTTTAAGTCTAACCAATATTGTAGACAAAAATAGGAACATTCGCATTTGAATAAGAATTAAGTTAGTATAACCTTTATCAAAAAATTCAAAATGGTTGGTGCAAACTGCAATGTGCTAAAATTAAGACGGTGCATGTGTATTTATATAGTTTTTTCCTAGGTTCGAATAAGAATTAAGTTGGAATGAACGTACCCTCTAACCAAGTATGCATGTTAACTGGTTGTACAGAACGCTAAAGAGATCAGCAAGATGGTGCTTGATTCCCTGTGTCCGTGGCGCCGTCACATCGTTGACACTGACCCCCTGGGGCTCCACCCCCTGGACATCTTACACCAAAGCCTCACCCATGACGACCACCAAGACCGCAAAGGATCGAAAGCTTATGTCATGCCCTCCGCAATGGAGATCTACGAAGCTGGAATCCTTTTCAAGGTGAGTGATACTGACAGCCTCCTCGACGTCCACTTCCAACGTGGCGTGCTAAGCATGCCGGCGATCAGGGTCGACGAAGGCACGGAGAAGAGGTTCCTCAATTGATGGCATTCGAACGGCTCCACCCTGCTGCTGGCAATGACGTGACGGCGTACGTGATATTCATGGACAACATGATAAGCTCGGCCAAGGATGTGGCGCTGCTCAGGTCTAAGTTGATCATCGAGAGTGGGTTGGGCAGCGATGAGGAGGTAGCCAAGCTCCTCAACAACACTCTGAACAAGGGAGGAGTGATGAGCCCGTCTAGCAGGCTCCACGACGTGCAGCGACAGGTGAATGCCCACTGCATGAAGAGATGGAATAGGTGGCGAGCTAACTTCATACAAACGTACTTGAGGAACCCTTGGGTGTTCATTTCCCTCGTCGCCACTGTTATTCTATTAGTCGCCACACTCTTGCAGACTGTCTATACGGTTGCACCCTTTTACAAGCTCATGTCCTAGTAGTTGTTATTTTTGTTAATCATGCATTCAAGGCTCTAGTCTCTAAGCATATAATGCGCAATGCCGCGAAATGTTTGGCCATTTTGAGTTGAATGAGCTTTTGATATCCACTAGTATTGGAAGCACGTGTGGGGCTGATCCAAATAAGACCAGACTTATGATTTTGCCTGTATTGTACGTCTCAAAATTTCCAGCGACGTTCCATAATTGCTGATAACCTCGAATTATCACTTTTAATCCTTCAAATCTAAGGAACCAACACTAGTACAAAGCGACCAATCGGACACCGACCGAAATCCACAACGGTAACGTACGTGGCCAGGTGTTTGTCACACCCCGTTGCCACCGGTGATGATCGGCGCGTGAGATCGACACGAGGAGGATAACTAGTAGCTTGTGGTAGCCACCGGACCTTGGTTGCTTGTGGAGAGCAGCCGGACCTGAAGTAAGAAGACAGGGATCGGAAGGAGAGGAACGGGGCAGAGAGGAGAGTTTCAGATCATCGTTTCTGTTCTGTTCGATGCTTCAAACTGTTTTTTTTTTTTTTTTTGAGGGGCGATGCTTCAAACGGTTGCTTCTCTCCCCCCTTTGTAGACTCCAGACCAGGCCCGTGACCCCCGTCCAGTGGGCCCAAAGCCCATGCGCTCCTAGACCAACACATGGCCCAGTACGGATGTTACACTACCGGCCCCAGGACATGATCAGGTGGTTGCAGATGATAGCTCGAACTATTGCGCCATGATCCATGTCTCAACCAAGTCCGACGAGTAGCCTTCATTACTCGAGCTATCATCATGTTGAAGGTTGTAGAAAGAACCCGCAGGACACCGGGATCCCATTGCTTGTATTGAAGATGGTTTGCCCAATGAATCAAGGAGTCGAAATAATGGCATTTGCATAGCTCTTGTTGCAGCTGTCTGATCATTTGGTTGTGGATTACACTGAGATTCCATGAGCTATACTGAGGTTTTCTGTCCAGAACTCCACTATGGGTGTCACAAAAAACTGAGCAATAGGTGTGAGGCAAAGTGACCGCAACAAGTGTTTCCAGGGGATCGTCCAGTACATATGCATGTCCAGCATTGAGTGCTTCATTCAGCAGTTGACACAGAAAAGGAGTTAAGTTGTCTGTTTCAATGCTATACCTGTCCATCTTTTCTTCTCTTGGCCACAAGCTTGTAGAGTCCAGCACCACATCAATGTTTATAATCAGCCCCAACATTGCATCCCCAAATATGTGGCTGCACTGATTACCATTCTCTCGCTGCATGCGTGGAAATTGTATCAGCTCATGCCATTCATACAAAATTGTACCCTCAATGTTCCTTTTCTCAATACTTCCATACTTGTTATCATGCCAACGCCACAGCTCACACAGGCCCAACATATATTGAAGTTCTGTTGCAAAAAGTTGTTGTGAACACCAATCACCAGGATCCCATTGCATGTATAGTAGGGCATTGGTGTAGTTGCATAATTCTTTGATCACTTGAATGTAAAGCACATGCAGATCAACTGATTGTTGAGCCACTTGAACAAACATTGCATCCATAAGAACATTCTATATAATTCCTGGATCCCATGTCCTACTCAACCAGGTAACCAAGAGGTGCTCCACAGAAAAGAAAGGGTTAATTATCAGGCGGCCCTCAGATGTCGCCATGTACTCAGTTTTGCCCTCAGCTGCGAATCGTGCTCAGTTTTGCCCCTAATATGTGTGCAAAGACTTATTCCGTGACTCTTGCCGTCTCCTATCTGGTCAATGGTTTGATTGTTAACTTCTGACGGTTGGGACCCACATGTCATGAATTTAATAGTTTCAGCTTTTTTTTTGGAAATGTTTAAATTTCTCACAGGAGGCCCACTACTGACGAATCTGAATCTGAGATTTAAACAGTACAAAATTCGAAATTTTCAAGTTTCGAAAAAAAATTTGAAAAAAATTCCGAATGTTGATAATGATTATTTATGCTAGTGTGCAAAATTTAAGTGTGAAATATTGTGTAGTTTAGTCTATGTAAAAATGACAAATTTCGGGATCTAAGATCTAGATCTAAAAAATTCGAATTTTTCAAGTTTTAGATAAAAATGTGAAAAAAATCCTGAATGTCAACAATGAACATTTATTCTTATGTGCAAAATTTGAGTGTGTAATATTGTTTAGTTTGGTCTATGTAAAAATGACAAATTTCGGTATCTAATATCTAAATCTAGATCTAGATCAAAAAATTTTGAATTTTTCAAGTTTTAGATAAAAATGTGAAAAACATCCTGTATGTCAACAGTGAATATTTATTCTTATGTGCAAAATTTGAGTGTGAAATATTGTGTAGTTTGGTCTATGTAAAAATGACAAATTTCGGAATCTAATATCTAGATCTAGATTTAGATCTAAAAAAATAGAATTTTTCAAGTTTTAGATAAAAATGTGAAAAACATCCTGTATGTCACCAATGAACATTTATTCTTATGTGCAAAATTTGAGTGTGAAATATTGTGTAGTTTGGTCTGTGTAAAAATGACAAATTTTTGGATATGAGATCTAGATCTAAACAGTACAAAAAAATTCGAATTTTTTCATTTTTTGAAAAAAAATGTGAAAAAATTCCGAATGTTGATAATGATTATTTACAATAGTGTGCAAAATTTTAGTGTGAAATATTGTATAGTTTGGTCTGTGTAAAAATGACAAATTTGTGAATCTCAGATTTAACGCTATTTAACGAGATTTAAACTACAAGTGTGTTATAATTTGTCCCCAAAATTATAGAAAAATTTAGCGAGGGCTTCCCCTAATCTTCAGTCTAAGGTTGAAGCAGGGGGGTTTCGGACGGGGTTTAGTGCTTCCGGGGGTTTCGGACGGGGTTTAGGGTTTCCGGGGTTTAGGGTTTCAGTGAGCTAGGGTTGAGCATAAATAATTTAGAAAAAATCAAATAAATATGAAACTTTCGCTCACTGTTTACTTATGCAGCTACGTTGCTAAAAAAAATTTAAAACTTGTTATATCCACAGTTAAATGAAAAACATTCACACAATTCAAGCTATCGATGGAATGAGCTAGGGTTGAGCACAACTAATTCAAAACAAATCAAAACAACATACAACCAGCGCACATGGTCTACTTATGCAACTAAGTTGCTATAAAAAATATAAAACTTGTTATATCCATATTTCAATTCCAACATTCACACGTTCACGATATCGATGGAATGAGCTAGGGTTGAGCATAAGTAATTCAAAAAAAATCAAATAAATATAAAACTAGCGCACATGGTCTACTTACAGGACATAGTTATCAAAAAAAAAATATAAACTTTGATTTTGAGTCGGTCAACGGTTTTGTGCAAAGTTTGACCAAACATTCAAATGAGCACAAATAATTCAAAAAAAATCAAAATAACATAAAACCAGCGCACATGGTCTACTTACATGACATAGTTATGAAAAAAACTTGGTATATGAGTATTTTCATGAGAAATCCTTCACACAAATGACTTACCACGAACGAAGTTGTAGAGAGTTCAAGGAAGTGAGAGAGGGTTTGATGTTTTGAAAATTTTAAAAATTTGAAAAAATCACCAAAGCTTCATTTTGGTGTGACTAAGAATGACCCAGGCTTAGTTTTTCATTTTGGTATTTAAAACTTGTTTAAATGTTGGTCAAACTTGGGTTAGACCGATTTTGAAATAATCATAAAATATTCATAAAACTTCAAAAAAATGAAAATCCAGTGCACATGGTCTTAGTTTGTCATGTACTAACAGCTCCAACTGATAAATAAGGTCTAGATATATATCAAACAAGAAATGCTTCAATATGGTGTGAAATCTCACATCTCAAACTATGAACTCTCATGTGTGAAGAGAGGTGGTTTATGTTTTGAGAAATGACTCCATATTGGTCAAGGACACTATATTAATGCAATAGATGTTAACCCTAGAGTTTGAGATCATTTGGAGAAGGTCGAAAAAATGACAGGATTAGAAATGGGGCTGTTTGGGCCTTTGGGGCTCTTTGTAGCTCATTTTGGTGCATATTGATGCATTTTCATGCAATGCTTGAAATCTCACACCTTTGGCTATACCATATTGATGCATTACCATGAGTGTGTGAAATATACCATGAGTGTGTGAAATATGGCCTCGTTTCGACAAACTATGTCATGGTTTCCCATTTATTTGATTTTTTAAATTCAATTCAAATAGGGATTTACACCTACTTATCTACCTAAAAAGTGAACCCTTTTTCTAAGTGGGTAAAAATGGCATATTCTAGTAGCCCTCTAACTATTTGACAAGGTTTTACATTATGAAAAATTCATTTGCCTACTCAAACATGGCAATGCCATTTGGACCAGAAATGTTTTTCACAAAATCGCAATATAGAAAGTTCCAAACTAGCGAAACCTTATAACTACAAAGTTGTAGTATTTCCCATTTGGCGCACAAAGATATAAAGTTTTCTTCCTAAATCGTTAGGAATATCTCGGAACGCACTGATGCCGACATGGCCATGTCCAGAGCACGCCCACAAGGTGCTCGACAAAATACCGACGGCGCCGCCCGGTCGTGGTCGTCGGATAAGCCATCCCTCGCGCATAAAAACTTGCCCGTTAGGACCATAGGCTCTCGTGGAACAAAATAGAGTGGATTTAGAGGTCGGGGGAGGTCATAAGGAAGCGAATCGAGCACGGCGACCTTCGGTCGGAGGCGAGGAAGACGGCGTCGATCCCGACGTTTTAGTCCATCCTGGCTCGCGTCCTTTCACGTGGAGGAATAGTAGGACCCGGCGGAGCCCAATGTGGCACTGGTTCGAGTTGGGGCAGTCGGAATCAGCTCGTCCCCTTCACCACCGGCCGAAGCTCGCCGCGGATGATATAGAGCGCCTTAGAGATCCTCCGCCCCAATTGATAATACTAGAGCGACTAGGGTGAGCAACTGATCCTCATATGCATCTTTTCCCTGTCGCTTGCCTCCTGAGGTCGTCGTGGACGGCGAAGACCGCGGGGTGGAGCTCCGGGTGAGGGAGACGACCATGAGCGGATGGAGCGTCGTGGACGGAGAAGCCAGCACTTGAAGTGGCAGTTGGAGCAGGACACCACTGCGACGCACGCCGCCGCCGTTTCGGCCGCGCCGCCCTCGCTCCGCCGGCGTCGAGGTCGGCTCTGCTCCGGTGTCGAGGGCCGCCGGCATGGCCAGGACTGTTTTTCTATTTCCCTGTGTTGCCTTTTTTTACTTTCCTTTTGTTGCCTTGGTCCCACGTTTAAGAGAGAGAAAGGTGGGTGTGTTTGTTTATTTTCAGCAAGGGCATGTGGGTCCCACTCATCAGCAGCTAACGGTCCCACCTGTAAGCTCCGGACCCACCTGTAAGCTCCGGACCCACTTCACTAACGCCAGCAGACGGAATCGACTTCAAACTCTCCGTTTCGACCTCTCCATAGTAGGTGGGCACGAGGTAAGGGCAAAACTGAGCACCATTCAGCGCTAGGGGCAAAACTGAGTAGTTGAAGTCCTCTGTGGGCAATTCGATAAATGACCCTAAAAGAAAAGGTAGATTTCATTGTACGCACTAGTTGAGGTGGTGACTTGTGAGTAAACTGAATTAAGCTACTACATGGACATATTGTAGCTTTCATCTGCTTGATCGTATTACTTAAGATACCTGGCTTAGAGCTGCAAACTGATGTTGCACCTTGTGTGGAGCCTGTGAACAGAAACAGCTTGCTGACACCAATTTCTTGATAAAATATTTTTTCTATATCAATACTTCCCTGGAACTGCCGGGAAGTAGCCACATCATGCTCGATGAACAGTGACAAACCACCAACAGGAGTGAACACAGTGTTAGAAAGTTCCATGTCCAACGCCATCTCCTCGGAAAACAGTTCACCAATCATCTCATTTGCAAATTTCAAACCATGTTCCAGAAAGAGTAACATGCCACCAACATGAGTGACCACACCATCGTGGTCCTCCTTGGCGAGTGAGTCGACATCATGCTTCGGTTGCCTGTCATGCATCATGTCCTTGCTGAGCACTTGGAAGGTAGCAGTAGCCTCGCCTTCCTTGTTGTTGGACACATCAAGCATTTTGTCGAACACATGGGTTCTTGTGGATGTAGTTCCCGTGGAGGGATTGGACATCGAAACAGCAGGTGTGTTGACTACCGTCGTGGGTGACATCGGTGCCACTACTCTGGTGGAGGTCGTCGCATTCACTATAGTTGGCGATAGTGTCGCTGGCAAGTTGGGCATTGGCATACACTTGATGGAGAGCTTGCAACAGCCATCGTAGATGTTCCTGCCATGTAAGGCAACGCGCGCACGCATAGCCTCGTGCCCAGATTGGAGTTGTACAGAGGCCTCAACCCAACCGCGCCCTTGGAACACTGCCATCATGGTCACCCCATAACCATACATCTGGAAGACTTGTCATCCTCTTTCACCGGGTAAATCATGTGGCTCACGGAAACGTGAATAAGTTGCTCATGGTCACCTCCTGCTGTGTTGACCAAGCATCAAACACCTTATGAGCGCCTGTGGTGGAAGTTGTTTCTCGCCCGAGTGAGAGGTCGAGGCTGGCCATGGTGGGCGTCGCAGACAGCATCGTGTCCATGGTGGTCACCTGCACCACCTGCTCCCTAGGCTCCCAGGAAGACTGTAGGCGAGCATTACGAGCCAAGGTCGCATCCGCCGACTTCGAGCGCTCTGCAATCTTCTTCATCCGCTCGACCGATAGCTTGAGGCTCGCCATGGATGCCGCTAACACAGCATCCGTCATCGCTGCTGCAACCCCCATCGCCTCCGTAACCTCTATGAAAACCAAATCAAAACGGGAACTTTTTTGGGATTTTTTTGGGTGGAATTTTCTGTGGAGAACTTAGCTCTAATACCAATTTTCACACCCCATTGCCACCGGTGAGGATCGGGGCATGAGATAGACACGAGGAGGATAACTAGTAGCTTGTGGTAGCCACTGGACCTTGGTTGCTTGTGGAGAGCAGCCGGACCTGAAGGAAGAAGACAGGGACCGGAAAGAGAGGAACGGGGCAGAGAGGGGAGTTTCGAATCTTTGTTTCTGGTATGTGTTCCACAACCTTTGCCGGCGAGTCCGGTCCAAGATCGTGGAGCGAGAGCGTAGTCGAAAATAGTCGTACACGCGGCACAATCACAAATGCGAAAAATAAAAGGAGACACGGGAATATAGTCTGGACTGATCTTTATTAATCAATAGGTGTCTCCCTCATACAATACATGGGTATATATAGGCGAGAGGGGTAGCTGGATGGAAGACCAAATCCAGGGAAAACTTGCACCTTAAGAAAGGTGGGGCCGCACCATCTGGGCCGGCCGTATGGTTTCCCAACACTCCCCCTTGGTCCGACGTCCGCTTTTATCTATGTCTCAAAACTCCGAAAAAACACAGTGGGAAAAATATGGAGAAAGAGCACATAGTATACGTCTTCTCATGTTGCACGAATTGCCTCATAAAAAACCTCAATGTGAGAAACATCTGGAAAACTCACATAAGGGAAAAAGAGTACAATTCACTCAATCATCAGGTTGAGTACTCAATCATCTGGATCGAGATTCACAGACGGGGGTGTGAAGAATCTCCCCTGAGTCTGGCATCTCTCTAAGTCTCATCATACCGATTCCACGAACACACCTCTCAAAAGATGATGCCGGTAATGATTTAGTGAACAAATCAGCAAGATTTTCACACGACTTAGTATGCAAGATCCTCACTTCGTTCATCTTCTGCAATTCATGTGCATAGAAGAACTTGGGGTTGATATGCTTTGTGAGATTACTCTTCACATAACCCGACTGTACTTGTGCAACACAGGCTGCATTATCTTCATAGATAATGGTGGGGGTCTTTACGGTGTTCAATCCACACGTCTGCTGAATGTGGTGAATCATCCATCGAAGCCACACACAATCTCGTCATGCTTCATATAGCGCTATGATTTCTGAGTAGTTCGTCGAAGTCGATACAAGACTTTGCTTAGACGATTTCCAGGAAATTGCAGTTCCGCCACAAAGAAAAACATACTCAGTCTGTGACTTGGAAGTGTGCGGGTCCGATAGGTACCCTGCATCAGCATAGCCTATCAATGATAGGTCTTGATTCCTGCTATAAAACAGCCCAAGATCTTTGGTCCCTTGCAGGTATCGGAAGACGTCCTTGATGCCTTTCCAATGTCTATTGGTAGGCTCAGAACTGTACCTAGCAAGCAAATTGACATCGAAAGCAATATCCGGTCGTGTACAATTCGCGAGGTACATGAGTGCACCAATGGCGCTCAAGTAGGGGAATTCCGGTCCCAGAATTTCCTCCCCCTCTTCCTTAGGCCTGAACGGGTCCTTATCTTGTTGTAAAGACCTCCCGATCATTGGGGTCTTAGAAGGATATGCCTTATCAAATCCAAATCTCTCCAATACTTTCTGGGTGTAGGCAGACTGGTGCACTAGAATCCCAGCAGGGGAATGTTCTAGTTGCAGACCCAGACAGAACTTGGTTTTACCCAAATCCTTCATCTCTGCAAAATTGGTGGATCAACACTAGGCAGAGGTTCAGGGGCAAACAAAGGAAAGTTGTGGACTCCTTGATCACTCTAGTCTGCTGGAGTATTTGGAAACAACGCAATGCGATGGTTTTTGGAAACACAAGCCGAATATGTAATGAGGAGACGCTTTCGATGCGACTGGTGGAGGAACTGAAGTTATGGGCCATGGATGGAGTGGGGGCCGGAGGACTAGCTATCGAGTAGTAGCTTAGAGTGTGTGTGAGGGGGTTTTGCGACAGTTGAGTTGTCTGCAACTTGTATTGTCGCCTCTTGTAAACATATATTTCTCCTTCTATAAAAATATGGTATGCAATTGCATACCCTCGAAAAGAAAATTCCGACATCAGGTAGGAACTCGCTTCCTCAATATCTCTAGGTGTACCAATTATATTCAAATTGTCCACGTACACCGAGATTATACAAAATCCATCTTGGGATCGCCGTATAAAGACACATGGGCAGTCCTCATTGCTCGTGTAGCCCTTCTGATGAAGGAAATCGCTTAATCGATTATACCACATCCTACCAGACTGTTTAAGTCCGTATAGTGACTTCTTGAGAAGAACACTGTATAGACCCCGATTTGCTCTATCTTGATTCAGAATGGGGATACCCTCCGGTACCTTCATGTAAATGTCCGAATCAAGGTTACCATATAGGCAAGCAGTGACAACATCCATCAATTTCATTGTCAAGTCCAGATTTACTGCCGTCGAGACCGGGGAGTAAGTTTCCTAAAAATTGACACCTGGTCGTTGAGTGAACCCTTGAGCAACGAGCCTTGCTTTGTACCGGACCACCTCATTTCTTTCATTTCTCTTATGAACAAAAACCCACTTATGGCCAACTGGGCGAATGTGGGGAGGAGTTAGACTAACCGGTCCAAACACCTTCCTCTTGTTGAGAGATAATAATTCTGAGGTAACTGCCTCCTGCCAATCTTTCCAATCCGACCTCCTTTTACAATTAGCGAGACTGTTAGGCTCAGGGTCAGGAACTATGATTGAGGCAATTTTCTTAGCAAAGTTAATGTCGACAATTGCCATTGCTCGGTTCATTGACTCTCTCATACTGATATAATTTATGGCCATTTCGTCATGGGGCGCATCTGGAGCTGCCTCTTGCTCTACCGTATTTCCCATTACAGGAGCGAGGTCCTTTAGCTTTTCCGCGCCGATGTGTGTACTCACATCTCCGCTGGATGTTCCCTCAATAGGGACGTTCAAGTCCGGAATCCCGTGCACAGGATTTTCCGTACTTGTGCCAGGTCTCAAGTGGCTCCCCTTACTCTTTCTAGGGGCTTTGGTGACTGGCTGTGATAAATCTCTCTTATCCTTTTTCGCCGGGCGTCCCCGAGTACTTGGGATTTGAGAATCCGGATTCCGCGTCCTTTTAGGCCTTTGGACGGGGGCGGGTGTACCATTAGTTAACTTCGGTATCTCAACCCTCTCTGGTGCATTGCGCGCTGGCACATGCGACTTTGTCACAGTTTTCAAGTCACTAAAGTGATCAGGCAGTTGATTCGCTAATGCATGAAAATCTATTATCTTTTGGACTTCTTTATTTGTCTCAGCAGTGCGTGGGTCATGAGCGTGGATCCCCGTGGCTTGCCACGTGATTTCTCGACTTTTATCATCAAGGAGTTGATTTCCTCCCCCTAAAGTCGGGAAAAGATCCTCGTCAAATATGCAATCAGCAAAGCGGGCCGTATGACAATCACCTGTCATGGGCTCCAAATACCTGATTATGGACATAGTCTCATAACCAACGTATATCCCCGACTTATGGAGCGGGCCCATTGCTGATCGCTGGGGGGGGTGGTATCGGTACATATACCTGGCAACCGAACCTGTGAAGGTGGGAAATTTTTGGTGCCGACCCCTGCGCAAGCTGCATTGGAGAATGGATGTTGTAGGCTGATGGTCGAAAATTTATGAGTTTAGCAGCGTGTAACACAGCATGCCCCCAACATGTAGTTGGTAAATTACAACCCTGAAGGAGCGGTCTGGCAATGAATTTAATCCTTTTAATCAAAGCCTCTGCAAGTCCATTTTGCGTATGGACATGCGGTACTGAGTGCTCGACTGCGATTCCCATTGCCATGCAATAATCATCGAATGCCTTTGAAGTAAATTCTCCAGCATTGTCCATTCTGATGAACTTAATATGATAATCAGGGAATTTATTCCTCATTTGTATGATCTGCGAGATCAATTTTGCAAATGCATGGTTCCGTGTTGACAGCAGGCAAACATTGGACCATTTAGAGGAAGCGTCGATGAGTACCATAAAGTACTGAAACGTCCCTGAGAGGGGCTGAATCGGACCGCATATGTCCCCTTGGATACATTCCAAGAACGTGGGGATTTCATCCTTCACCTTTAAAAGGGATGGTCTAATGATTAACTTCCCCGTAGCGCATGCAGAGCACACGAAATCATCAGGATTTGGGAAGTTATTCACATTAACATTATGACCATTCGAGTTGTTAATTATATTCCTCATCATTCTTAGACCGGGATGGCCTAATCTATCATGCCATAGGCAAAATAGTTCAGAGCTTCGGAAAACAGTCTTTAAGGTAGTGTACACGGGCGGTGCTACAATTTTCGTGTAGTAGAGCCCCGTGTCCCATGAAGGAAGCCTTTCGAGGACATGGGTACCATTTTCATCACGCCTTGTGATGAGGAGGTATTCCTTACCACCCTCGTCATCGGTCCCAATATGGAAACCATTGGCGCGAATAGCTTTGAAGATCAAGAGAGTGCGAGTAGCCTCTGGGCACAACAATGCGTCATCTATGACCAAAGTCGTTCCCATGGGGAGTACAATAGTGGCTCTTCCGGAGCCTACTATTTTCGGACCGCAGCCGGCGATCGTCATAATACTACCCGGAGACTTTTGAATTGACTCGAAGTATTTATCATCTCTCAAGATGGTATTTGTTGATCCACTGTCCGCAAGGCACGTTTCCTCCATTGGGGGCGCCACACGTGTTCTAAAATATTTGCATCAAGTTAACATAATGAAGCGAGGAAGTAGCGACATTACATAAGACATGCACACATATCTCAGAACATAACATGCCATCACATTAAAATAGAGGAATTAATGAACGATAACCAAATGTCATTCAAGCACCAAAATAATGAATATGTTTTGCTCCTATAGAGCTTAAAAAACCAAATGTATCTCAAATAGCCTAAGGAATCATGATAGATAAAACGAGTGGAGTCTAGACGGGCGAAGAGAATGCGCCGTTCACTTCACACTCAATCTCCAACTTTGAGAACTGCTCCTCAGTGAGTATAGGATCATCATCAGTGCCAACCCTTGGTGCGCCAGGGAGCACCATGTGCTCAACCTCCATAGAGATGCCGACGTCCGACGGGACCGTCGGGGTCGTCTCCATGGGCACCATGGTTGATGCAGCCGCAGGCAGAGGTGGTGGCGGTGGAAGGAGCTCAGACGCCGCTGGGGGTGCCGGGGGTGCCAGTGGTGCCTCCCACTGAACTGAGGCGAGGTGCGATTCACGCACCTTCTTACTAGCCTTGTATGCAGCCACAACCTCCTTCGGCGCACGGCACTGACGTGAGAAGTGTTCTGTGGAGCCGCACCGATAGCAGTCCTGGGGCCTCTGCTCCCCCTTGCCTGGCTGATGTTGCTGAGCCTGGCGAGGAGGGTGAGGTGCCTTCTTACCCTTCCTTCCCCTCTTCTTCTTAAGAGGTGTGCGGACCTTGAAGGCATTAGCATGGGGCTCCTGACGAGAACTTGCCCCAAGTGGTTGCGCAAGAGAGTTCTTTCGCAAGAGCTCATCCTGCGCCTCCTCCACCTGGAGTATGTCCACAAGCTCTGCATACTGCGTGTACTTCCCCTGGCGGTAATTCCGCGAGGACTGTACAGCATTGGGGTGGAAGGTATAGAGAGTTTTCTCAATCTTCTGGCTGTCGGTAATCGTGGTACCACACAGCTGAAGAGAGGTGCAAATCCGGTGCAGAGCCGAATTATACTCTCCCACCGTCTTGAAGTCCTGAAACCTCAGACGAATCCACTCTGCCTCTGCTTGCGGGCCAACAGTGTACTTCAGTCGCTCGAAACGCATTTTGAGAGCATTCCAGAGGTCCAAAGCACTCCGTTCAGCCATGTACTCGTTTTTCAGAGTACCACAGAGACGGTGACGCAGAAAATGCAGAGCTCGGGCATTCTCAGCGGGGGTGGCATCACTTTTGACGCCATCAACTCCCACGGTAATAGCCTGCTTCAGCTCTTTGGACGTGAGGAAGATATCCACATCCGATGCCCAGGTCAGGTAGTTCAACCCGGTTTGTGCTAGCTCGGTGAACTCACGGTTGACGATTCTGGCCATCTGTGATTTATGCAAGTCATATTAGATTACAACAGGTAATCCGGATTATAGCAGGTAATCCATTGCATAAATGCGATGAAGATACATTTGTTCATTAACATGGCGTTCCAATATTTAAAAGCATGCTAATAAGCACGGAAATGACGGAAACATGTTAAGTGCATCACAAACGTGAAAAAAATGCCCTAAAATTGACTTTTTGAGGTTATTTTATGCCCAAATATGCAATTTCAGCTAAAAACAGACTGTTTTTAGGGGCTTAGACGTGAAAATAATTCAGCAGGAATTAAAATGACGTGAAACCTCGAAAAACTGAGGGCTAAAATGCAAATTTCCACGCCCAGGCCGTTTTCGGTCCGGCTAGTTTGGCTGCAGGCCGAATAACGGGCCGAAAAACCAAACCGAAGCCCATCTGCCAAACCACCGCCCCCCCTTTTTTCGGACCAACTGAAAATGGGCCGAAAGAGGCCCATATGCCGGAACGCACAATGGGCCGGCCCACCATGCCACGTCCCAGCTGGGGACGAGGCTAGGTTTCCCTAGCGCCTCGGTGGATGGTGGCGGCGGCCAACTCGGCGCAAGGGATGGCACGGCGGCCAGTGCGTGGAGCGCACGACGGGTGGGCTCAAGCCTGCCTACGGCGGCAAGCGCACGCACAGGGGGCGAGCCTAGCAGGGGCCGCGGCGGCCAGCGCGCGCAGGCATGCCGGCCATCTGGGCACGGCGCGGCGGCACAGCCAGCGGGACACGGCGCGGCGGCGATTAGCACGGGCGCTGCGGCCGGTCAGCGGGGCATAGAGGCGCGCGGCGTGGTGGGCGCGTGAGGCGGCGCAGCAACGCGGCGGGGCAGCCGACCATTGGGGCGCGGAGGCATGCGTGGAGATGCGGCAGCTCACGACCAGCAGGCGGTGGTCAGGTGGCATGACGCGCTAGCCAGCAGGGCACAGCGCAGCCGGCCTGCCAGCAGGGCGTGGCGTGCGGCGCGGACAGCCAGCGGGCGATGCGGCCGGCAAACGGGGTCGGCGGCGGACGTGGCGGTCGTCCGGCGATGCGGCGTGCGTCCGGCGTCCAACTGCTCGTCGTGCGGCAGCGGGAGGCGGGTGAGCACGCGAGCGGCGGACGTCCTGTGACAGCGTGCAGCCAGCGTCCAACTGCTCGTCATGCGGCAGCGGGAGGCGGGCGAGCACGCGGGCGGCGGCCGTCCTGCTACGGCGTGCGGCCGGCGTCCAACTGCTCGTCATGCGGCAGCGGGAGGCGGGCGAGCACGCGGGCGGCGGCCGTCCTGCTACGGCGTGCGGCCGGCGTCCAACTGCTCGTCATGCGGCAGCGGGAGGCGGGCGAGCACGCGGGCGGAGGCCGTCCTGCTACAGCGTGCGGCCGGCGTCCAACTGCTCGTCATGCGGCAGCAGGAGGCGGGCGAGCACGCGGGCGGCGGCCGTCCGGAGAGAACGTCTCGGATGTCAATTTTCATCGTCCGTTCATCTGGAATCGAGACGGCGCGGCGCACAACTGGTGCATCGCGGCGGTACCGTGATCATCTGGATCACGTTCTCGTACCGACTCATAAAGAGATGGGGGTCCGATCTTTGTGATCGGATCTGTATTATACCTGCGCGATCAATGACGAGAGCCTGCTTGAGGGAGGCTCGATGCAGATCAGTTGGTGGAGTAGTACGTGCTGATAACGTGTTCCACAACCTTTGCCGGCGAGTCCGGTCCAAGATCGTGGAGCGAGAGCGTAGTCGAAGTAGTCGTACACGCGGCACAATCATAGATGCGAAAAGTAAAAGGTGACATGGGAATATAGTCTGGACTGATCTTTATTAATCAATAGGTGTCTCCCTCATACAATACATGGGTATATATAGGCGAGAGGGGTAGCTGGATGGAGGACAATATCCAGGGAAAACTTGCACCTTAAGAAAGGTGGGGCCGCACCATCTGGGCTGGCCGTATGGTTTCCCAACAGTATGTTCAATGCTTCAAATTGCTGCTTCTTGTCCCCTTTGTAGACTCCAGACCAGGCCCGTGACTCCCGTCCAGTGGGGCCCAAAGCCCATGCTGATGAGAGCATCGTGCTGGGCATTGTGATGGTCAGTTGACACTCTAGGACAGGCTATTAAAACGCATGTAATCTGTCTAAGGTTGTGTTAAATTGGGCCTGCGTGCTGGTTTTCTATGGTTAGAGTCCAACTAGGTTTGGGAGTCATGTTAGGTTCGGTTTGGGCCTGTCCAACCGAGTAGGTGTTGGCCTCCTATAAAGGAGCCGACAGCTAGGGTTTTAGGGGGTTCAGAATTTTTGAGTTAAGTTTGTCGTGAGGTTCCTCCCAAGATGGGTAGCCGAACATGTGTATCCGCTGGTTTTGATTGCTGATCAAGTTGATCTGTTCTTGTTGCATTGCGTGAGATTGATTTTATTAATCTAACGTTGATGTTCTTGGTTCACCGTGAAACATCGGGCCTAAAAATCCTTTGGATCACGTTGATCCTTATCACATGCGCTCCTTGCCCAACACATGGCCTAGTACAGGTGTTACAGTCTTACATTTATGTCACTGATGTGCAAGACACAAAGGCACCTCAATGGAAACGGAGACACTAAAGCACCGTGTGCCTTGCTATCACATCGGCAACGTGTTTCTGGTTTTCACCATCTGCAATGTGCATTATGCGTTTATTAGTACCACAAATTTCACATCACAATATTTCACCGGAAACATATTAACACAATGTTTCAAAGATAGTAGTTCACAGAAACATACATATATGGCATTCATATCATATTGAAAATGGGAGTAATTGGTACGATAAATAATCTTCTTGTTCGCCTATCGCCCCCCCCCCCCTACCCTCCTCCTTGCTGCCCCCGCGTGGTGATGGGGATGGAACTCTAAATCATGCCACCAGACCCCACCTCCTACCATGCCGTCATCAGATGACACATACGGAGGAAGTTTCGTTGGCACCGCTGTGTGTGTGGGGGGGGGGGGCTTATCGTCACCACACACGTACAGGTCGACGAGGGCTGGCGCCCTGGGCTAGGGCATGGTGACTAACATGCGTTGTTGTGGTGCTTGCGATGGCGGTGTGGCGGACGACCTCTACTGCACTAGCGACAAAGAATGTGGGCGGGTGGGCTGCGGAAGGCCGCCTCTATCGTGTGTGGGTGGCGGCGACCATGTTTAGCATGGCTGATCGGGCCCAATATGGGCCCGTGGTGGCCTGTTTCGGGCTGGCGCGCCTTGTACGCCGTGCGTTATAGTTAGGATCTCCTAGCGGATGCATCGCTAGTGGTGTGACAGCGGTCCAGCCAATGGCAGGTTTGGGGATGCGTGATTAACGGTGAAAACTGAGATTCAACTTCGGTCATGCTCGACGATGGCGGTGTTGCAAGGCATCATTACTGTGTCGCATGCATCGATGTTGCAACTCTCTTCTACTTGCTCGAGATGCTCCCCGGGACACTCTAGACCTTGGTCTCCCAAATCGGACGATGATGGTGCTTTACTGGTCTCCCTCTTGGGGCATCGTCTGGAGCACGTGCTAGCTCGAGGGGTCTGGAGGTGGAGTGATCTTGCATCTACCGCATTGGCGATCACGAGTCTCGATAGCGTGGCGGAGCGGGGTCTCAGTGTTGGACGTGTGATGATGGACGTACGGAGAGCGGTGGTGTTGTCTAGCACTTTGGCGGCATCTACGATAGGCCTCGCGGGGGTATTCGCTTTGATGTACTAAGGATGATGACAAAAGCACATCCGAAGCATGCGCAAGAGGCACTCTCTCTAGATCTGGCCGATGAGTCACTTGCGCCCTATCCCTCTTCACCTTTTGTTGCTTCTCAGGTAAGAGCTCCAGCCAGAGCGGGAAGTTGGCACTACATACGAGATAGCATTCGCACAATGCCACGAAGCGGGCGATGTGCATGATGGATATGGGGACGTGGTCGTGCAGTTGGAGATTGTAAAAGCGGAGCGACTGCTGGAAGAAAAGATAACACGACATCGACAGGTCACGCTCCCAGAAACTTGTGAAGAGTATGGCAACAATTTTGGGAACCATTGATGGAACAAAATTATATAAACAAAAGTTAAAAATTCTTTTTGGGACATTTGTTTGCCATGCCAAGTTCACATCTATGTCGAATATGGGAAAAGTTATCGCCATGTACACGATGGATATGGCCATCCCCTTGGTCATTTGAGCTAACCCCATGAATGTATGTGCATGCTTGATAGATCTTTTTGTGAACACTGCTTTTAAAGTTCCATATTCCAGGTTTGGTATTTTTTCTGACAACTATGTCACATAAAAGAACTTTTTTTAAGTTTCCATTTTTATTTATTTTTTATCATTTTCTTTGATTGTTTTCAAAAAGGGGTAAAAAATATGTGTTTGAACATTTGTAGCAAGGGTTCGAATATTTAAACTTTTCTTCGTGCCTGGTGCATGGAATCATACTAGAGTACCTTAGAGTGATTTCGGCCAAATTTATGAGCAAAATATCACACGCTTGTGGTTTAAATTTTATTTACTTTTTAAAAAAATCGGTCACAACTAATAAAATTAAAGGTCTCTATAAGCAGGAAAACTCGTCACATTTTATAGTTGGTCATCCCATAAGGTCTATTTTGTGTGAAAATTGAAGTGGTGCCATTTATACCTATGTTTTTGTTAGTTGCTTCACACAAAAAATCCATTCTTTAGCACTAATAAAATGTTTTATACATAAAACAAAGTTGGAAACTCTTCTAGATGCACATTTATGCCGAATATGGAAAATTATCACCAAGCATGCCATGCATATGGCCATGGGCTTGGTCATTTGGGATGAAAACCATGAATGTTCATACACGATAGCTTTATGTGAACACCTTTTTTAATTCCCATTTACCAATGTTGGTACTTTTTACAATTAACTATGTCACATAAAAGGATTATTCGTTTAAGTTTTTTTAATTTTTGCTTTCATTTTTATCATTATGCCTAAGAGTTTTTACAATGTGGTCAAATTGCCAGCTTGAACATTAGTGGCAAAGTATCGGATATTTAACTTTCTTCGCATCTAGTGGTTGTAATCATACTAGATTACTTTCGAACTGGGTTAATAGTCTAAGAAAATTATATATATAAAACTATGCTAGAAACACATAATATTGATATTATAATAGCATGGAACAATAAAACTTTATAGATATGTGTGAGACGTATCATGGAGCACAAGGCGTAGACCCTTGTGGTCTTTAGCACCTATCTAAGCTTGTCCCAAGCTTGGGAGATGTTTTGCCTATAGTATCTTATTTATTTCTCTCTACCTTGTTGTAGTGAGTTATCTTCAGCAGTGAGTTTTATTATCTCTATGGTTTGTGTGCATGGATCCTTAGAGCGCTTATCTATGACATATCTCTTATGGTGAGAATTTATACGAGATATTAGTATTGGTTGATCTCCCTTATTCAATGTTTTTATTATAGTAATTTTCTCTGGCATTGGTTCTAAGAGGTGTTAGAACCATCTTATTTTTTATTCTTTAACTTGAGCATGTTAGGATGGTATGGAATCTTCTTAATAAAAATTTGCAAAAATCACATGCTTTGACATTAAAAATAAGTGATTTCATAATAAGTTTTCTTCATTTATGGTATTTGTTTAGTCATTGAGATTAACTATCTAAGATAAAGATGATCGACCAAAGGGTGTGACGGTTAAGTTTTGCATTAGTTTAGGGTTTAAAATATATTTTGTATGGATCCTTTAATTGATTCATGTTATACTTTTTATATTTTTATTAGCCTTAAAACTCAATACCAAGCATAACGGTGTGTCCGTACTTTCGAAACCTTGAACCCAAAATATTTCTGAAGTTTCCACCATATATATCTATAAACCTAAAAAATACTTTTGAGAGGGTCAACAAGTTTGTCCCACCCCATTTTAAATATTAATCTCATTTGAATGCCACACTTCTCTGATGGGAAAGGCGACTAGCTAAAAGAAGTACATGGATTTGGTCTAGCCATGGGCCCAAGCTCGCAAAGGTTGGGAGTAGTGTTTCCTCATAATAAAATAATTTTAAAATAAGGAAAAGGTAGGATCTTGATAAAAAAATACTACGAGGAACCGATCTCTATTCCAAAAGTCGTGTCATTCTTTTTCCCCTTCTAAAAACATGTTGGTCCTTTGATTTATAGGGACTCTTTGGTTCATAAGAATTTCAAAACATAGAAACAGGAAAAGTATAGGATTAGAGTGGCATGTCCAATCAAATCTTACATGATTTGGAAACGGGAATTTGCACCAGAGAGTGTTTGATGGCATAAGAAAACCAAATCGATTGTAAAAATAGGTTGGAGTGAATGGTAGATTTCCTATGGGGTGTAGTACACATATTCCTTTGGAAAAATTCTTATAGGAACCAATCATATAAATTGAAATTGACCAACGTAGAAAAAATTCCTTTGTTTTTCCTATGCCATCAAACACTCTCTAGTCCAAATTCTTGTGGTCTAGAAATCCTATACGATTCAACTGGGCATGCCACTCCAATCCTATAATTTTCCCGTTCATGTGTTTGAAATTCCTATGAATCAAAGAGGCCCTTAAGCATTGGTTAAGGCTAGGTTGAGCTTATCTGCGTACATATGAGCAAGTACTTAATGGAAGCTTCACTTCTGTGAAGGTGACATCTATCCTTGTCTTATTTGTATGGTACCCCTTGTCTCTTAGAAACTTACTTTCAATGATGAATAATATTTTTCCATGAAAGTAAATGATGAGTCTTTGTGAATGCTTGTTCATAAATCTCTTTCGATATTCATCTTTAAGTATCACAGTGTATGAACTAGTCAAGAAAAGGAGATGTAATTCAACATTCCAACATGTAGATATAGTTGTGGGGTTATAAATAAGGTGAGCCCGGTAAATCCATTATATTAAGGACATAATGTGAAAGCTACAAGATTAGAAACATTTGAATTCAAGTTGGATATGATGATACAACGCCCATATTTTAGTATCGATTCATCGCATTATTAACATGTTATGTTCATCAAGCTCAGGTTTTTCTTGAGGAAAAGCAAACTTCTAAGCTTGGGACTTGATGATGTATCAAGTATTTATTAAGTAAATTCACTTGTTCTTTTGTTTATTTTATCTATTTATTTTGCATTTTTATCTAGTTTTGTGTTATTTTCATAGTTTCTCAACCGAACGCAGGGATCTAGACTCTATTCAACAAAAGATAGTCCAACAAATGTCCACGCTGGCATGCCTCGATCCATATCCGGTCCATGTTTAACTTTATACTATCCAAATATGTCCAGTCCAAATACTGGGTAGCCCAAAGTCCAAATGGACCTTCGAAAATCGGAAGTGCAGCCGCGCGTGCGGGGATCAGCGAGCTCATTGTGCCACTTAAGATTAAAGAGTTAACCTAGTAAGGGATTTGAGAAAGAGTGGCTGAGAGTTAGAGCTTGACCAAATATCGTGAGGCAAAGTGAATGACATATATATATATAACATGGTGAGGGTTCGTCCGATACAATCTTTCTGTGCGCTTGTGAGTTGACATGTCTTGCTAGAGGCCGGTACCAATTTGTGACCAACTAGGAGTATTTGAATCATGTCTAAACCATGTGTGAACCTATAGGGTCACACACGTAAATTCTTGGAGCCTAGTTCTGATTAAGATCCAAATTGGACTGGGCATTGAGTCCTAATGGGCCTCTAATATAGAAGCCCATTATGTGACGACTATATAAAAGAGAGGAGCGGATGTTTTTGGGTTGATCAATTTGGTGGAGTTGCCATTTCTCCACATGCCCAAGTCGCCCATCCAGATCTAGCAATCCAAGAAGTGACGTTCCTCCCGAACATGTGAATACTATGGAGGCATTGCAACTTTTATTCTCGAATGAACCGCACGAGAGGGAACTACGAGACGAGTTGTTCGAGGGATCCGCCACAAGGAGGAGACAGTAGTATGACTACATTGTCTGACACGCCACTCCAACTTTATTTTCACCGTGCAACTTTGATCCATTATTCCAACAATCCTTATTTACGGGGCATAAATTTTTAATTTGTGCTTATCATAGTAAGTCTACACGTACCCCTATATTGGTATTAGATCCTATGTTGTTAAGTTCTAGATTTAGGTTTACACATGGTAACATGTTGATCAATATGGTCGATGCGATCAGATTTGATAGTGGTGATTATAGATGGATCAGTGATATGGTTTTCGTGATCATGCTACTAGGGCCATGACACGACGTACCCCTATCGACCGGTTTCAACCATTAAGGTGGATGTGAAATATAAACAGCTGCATCACATGGAAATTAGTATGATTGGTCGGATGTGACCAAATATTGTGATGGCCTCTAGAGTCATAATTGATGTACACTGATCATGCTACCAGGCTCCACGTGATGGCTCTCATACCACAACCCGCTACAAGCGAAGATCCATGCGAATTGGTCGAATCGGACCAATAATCAATGTGTGATGAATCGACTAATATGATTTGTTTGATGAAGAAAATGTATTGCCATTTCACTTAATACATACTCTATAACATTGCAATTTCTAAAACAAGTATACAATTAGAATGTGACTGATTCTCGTCGAATGAGAAACAGTTTTCTCAAGTGATGTCATCGAATTTCATTTGCAACCCATCTTGTAACTGAGCAACTCATGACTGACACGAGTAACAAAACAAATCTAGCGATCCGAGATATTGTTGCAACCCAATTTATAACACATATGTACAAGACTCATGATGCAAATGCAAATACGATGGTGTGGAACTCGACTGAGCAACAAGTTAATTCTATGCTAGCTGAGAATTAGCAAATACGATAAAATTATCTCACAACTATGTGCTATTATGGTGTCGATTGTTCGTTGTTAATCCGATATCTACATTAATAGAATTTGGCAACAGGTGATTTTTTTTTCTCAAAACTAGAATGTAGGATCTAGTTTAATTACTGTTTACTAGTTAGCTTGCACGTGCAACGCACGTAACCAACAATTTTAAACAATAAACAATTTTAAACAATAAAATCTATAACAAACTGGTAACCCTATAGACAATAATACATAGGTTGAAATTTAGTTAGGTGAAAGAGCATGGTTGCCCCCATGTGTGGTTTTGGTAATTAATGACAATCTCTATGGACTAATGTTTGTATTGAGCTAATTGTAGGTGTGTCCATATGTATTGCTTGATCTCCATATGTTGGAGTCAAGGCTATGGGAAGAAGATTATATGTTGATCAAGGCTAAGTGCGAGTTGATCAACACACAAGGCTTGCGATGTACCATGAGGGATCGTGTGATCTCATGGTATGGTGAGCATTTGTCAATAAAGCCTTGTGAACTAACCCATGATCTATGTGCTTGGTATATCTATGTGGGGTTAGGTATTTCTCCATGAGCATGAATCAAGAGTAAGATCCTATGTTGCTCGTGGAGGATGACGTCATGGTGATCATCATCAAGATAAGGCCAAGTGAAGACATGCCGAAGAATTGGTTCTCCCATATTTTTGTATGGGGGAGCATCTTATGAATCTTCACCGAGCGGAGCACAATCAAGAAAGGTGGTCCAACTTGAGAAGACAAAGATCGTTGACGAGCTTGTGACTCGGCAAATCCCTAGGTCGAATACCCCGGGTTGATTGAAGGAGAAAGAGAGAGATCAGGCTGGTGAACACGACGGCTAACAGGGGGCGATTTTACCCAGGTTCGGCCCCTCGAGTTGAGGTAAAGACCTACTCCTGCTTGTCTGGAATTATAGATTGGTGGCTACAATGCGATGTTCAATGATTCGATGCCCTAGACGGCGCACCCTCCCGGCCTTTATACTACAGGCCGGGTCTCGGGTGGACGGTGCGGATTGCACGTACAAGATAAGGAAAGCTTCACCGACCTAAGTCGACTACTTGTGCCACACGATGTCCTTCTTGGGCTTCGCTGGGCCTTCATTGGCGTGACCCAGGTGCCACCACCGTGGGGGACCCGAAAGGTAGCCCCACGACAGTAGCCCCCGAGTGCTCAGTCGAATCGTAGAGTCGGGTGGAGGACTCCCCCTTTCAGGGCACGCCACACGGAATCGTTGAAGCTTGCTTCGAGTGAGCTTGTCTTGATTCTTCGGGTGCACCGATTTGATCTTTCGGAGTCGCAGCATTTCGACTGCCCTTGTCCACAATCATCGGGTGCGCGAACAGCGCTCCCGATGGGAGTAGCCCCCGAGATTAAGCTGAATTGCTTGCAATTGAGATTAAACTCAAATTTCCCTCAGTCGAAAAGCCCGCTCCCGATGGGAGTAAACAGATGACTCGAATTTGTCCGAGTCGAAACTGTCCTGGCTCGACTTACTCTTCACTCAGCCTTGATGGCCTACTAGTCATAACATCAGCTTTAAAAAGGCTTACTTCGTCTTACTCCACTCGAACGTTTGGTTCGAACGTACTTGGTTCAGTCGAATGACTGTCGAATGCTCAGCCAATTGCTTGGCTTACTTGACACACTTCCATGATGACATCAGGGATGACGCTTTTGATGACATGACTCGACAGGCTCTGCGCCCGACGGGACGTGACGATGGTGGGCCCGCTGTCACAGCGGCGACCGCTGAATATGGACCGTTGGGCGCGAAAACTCCGCGACGTGATGATGATGCTTCGGTTCCCGTGCGTAGTGGAGCACGACCAATGTGTCCTTCGTGCGACACGTGGACGGCAGGATCCTTGCGGCGCCTTGCGGTTCCGCGATTGACGGCCAAAATGAACTGCCCCGCGGTATATAATTTTCACCGCGGCGCAGGGGCAGTTCACCAAGCCTCATTCTTCTCCCTCGCCGCCAGTTCTTGCCATCGCTGTTCCTCGCGAAAAAGCTTCCAAAAATCCTCCCCTTTCCCCTCCGGCGACATGGGCCACAAGAGAGTTAAGGGTACTGAGAGCTCCTCCGCCGCCGGCGACGACGCCGGGATGAAGAAAGTGGAGGGCGACTGGGGCAAATCCTCAGTCAAAGCGGCGGAGCTCGACAACCTCCGCCAGCAGGGGCTGCTGCCGCCGGAGAGCACGGCGACGACGCGGGCGCCCGGTAAGGATACCATCCCTACTCCCCGCAATGGGGAACGCGTCTGCTTCGTGGAGTTTCTTCCACGGGGATTCGGGTTCCCCCTTCACGATTTCGTCCGTGGGCTTCTGTACGCCTATGGGATTCAGATCCACGATCTGACTCCCAACAGCGTCTTAAGCATCACGAGCTTTATCGTGTTGTGCGAATGCTTTCTGGGGATCGCACCCCACTGGGCACTTTGGAAGTCGCTTTTCCAGGTGCGCCGGATGGTGGGTAAGTCGAAAGAGGCGTACCCAGTCGGCGGTTTTGGCATCCAGCTTCGTGGCGACACGGTCTTCTTCCATTTGAAGAAGTCCGACTCCGTGCAAAACTGGAGAAAGAAGTGGTTCTACGTCAAGTGGAACCAAGCCGGGCTCCCCGACTTCGCCGCTGATCGGCCCTTGAGGAAAACCAACGCCTGGTCGCACCCCCTGTCGGCGGAGGATAAGGAGTCGATCAAACCGCTGACGTCATTGCTTCGCGGGTTGTTGAAGTCGATGGGACGCGAAGCGGGCGGGATCCAGCTGATCGCCATGTTCCATAGGCTGAGGGTACAGCCGCTTCAACAACGCCCTCTCCCGATGTGGGAAATGGCAGTCGACCCGGCGGTTGACGATGCGCAGGTCGCGATCAAGGTGAGGAATATCACCAGTCTGCGGGTCGCCGACCCGTGCAACGTGACTTGCCCAGTCGTGCCGTTCAGCTCGACGAATCCGATCCCAGAGGTAAGTGTTTGAATCTTGATGTCTTCTTTGTGTGTCATTCGACTGTCTTTTTTCTGATTTTCCGACTGTTGCCTGCTGCTCTTCAGGATCGTAAGAACTATGTGAGCCTTCCTCCGTTGATGGAGAATGGCGCTCACGTTGAAGCCGCAATCGTTGCCGAGCAGGACGGCGATGAAGAGAGTCCTCCCCCTGCCTACTCGCGTAGCGAGGAAGTGGAGGAGGAAGAAGAGGAGGACACGGCTCCACCCGCGAAGCGGCGTAAGCAGAAGAACGTCGACTTCACCGCGGCGACGTCTCCCTTGAAGGAGGCGGCAGAGGAGGAGAAGGACTCTAGCGGATCTTCTTCAGTGCCGAAGGAGCCGGTGAACCCGCTGATAGCGACTCCGCTGAACTCCGCGCCTCCCGCGGGGTTTGGGAGGATGCCGTCTCCTTCTATGAGCAGCAATGGTGAAGATGTTGACAGGTAAGCTTTCTGCGACTGAACCTTTCTGATTCGTTTCTTCTTTCTGTTCCTTGGGTGTTTTCTGAATCTTTTGTAAGCAGCCATCAAGGTGGTAATGTCCATGTTTCGCCTCGTGAGGAGGAACACCAGTCTGCTGCCCCGGAGCATGCGACTGGTACAACTGAAGAGGCGCCACAGGCGAACGATCCTCCGGTGCTGGACCCTTCGACGGCCACCCGGCCGGATGGTGCCGCTGATGCGACTGCCGTGGATGCTGATCTGACCCAGCATGTAAGTATCTTCTTTCTTATCTTGCAAATTCTTGTATCGGGTGCGCGAACAGCGCTCCCGATGGGAGTAGCCCCCGAAGATGTGCGTGACTAGAATAGTCGGGTACAGATTTATACTTCTTTTTCCGCAGCCCGTCTATCGTCAGCAGATGGAAACGGCCACCCGCTTCATTCGTCTGGAGCAGGAGGCTAGTCAACTTCGTGCTGCGCTTGAGCAGTCGAGGAGTAAGTATCCCTTGTCGAGTCTTTTGAACTTTCTTCGACTGTCTGCAATTCTGATCTTTTGCTCGGGTGTTCTGCAGAAGACAACCAAGGCTTGGCGAAGCGGGTCCAGCAACTGGAGAAGTCGCTTGAGACCCAGACTGAGGCAGAAAAGGTTCAGGTCGAACGCCTGATTAGCATTGCCACGGTCATTGGTGGTAAGTTCTCGGCTGATAGAAGCCTACTTTTGCCTTTATTGCCTGCAGGTAACCTTACTATTCGCGTTATTTCTGAATGTAGGTGTTGGTGGTGGTGCTCCCCCTGAAGGGACGTCCAGCGCGAATACCACCTTGTCGGCGGCAGTCGACCTCTGCAACCGGGTTTGCGCGTGCGCCGCGGACGCTGTGAAGAAGTCCTCGAGCGCCCTGGCCAACATCTATGAAGGTGTTTTCCCTGGTCAGGCTGCACCTAAGGGGGCTGACGCGCTGGCGGCTCCATTTGCTGAGGCGAATGTGATGGCCAACTACACCCGCACCCAGACGGTACGCGGCTCCGAGCTCACCTTCCGTCTGTTACTCGGTCATGGGATCTCGGGTGACTTTGAGGCGGCTGTGAGCGACTTCCCTCGAAGGCCCGATGGAAAGTCCAAGTCCCTGACCAGCGTCAAGGACAAGGCGACTCAGTTAGCTAAAAAGCTGATTGACACCTTTGAGAGGAAGCTTGCAGAGTCAGCCGCCAAAAAGGGCCGCGCACCGTCGGGTTCTGCCATGTAGTGTTGTAGTAGGGGTCTTCTTTTGTCTTTTGTAATGAAACTTGGTGAAATCAATGGATATGCTGATTCTGTCATGCGACTGTGTTTTTGTCTAGTCTTGTTGAAAATAGTGCTCTCTGATGTTCTTTAAATTGACAGCCTGACGGAAGTGCTCCTCCTGAAGTCGCGGAAGATATCCGTGCGTACTGGGATGAGGGCACCTCTTCGGCTGCGCCTGCGTCTTCGCGTTGTCCGACTTCTCCAGCTCCCGCGCGGAGCAGGAACGATCAGCGAGTGTTTAATTATATGAGGAACAAGATCACTGAACTTGAGTCGAAGCTGCGGAGAACTGAAGTGGAGCTTGAACGCCTCAGGGCGCGTTCCGCTGGGCCGTTCAATCAGCGCGAACGGTTCCTTCTTGACCAGATTGATCTGATATGTCGACAGCTGCAAGGTTTGGGCTCTAGCTGCTTCTCTTTGATTTCTTCATGCTTGTGTTGTTCTGCACCTTAACCCGTTAATTGCAGTTGTTAATCCCGACTGGCAAGCCGAGAACGCTCGAGTGGACGAGCGCGTGGATAGTGAGGCCACCGGTAACTCGGTCGAAGCTCGCCAATTCTGGGTACATAAGGGAGAGGGCCGCATACTCGCGCGGATGCTGGATCGCACCTGGCGAGCTGCGTTCGTTCTTGAAGGTTGCAGGAAAGCACTCTGGCAGATCAACAAAGTGTTCTTCCCCCTTGATGAGCAGCCGGAAGGGTTGCCCGCGCTGTTGGAGAGGTTCCGCAGTAGCAGGGCGTTGAAGGGGGTCGTCCTCGGTCAGCTTGTTGCCGGGGCCAACACAGCGTTTGCCTATGTTCGACTGCATCGACCTCATGTTCCCTTGGACAGAATACTTGATGGGTTGCCTAGGGATGTTGATTATGCTGAATCCCTTGAGGCCGCACGTCAGGTGATGCGACAGGTTCTGAATCATACAGAGCGACGTGTAGGGCCACTGGATGCGCCAAAGGAAGAGCCTGTCGACTAAGAAAAACATTTTGTTGTATAATGTTAGCTTGTAACATAAACACGCATGTATGTATGCCCATATGATGTTGTATGGGTGATTTTGCACTTGTAGACCTGTATGGCTCGAGCCCCCGAGTGAATCGAGTGGCGGCCTAGGATTTTTGTGTGATGCCTGTTAGGCGCAGCCCCCGAGTGATTCGAGTGGCGGCCTAGGCTAACTTTAGACCTGTACAGCGCGAGCCCCCGAGTGCGTCAAGTGGCGGCCGAGGATTTTTGGGTGACGCCTGTTAGGCGCAGCCCCCGAGTGATTCGAGTGGCGGCCTAGGCTAACTTTAGACCTGTACAGCGCGAGCCCCCGAGTGCGTCGAGTGGCGGCCGAGGATTTTTGGGTGATGCCTGTTAGGCGCAGCCCCCGAGTGGTTCGAGTGGCGGCCTAGGCTAACTTTAGACCTGTACAGCGCAAGCCCCCGAGTGCGTCGAGTGGCGGCCGAGGATTTTTGGGTGACGCCTGTTAGGCGCAGCCCCCGAGTGATTCGAGTGGCGGCCTAGGCTAACTTTAGACCTGTACAGCGCAAGCCCCCGAGTGCGTCGAGTGGCGGCCGAGGATTTTTGGGTGACGCCTGTTAGGCGCAGCCCCCGAGTGATTCGAGTGGCGGCCTAGGCTAACTTTAGACCTGTACAGCGCAAGCCCCCGAGTGCGTCGAGTGGCGGCCGAGGATTTTTGGGTGACGCCTGTTAGGCGCAGCCCCCGAGTGATTCGAGTGGCGGCCTAGGCTAACTTTAGACCTGTACAGCGCAAGCCCCCGAGTGCGTCGAGTGGCGGCCGAGGATTTTTGGGTGACGCCTGTTAGGCGCAGCCCCCGAGTGGTTCGAGTGGCGGCCTAGGCTAACTTTAGACCTGTACAGCGCAAGCCCCCGAGTGCGTCGAGTGGCGGCCGAGGATTTTTGGGTGACGCCTGTTAGGCGCAGCCCCCGAGTGATTCGAGTGGCGGCCTAGGCTAACTTTAGACCTGTACAGCGCAAGCCCCCGAGTGCGTCGAGTGGCGGCCGAGGATTTTTGGGTGACGCCTGTTAGGCGCAGCCCCCGAGTGATTCGAGTGGCGGCCTAGGCTAACTTTAGACCTGTACAGCGCAAGCCCCCGAGTGGTTCGAGTGGCGGCCTAGGTTGCAAAGGAGAGGGTGACACAAAATTTCTTTAATCATCTTTATTTATTCTCGCAAACAGGCCGCCTCATTAAAACCCTTCCAGTCCCCTTAGGTACCCTGGCGAGGGAAAGAGTGCGTAAGAAACCTGCTGCTACTTTGAGTTTACAGTGTAGGGTACATCAGGCGTAGAAGCGGCGTAGCTGTGCCACGTTCCACGGGTTACTGCAAACTGTTCCTGTGCCTTGGTCCTTCAGGCGATATGCTCCATTGCCGATTGCTTCTGTCACAATGTACGGGCCTTCCCATGGGGAGGCGAGCTTGTGCACTTTCTTCTGCTTGAGTCGAAGGACCAGGTCGCCTGGGACGAAAGCTCTCGGTCGCAGTCGTCGCCCGTGGTAGCTGCGCAGGTCCTGCTGGTACACTGCTGTGCGGCTGAGGGCGATGTCGCGTGCTTCATCTAGAGTGTCCATGTCATCTTCTAGTGCCTCTTCTGCGTCGGACTCGTCGTAGGCCACGACCCGTGGAGCGTCAAACTTAATGTCACAGGGTAAGACTGCTTCTGCGCCGTACACCATAAAGAACGGTGTGTATTGGGTGGATCTGTTCGGCGTGGTGCGTAGGCTCCATAGCACGCTTGGAAGTTCCTCTACCCAGGCTCCTGCAGCTCGTTTCAACGGCACTCGCAGACGCTTCTTTATCCCTTTGCTGACTAGGCCGTTGGCCCTTTCGACTTGTCCGTTAGACTGCGGGTGTGAGACGGATGCGTAGCTGAGCTTGATGCCTTGTTCCTCGCAGAAATCTCTGAACTCCTCGGCTGTAAAGTTCGTGCCGTTGTCGGTGATGATACCGTGGGGCACGCCAAATCTGAAGATGATGGACCTGATGAAGTTGACTGCTGAAGTTGCGGTTGAACTTGTGATTGGCACCGCCTCGATCCACTTCGTGAATTTATCGACTGCCACCAGGAGGTGCGTGTGCCCACCCGGGGAGGACTTCCTGAAGGGACCTACCATGTCGAGTCCCCACTGCGCGAACGGCCATGCAAGTGGGATGGTTTTCAATGCTGATGCAGGTGCGTGAGGTTTGTTGGCGAACTCTTGGCAGCCGACGCACCTTTTTACGAGCTCGACTGCGTCTTGCATTGCAGTGGGCCAGTAGAACCCTGCTCGCAAGGCCTTGGCAACCAGTGCTCGACTGCTTGCATGATGCCCGCAGATTCCGGCGTGGATGTCGAGTAGAATAGCTTGGCCGTCAGATGGATCAATGCACCTTTGGAGTACGCCTGAGATGCTTCGCTTGTAAAGCTCGCCCTTGATGATGGTGAAGCCCTTCGAGCGGCGGACAATGCGCTTTGCTTCGACTGGGTTCTCTGGCAGCCGCTGATGCAGCATGTAGGCCAGATACGGGCTTGTCCATGTGGGTTCGACCAGCATGATCTCCATGGGCTCCTTCTCCGTGCTTTGCGGGTTGGTGGTAGTTGTTGTCGATGCAGGGGGTTCTGGCGGGGGCCGGACCCTGATAGAGCGCTGCGTGATGCACTCGAGGAAGACTCCGGGTGGAACCGGAGCTCGATCTGAGCCGAGGTTGGCGAGGATGTCGGCTTCTTCATTGCTTTCGCGGCCAATGTGTCGCAGTTCGCAGCCGTCGAATTGGCCTTCCAGCTGGTTGTACAGCTCCCTGTATGCTATCATGTTGTCAGCGATGGCGTCGCATTGCTTCATTGTTTGCTGCACCACCAGGTAGGAGTCGCCATAGATCATGAGGCGAGTGGCGCCGCAGTTCTTGGCCATCCGCATGCCGTGGATCAGTGCCTCGTACTCCGCCTCGTTGTTGGAGGGTGTTGGAAATTTCATCTGCAGCACGTACTTAAGCTTATCGCCTTTGGGTGATATGAGCACGACTCCCGCTCCGGCTGAATTGAATTTCTTGGATCCATCGAAGTACATGGTCCATGCAGTCGATAAATCAGGCTTGTCTGGTAGCTGCGCTTCTATCCACTCTGTGGTGAACTCCGGGAGGACCTGAGCCTTGATTGCCTTCGGGTGCACGTACTTCAGCCCCCATGGCCCTAACTCGACAACCCACTTGGCGACTCGCCCTGTCGCGGATGGATTAGTGAGGATGTCTGACAGGGCGGAGGAGCTTACCACCGTTATCGGGTGCTCGGAGAAGTAGTGTACCACCTTCCTTGACGTCATGAAGACGGCGTATGCCAGCTTCTGGTAGTGCGGGTACCTCTGCTTTGACTCTGTTAATACCTCGCTGAGGTAATACACGGGCCGTTGGACGGGATGAGCCCTTCCTTCTTCCTCCCGTTCGACTACGAGAACGGTACTGACCACTCTGTTCGTGGCTGCCACGTAAAGGTACAGTGGTTCATTCTCCTGGGGTGCTACCAGTACTGGAGGGGTTGTCAGGGTCTTCTTCAGCCTGTCAAAGGCATCCTGTGCTTCCTCCGTCCACTCGAATTTGTCCGCCTTTTTCATCAGCTGGTAGAAGGGCAGGGCCTTTTCTCCCAGCTTACTTATGAATCGACTGAGTGCTGCGACTCTGCCGGCTAGACTTTGTACGTCATGGAGTTTTGTTGGTGCAGGCATGTCGAGTATATTTTGCACCTTTTCTGGATTTGCTTTGATTCCTCTCGCAGAGACAAGGTACCCCAGTAGCTCTCCGGCTGGGACGCCGAAAACGCACTTGTCTGGGTTCAGCTTGATCTGGTACTTGTCGAGTGCCTCGAAGACCTTGCGGAGGTCGTCGATGAGGGTGTCCTCTTTGCGGGTGGTGATGACGATATCGTCGACGTAGACTTGGACCACCTTCCCGATAAGCTCCTTCAGGCAGGCTTGCATTGTACGCTGGTACGTGGCCCCAGCGTTTTTCAACCCGAAGGGCATCATGGTGTAGCAGAACACACCGTGTGGTGTGATAAACGCCGTCTTCTCTTGGTCTTCGACTGCCATCTTGATCTGCTGGTAGCCTGAGTAGGCATCCAGGAAGGACAGGCGTGCGCAGCCCGCAGTCGAGTCGACGATCTGATCAATCCGCGGGAGCGGAAAGTGATCCTTGGGGCAACATTTGTTGATGGCGGTGAAGTCGACGCACATGCGGAGTTTCTTCGTCTTCTTCTTTTCCACCAGTACTGGGTTTGCTACCCACTCTGACTTCTTGATTTCTTTAATAAAACCGGCATGGAGCAGCCGGTCGATCTCCAAACTGATCGCGTCTCTCTTTGGACCCGAAAAGCGCCTCATGGTTTGCTTGACAGGTCTGGCGTCCTTGTGAACGTGTAATCGGTGCTCGGCGAGTTCTCTTGGTATGCCTGGCATATCAGAAGGTTGCCAGGCGAATATCTTCCAGTTTTCGCGCAGGAACTCGACGAGCGCGCTTTCCTATGCGCTGGTCAAGCTTGATGACACCCGAACCACCTTGTCAGCATCTGTCGGGTGTACCTGGTGGGCCCTGGTATCGTCGCTGGTGTTGAACGCCGAGTCCTTGGATGATTTCTTCTTTGGGGGGAAGAGGGTCTTGTCGTTGTCGACTGCCAGCATCTCCAGGTGATCGTCCATCCCAAAGAACTCAGAGATCCTGTTGAACTCGCGGTCGCAGCTGTCGGACCGGTCGAAGTCGCCTCTCACCGTGATGACACCCTTGGGTCCAGGCATCTTGAGCATGAGGTAGGCGTAGTGGGGTATCGCCATGAACCTTGCAAAAGTTGGACGCCCGAGGATGGCGTGGTACTGTGATTTCCAGTCGACCACCTCGAAGTCGATTGCCTCCCTCCGGAAGTTGTCGGGTGTGCCGAAGATCACGTCGAGTGTGATTACTCCCATGGGCGTAACTGCTTGCCCTGGTACTATACCGTGAAAGGTATTAGATGACGGCGTCAGGTTGGAAGTTGACCTGTTCATGCGCCTGAGGGTGTCAGCGAAAAGAATGTTGATTCCGCTGCCTCCATCCATGAACACCTTTTTCAAGGTGTACTCCCCGATCTGAGCTTCGACTACCAGAGCGGCGTGCCCGGGCCGTGGTATTGCCGGCGGGTGATCAGCCCTGGAGAAGGTGATGTCTGTCTCTGATCCTCTCAGGTACTCGGGTACTGCGGGTGGATTGGTGATTGCCTGAAAGACTTGGCGAGTAATGAGCTTCTGGGTCCTGTTGGAAGGACGCCCCTTCTGTATCATGTTCATCTGCCCGCGTGGTGCTGGGAACACGTTGGCAGGGTCCTGTTGCTGCAGTTGCTGCTGCTGCTGTTGCGGCTGCTGCGGTTGCTGCGGTTGTTGCTGCGGGTAGTAAGCCAGTGCTGCTTGCGCTGGGTTGGCGAGTGGAGGGGCTGGTGGTGCGTTGATTGCCAGCTGTCCCGCGACTGGTTGTCCCGCGGGTGATGCTTGATGAACCTGCTGCCCGTCCGTAGCAAGTACGCGCGTGAAGGCCCTGGCCAACCGTTGTGCCTTCTTGCAGTCCTTCAACAGGTGTCGGGATCCCCACTTGCCTGTTTCCGGGTCCTTGAACATATGGTGCCTGCAGGGTTGCTGTAGCTCTTCCTCATCCGTGAGTATGCGTCTGCGCCACTCGCGCTTGCGACTTCCATCTCCGCGGTAGCCGCTGCCACCACCTTGGTTGTATCCTCTATCATTGCCACCGCCTTGGCTATATCCTCTATCATTGCCACCGCCTTGGCTATATCCTCTATCATTCTCACGGGGGGTTCGAATCCCGCCGCTACTAACTCTATTGAGTCGTGGCCGATAAAGCGTGGTTTCTTTTTCAGTCGACCCTCTCGCCAGTTGCTGGGTTGAGGATCTGGCATTGAGTCGCGGACGGAGTCTTCTCCATCTGCCCATTGGTTGGCGATTTGCATAAGGTCTATCATATTCTTCGGCCTGAGCCTACCAAATTCTTCACGAAGGTCGCGGCGGGTGAGGCCGTAGATGAATGCATCCATGACTCTGTCCTCTGAGGTGGCTCCATCCATGGTGTTGCGGAGCAGGGTCCACCGTTGGATGTACGAACGGAGTCGCTCCTCATGGCCCTGTTTGCAAGCTTGGAGCTCGATGAGGGTGGTTGGCCTGGCGTAAGTTCCCAGGAAACCTTTTATGAATGCAGTCCTGAATTCCTCCCAAGTCCTGAAGGCGTCCTTCGGCTGCGTGTTGAGCCACCCGCGGGCGGACCCCGTGAGCATCAGCTGGATGTACTGCATGGCGGTAGTCGAATTACCACCTTGGCAGCTGCATGCGATGAGGTAGTCGTCCAGCCAATCCTGCGGGTGCTGCTTTCCGTCGTACTTTTGTGTCTCCGCCGTCAGCTTGAAGCCTTTGGGCATCTTCGTGTCGCGAATATTTATACTGAAACACGGGGCTCCACGTGGCTCGTGGTCTTCATCATCGTCGAGTAGTCCTGCTTCTCGCAGTCGACGGGCACGGTCTATCCTTCTCTGTGTGACGACGTTGCGGCCATCTTCGCCGGGCTGCAGTTGTCGCAGTCGAATTGGTTCCCGATTTGCCGCTGGTGCGACTCCACGGTCACGACGTCCTCATTCCTCGTACATCCCTTCGACTGGTTCTCCTCTTGCCAAGACTTCCTCGACTTGCCTCAAGGCTTGGATCTGCTGCCTGTGTACGCGGGCGTTGGCGCTTCCTTCCGGCGGCTGCATGACCCGCAAATAGGTCTCGACTCCCATAAGCGCAGAGGCGGGTGTTCTGGGGATGGGTATTCCGTCCTCGTCTTCCAAGAAAGATGACTCCAAGTTGCGGGTGAGGTGGATGCGATCGGCCTCGTGCACCCGCGGCATGCGAGTTCTGTGCCTTCCTTCTTGATTGACTTCTTCTGATCCAGACATGAATGTGAGCGCTGCCCTCCTGGCACTCGACTCGTCGGCTAGCTCCTTGCGCCGGGCCAACTCGGCTTTATCCTGTTTGATTCGTTCGGCTTCCTTCCAGAGCAAGTACTGGACCGCCTGTCGATCTTCCTGTGGATCTTCCGGGGCAGGGAACGTGCCATCGTCCACATGCTTCTGTGCCCTAATCGCCAGCTCCCGGGTGATGGTAAGTTTCGTCACCTTGTCTTGCAGGGTGACTTCCATGGGGTACACGGGTGCTGATGGACCGACCATGTAGACTTGCGCGGGGTAGACCCGTCGAGTGGGGCTGATGCTCCCTGTCGTGCTTCCTTCATCTGAGCTGTGCTCGTTGTCGAAGATCACAGCAACGTGGTGGGTACCACGGTCGCTGCTACTGGCGGCTGCCCGATGCGTAGATGCGATCGGCGCAGTCGAAGTTGGTGCGGATCTTGGCTGGCGCCCGAACAGGTAGGTCGGAGTGGACTTGACTCGCCCCGTGGCCGCAGCAGATGCGTTTTTCTTGGCAACCGCAGATGCGATCGCCGCAGTCGAAGTTGATGTAGTCGAAGTAGACGCAGACGGCGATGTAGATGCGATCTCCGTAATCTTCACGGCGGGTGAGGTTGCGATCCGTGCAGCCGCCATGGATGCAGGCGCCTCCATTGAGCGCAGGGCGGCCTGCGTAGGGCGGAGGGTTCCGCGACTGTCCACCAGATAACGCAGACTACCAAAGGTAATCCACGTGCTCTGTTGGAATCCGGCGTAAGCCGAAAGATCCGCCGGCGAGTGCTCGACGTACTCGAGGAAGCCGGTGTAGATCGACTCCCTCGCGCTGATGGTGTTGTTGGTTGCGGGTGAGGCCGGCATGATCACGACTCCAGCGATCTGTTCTTTCCCACAGACGGCGCCAATTGACGAGCTTGTGGCTCGGCAAATCCCTAGGTCGAATACCCCGGGTTGATTGAAGGAGAAAGAGAGAGATCAGGCTGGTGAACACGACGGCTAACAGGGGGCGATTTTACCCAGGTTCGGCCCCTCAAGTTGAGGTAAAGACCTACTCCTGCTTGTCTGGAATTATCGATTGGTGGCTACAACGCGATGTTCAATGATTCGATGCCCTAGACGGCGCACCCTCCCGGCCTTTATACTACAGGCCGGGTCTCGGGTGGACGGTGCGGATTGCACGTACAAGATAAGGAAAGCTTCACCGACCTAAGTCGACTACTTGTGCCACACGATGTCCTTCTTGGGCTTCGCTGGGCCTTCATTGGCGTGACCCAGGTACCACCACTGTGGGGGACCCGAAAGGTAGCCCCACGACAGTAGTCCTCACACAAAGTTACGAAATTTGATAGAGTGAGAATGGAATTGGGAGCCAGATCGTGAATCCGCAGCTGATAAAGTTCGAGGAGTTGGCGGAAGAAAAGATTACCGGGGGGAGTGAACCCGCGGAACAAGTGTTCGGTGAAGATCACCACCTCATCCTTTGCGGGAGCGGGCACGATTTCATCCCCTGGGGCCCGAGCCTTCACGTTGGACGGAATCAAGCCGGTTGATCGGTGTCGTGGGGTTGTCACGGCAAGTTCTTCCTTAGGGAAGATGAGTTCTGGGGCCATTGGTGATTGAAGTACGTGGAAACGGTTAATCTCGCCGGGGAACAAGGATTTACCCAGGTTCGGCCCCTCTGTTTAGAGGTAAAGACCTACTTCCTACTTCTATGTTATTGCTCTTGATTAGGTCTCGATTACAATGACCCGGCTCCCACAACTCAGGAGCCGGCGACTTCTCTCTGGTGGCTAGGGTTTCTCTCTACTGATTGAACTCATTGATCTAAGGTCCAGGACCCTGCTTATAAAGGCTGCCGGGTCCCTGGACTTACAGGCTATACCGAGTCACACTAGAACACGGAGTCCTACTCTACGTCTTGGTCTTCCAAGTTAGACTCCGGGTTGTACTTGGACTCCTTCTTTGGACGAGCCTCTTTCTCCACACGGGCCTTGGTCGGCTTGTCTCCAGCCCAGCCCATGTGACTTGTCTCGTGACTCGGCGTTGGCCTTCTTGGTCTTGGCGGGTCTACTTTCCGGGTCTATGGGCCTACCTATAAAGTATCCCCCCATCAGTAGCCCCCGAATTTATCTTGGGCGCAGCTTGGCGGCTTCCTCTGACTTGTTGGTTCGACTCCCTGGGTCGACTCCTTCCACTTGAGCCACAGGCTCCAAAGTCGCTTGCTGTTAGCTCCAAGATGAATTCCTGCATATAAACATAAGAAATACAAAAGATGAGTCCATCCTCATTCCTTGCTCAAATCATCACCCTTGCCCTTTCACATGCTGGCCGGGTTTGTTGTGACTCTTGCGAACAAGGACTAGATGGCTTGACTTTTACTGCCACAGGACTCGCCACTCTGGGACAAGCCGGCTTTTTCCACTTCTGTGACTTTAACCTTTAACTGTTGACTCGTTACCCACGATTTTACCGCGGGCCACCACTGTAATCCTCTAGGGTTTTTACCCTCTTATAAATGTCAAAAGGTAAGAACCAAAGCCTCAACTGTCCCTTCATTCCTCAATCTTTCTATCGTTCCCGCGCTCATCTCCTTCCCGCGCAGCGCTCCCCTCTTGCACCGCACGTACGCCATGGCCCCCAAGCGTGCCACCAAGGGCACCTCTAAGGCCAAGGCCCCTTCTGCAAGCAGGATCGTCGACATTGCTTCTGAGGCTGCCACCGCCGCCGCACCTGCCTCGAAGAGATCTATCTCCGCCGATTGGGGCGGTTCAACCATCACGGCGGAGCAACTGAAATCACATCGCCTAGCTGGCCTGCTTCCCTCAAGCGTCAAGGCACGAGCTCCTGGGGATGAATCGGTGCCCTCTCCGGCGAAGGGAGAGGTCGTCATCTTTGCGGAGCACCTTTTCCGCGGTTTCACGCCCCCTGGTAACTTGTTCTTCCGCCAGCTCCTTGAGTTCTACAAGCTGCGCATTCATGACCTCGCTCCCAATTCCGTCCTTACCCTTTCCAATTTCGTCGTTCTCTGTGAAGATTACCTCCAGATTAAGCCTGACCTAGATTTATGGCTTGAACTGTTTTACTGCAACCCACAACCCGAGACATCTGGAGGCCCTCTCTTACAGTGCGGCGCTGTGGCTCTCCAGCGTCGCCTGAACTCTGTATTTCCCAAGCCAGTTTTTCCCAACCGCATAAAAGACTGGCAAAAAACTTTCTTTTACTGCAAAGATACATCTCCTGAGGACGAGCCCAAACTTCCTTTGTTCACTGAAGACCGCTTAGAAGCGAGTCCTGCCATGAAAGCCAGGTGCTCAGAAGCCGCCCGTCCCAAAGTCGAGTCACTGATTCTTAGAATTCGGGCTCTTCTTTCTCATAATCTGGAGAATATGGATCTCGTCCGTTGCTGGACAACATGGAGGATCCAGCCGCTGCGTCCTAGGACTCGGCTAATTTGCTCTTACACTAGATGTGTCACTGATGATCTCAGGACAACTGACAAACTGTCCGATGGCCCTGAACTTGGTCGATTGATCAAGAAATTGACCGGAAAAATGGTGAAGGACCAGGCCCACTTTGGGCTCCAGCCTTTTTGCTCCACCTGCCCAGCTCCTGCTGTAAGTACTTTAACTGTCTTTCCTTCTTACTTGCTTGTACTGTCTCAATTTACTAACTCACACTTTCTGTTTCCTCTCTGCAGCTTACCGACTCATTCTGGAAGTCGGCCCTTGAAACTGACAAGGGCAAAGGGAGCACCTCTGCTGCTGCAGAGATTGTTGAAGAAGAAGAAGCCAGCGAGGATCCCTCTAAAGAGGCTACTGCCGCTGGTGAAGAGAATGAAGATGAGGAGTCCTCGCCTGAGGCTCCCACTGTCAATGTCATTGAGGAGGAGTCCTCCTCTGAAGCACAGTATGCTGACGAAGAGCACACTGAATCAAGTCCTGCAGGAGCCCAACCAACTCCATCTGAGGAGTCATCAGATGTCAAGAGTCGCTCCCCGACTCCTCCAGTTCCAAAAAATGGGTCCCGGGCTGCTGTGCCTAAGGTACCCGCCTCGCGAGTCCGACAATCTAGCAGCTCCTCCAGTGAGCCTGAAGAAATCGCTGCACAAGTTCTTGCTGCCAAAAAGAGGAAACTGCGCTCAAGTGGCCCTGCAGAGACTCCTCCGCCTCTACCTGTATCACACAAGAGGAAGTCGATCTCTCCTCCTGAGAAAGCTGACTCCTATGAGTCAGGAATGTCAATCTTTTCCTCTGACTCTCAAGCCTCTTTGGATCTTGAGACAAATGTTGGGTATGACTTTTCTCCTTTATCTTTACTAGCATGACATCTGTATTTACCTTTAATCAATATCTGACTTTTAATCTGTCCTGTCTCAGAGCCCGGCCCTGCGCCAAGGTCTCCAAGCTACCAGGAATGGCCGATGTGACTTCCAGCCGAGGAGCTGTACCGCCGTCGACTTCTCAGACGACGAGTACAAAGACAGCCCCTACAACTCCTGCATCTACTGGTGCAACAACCACTGGGACTCCCCCTGTTCCCGAGTCCGCTCCAAGGACTCGGTTGGAGACTCCTTTGGTGATCCCATCCTCCTCTGGGGGTGGGACTCCAACCACTACAATTCAGATGCCTCCGAGTCAAGAAAAAGCGGCTCCCACTTCTCAGCTGAACACCGAGCCAGCAAAGTCCTCAACTGACTACAGCCGGCTCAGGATATCTGACAATAAATCCTTCAACGAGGCCTATATTGAGGCCATAGAACTGAATGATCAAGCCTCCAAGCTAAAGGATGAGGAGCAAGTAGCCCTCAGAGCCCTTGAAATGATTCATAACGTAAGTATTCTAACTTGTGCTCTTTATGCTCTCTCCATTAGTCTCCTATTACAGTAGCCCCCAAGCACCTTATCTTTGGTGACTTGGAGCTAAGATAGGTGCTTCATCCTGAACTCAAATCACTTGCTAGGTGGAAAAAACTTGCATACTGTAGCCCCCAAGACCTGAGTCCTTAGCTCTACTAGGACTCGGGGCTGCTAATTTACTGTCTGTCGGGTCCTTAGACCAAAAACTTTTGCACGAGTAGCCCCCAAGCGCCGAGTTGTCAGCCTGCGACGACTTGGAGCTACCAACATATGCAATTTACTGATATCTTACTTGAAGAAAAATTTCTGTTCTGCGAGTAGCCCCCAAGCGCCAAGTTGCTAACTTGTGGCGACTTGGAGCTGCAAATATATGTACTTTACTCATACTTAACTTGATGAAAAATTCTGATCTGCCAGTAGCCCCCAAGCGCCAAGTTGTTAACCTGTGGCGACTTGGAGCTTATGCCTTGTCGACTAGGACTCATGCCTGCTTGATGTTTATGAAAGAATTGACTCCTGAGTAGCCCCCAAGCGCCAAGTTGTTAACTTGTGACGACTTGGAGCTCATGAGTTATAGAATTTGACTTGTAAAAATCTGACTTGCGTTTTTTCTGACTTGCTGCTTGTCGACTTGTACTTTGCTGACTTCTACTTTTCCTGACTTGTGCTTTTTCAGACTGTTGTCTCCAAGATGAAGAGAGACATGAAAAAATTGGAAGACCAAGCAGCTTCCAGTGCCAAATCTGCTGAATCTGAGAAACAGCATTCCCTCCAACTGGAGAAAGACTTACAAACCCTAGCTGCTGAGCTAGAAAAGGTGAAGAAGGAGTCGGCTGAAGCAAAGAAGGCCGCCCAAAAGGCGCACACTGATCTGAGAGCCATCTTGGACGTATGCCAGAAAGGAATTAGGGCTATGTGCCATCATATCTTTGGTAAGTTACTGCACTTGCCTTCTTTTAGCGTGATACAAAGAACTCAGCTGCTTATTACTCTTGACTTCTCTTATTTTGCAGGGGCTGACTCCCCAAAACTCAAGCTGCCCACAAGCCAACAACTCCATGCCATGCTAGACCACTGCCATGGGCTGCAGGAGGGTGCTCGCTCTGTAGTAAAGTATCTTAACTCCAAGGGCAAGTACCCGAAGGAGCCTGAACGGTTGGTTGATGAGTTGTCCAGAGCTCCAGGGTACATGCACTTGTGGAAACAATCTGCCATGAGGAGATCTGCCATAAGGATACTTGCACTGGCACACAGCTACTACCCAACCGTTCTGGAGCCAGCAATGCTCACTATGGGGAAGCCTGAACAGCATGAAGATGGCAAACCCTTCACCCAAGATGACTTCAAGGCTGAGGAGAAGTTAGTGCGGCCATACGCCTGCGAGATCGCCAATAAGATGGACCCGGAGGTATGGGTTCATCATTATGACTTGGACAACAAGAGGGTTAATCCAGGAGTTCCTCCAATCGTAAACTTTGGGCGTCCCTCACAGGACATGGCTGGTGCCCCATCAACTGTGCCAAGCTCTTCCACTCCAGCGGCTCCTGGGACTGGTGACTCGACTGGTGCAGAGCCCACGCTAAAGACTCCTGCTGCGCCCACTCCCTCGAGAGTCGCAACTGGCGGCTCCCAAGTTCAAGAGGAGTTGAGCAAGCACATGAAGAACCCGAGGGGAACTGGCTTTCAGATGAAGAAAGTTGCCACGAAATCCCCTGCAAAGTCGACTTCCACATCTGCTGCACAGGCGAAAGACAAGTCTCCAGCTAAGGACTCCACAGCTCCAATCAAGGACTCAGCTCCTGTTAAGGACAACTCTCTAGATGACTCCAGTTTGTAAGGATGTACTTCTGGTGGTTTTTAAACTATGTAACTTGTTAGCTACTTTGGGCTGTAATGATGCACTACTGGTGCTTTAAACTATTTAGCTTGCTAGCTATTTTGAATTTGTGCCAATCGGCTTGGTTCTTATAACCCGTCTAGTTTTTCACTGATGAATAAGTAGGCCCTGCATGACTTCTCTTACAGTTTGTGCTGACAGGTTCTTAACTCATATGTTCCTTAGGATCCATAAGAGATAGAAACAAGTCATGCCTGTAGATAGATCATATTGTGCAGGATGCATCTGACTTACCAGCGAAAAAACTAGGAAAAGTTTGGCTACTGTGCCGGGTCCAAGAGTTTAAGCTTAACTTTTTTCACTGAAAAGCAAGCCCCAAGAACCTGATGATCAAAATTTAAAGAACAAAGCGCACTCACTGGGTGACTCGACTAAAGGACTCATGTTCACAAAAGCCGGCTTTATTTCATTTGATCATAACAATGCGATTACATCTAGGCATGGCTCACTGGGCTCTTTGCCTTGCAACTCATAAAACTATTACAACTTAAGTATAATATGGACGCAACTGAGCTATGTTCCAAGGCCTCTTTGCCTCTGCATAAGGATCTAGTGTGTGAGCTGTATCAGCTCCTTTGCCTACACTTGCCGGCTCTCGCACATCCATTAGATAGTACGACCCGTTGTTCAGATTCTTGCTTATGACGAACGGTCCTTCCCATGGTGGAGATAACTTGTGCATCCCTTCCTTATTCTGGACAAGGCGAAGCACTAAGTCTCCTTCCTGGAAAGTCCGGGTCTTGACTCTGCGTGCGTGATATCGCCGCAAGTCCTGCTGATAAACTGCTGATCTCTCAAGGGCTAACTCCCTTGCTTCCTCAAGTGCATCGACCGAGTCCTGGCGGGCGAGTTCGTTTTCTGTCTCAACGTAATTGGCGACTCGTGGCGAGTCATGCAACAAGTCGCTTGGCAAGACAGCTTCTGCTCCATACACCATGAAGAAAGGTGTGAAGCCAGTGGATCTGTTAGGAGTCGTCCTGATGCTCCAAAGTACTGCTGGTAACTACTCGACCCAACTCCCAGCGGCTCTGAGCAGGGGAACCCGCAGTCTAGGTTTAATCCCCTTTAACAACTCCTGATTTGCCCTCTCGGCTTGTCCATTGGACTGTGGATGTGCCACTGAGGCTAGGTCGAGTCTGATGTTGTTCTCACCACAAAACTTGGCCATCTCCCCAACTGATAAGTTGGTACCATTGTCTGTAATGATGCTATGAGGGTATCCAAAGCGTGTTGCTATTTTCTTGAAGAATCTCACAGCTGATGCACCGTCGACTCTGCTGACGGGTTCCACTTCCACCCACTTGGTAAACTTGTCAACTGCTACTAGCAAATGGGTCTTCTGACAAGGCGACTTTGAGAAAGGGCCCACCATGTCGAGTCCCCAAACTGCAAACGGCCAAGTGATAGGGATGGTTCTGAGTTCTTGAGCTGGCACGTGGTCTTGCCTTGCGTACCTTTGACATCCATCACAGACTCGAACTATCTTCTCTGCATCCAAATGTGCTGTCAACCAAAAGAACCCGTGTCTGAAAGCTTTTGACACCAAGGATCTAGTGGATGCATGATGACCACAATCTCCTGCGTGAATCTCTTGCAATATTTGCTTGCCCTCTTCTGGAGACACACATCTCTGGTAGACTCCAGTAACGCTTCGTCTGTACAACTCGCCATTAATGACTGTGTAGGACTTGCATCGCCTGATGAGTTGCTTTCGCTTGACTTCATCCTTTGGGAGTTCACCCCGCAGGAGATATGCTAGGTAGGGCTCTGTCCACGTTGGGATTGCTCGTGTTGCTGCTACTAACACCGACTTTGGGTCTGGAAAGGCTAACTCCTCCTCTGAGGGTAATTTGACTGAAGGATGATGGAGTTCATCCAAGAACACATTTGGTGGTACTTTCTCTCGACGAGAGCCGAGTCGTGATAACGTATCAGCAGCCTCGTTCTTGCGCCTGTCAATATGCTCCACTTGATAACCAGAAAAGAACCCGGCTATCTGTTCGACTGCTCTTTTATAAGCCGCCATGTTTGCATCCTTTGAGTCCCAAGTTCCAGATACTTGCTGAGCTACGAGATCCGAGTCTCCAAAGCACCTGATACGCTTGATGTTCATCTCCTTGGCCAAACGCAGGCCATGTAGCAAAGCCTCATACTCTGCCATGTTGTTTGTACAATCAAAATGCAACTGAAGGACATATGCCAACTTATCTCCTTTAGGTGAGGTTAACACCACGCCGGCTCCTGAGCCTTCTAACTGTCTGGACCCATCAAAGTGCATTGTCCAATACTTGGTGCAAGGGGTGCTTGGTGAAGATGTAAAATCTGTCCAATCATTGACAAAATCAACCAAAGCTTGAGATTTGATCGCTGTCCTAGGCTCATATGTGATATGATAAGGACCCAACTCAATTTCCCACTTGGCGACTCGCCCTGTTGCCTCTCTGTTGCGTATAATATCTGCCAACGGTGCTGAACTCACCACCTTAATTGGATGCTCTTGGAAATAATGCTTGAGCTTTCTACTTGCAACAAAAACTCCATAGACCAACTTCTGCCACTGTGGGTACCTTTGCTTTGACTCTGTGAGAACTTCACTGATGTAGTAGACAGGTCTCTGCACTGGGTACTCCTTTCCTTCCTCTGATCGTTCCACCACTACTACTGCACTGACAACTCTCTCGTTGGCAGCTACATATAATAGCATGGGCTCCTTATCTGTAGGAGCTGCAAGCACTGGTGCTGTTGACAAAGTTTTCTTCAACTCCTCAAAAGCACGGTCAGCTTCTTCATCCCATAGGAATTTATCTGACTTCTTCAGGAGTCGGTAGAGAGGACCCGCCTTCTCCCCGAGTCTTGAAATAAACCTGCTTAGAGCTGCCACACATCCAGTGAGCTTTTGAACGTCCTTCAGACAAGTCGGCTTCTGCAAGTTATGGATAGCCTTGATTTTCTCTGGATTTGCCTCGATGCCTCTCTCTGAAACGATGAAGCCTAGGAGTTTGCCCGCAGGGACTCCAAAGACACACTTGGTCGGGTTGAGCTTCATCTTGTACTTGCGTAGGTTCTCAAAGGTTTCTGTCAAGTCTGCTATCAGAGAGTCGGCCTTCTGAGACTTGACCACTACATCATCCACATAAGCATGGATATTCCTCCCAATCTGTTTTTTGAAACAATTTTGGATACATCTCTGATATGTAGCTCCTGCGTTCTTGAGTCCAAAGGGCATTGTTGTGTAGCAAAATGCTCCAAAGGGCGTGATGAAGGACGTCTTCAGCTCATCCTCTATGTTGAGTCTGATCTGGTGGTATCCTGAATATGCATCCAAGAAACAAAGCAACTCTGACCCCGCTGTGGAGTCAATGATCTGGTCTATGCGAGGTAGTGCAAACGGGTCCTTAGGGCAATGCTTGTTTAGACCTGTGAAGTCGATGCACATACGCAACTCCCCTGTTTTCTTTGGTACTAACACTGGATTGGCCACCCACTCTGGGTGAAAGACCTCCTTGATGAACTCGGCTGCGAGGAGCCGAGCCACCTCTTCTCCTATGGCTTTCCTCCTGTAATCATGAAACTTGCGCAGACCCTGCTTAACTGGTCTTGCATTAGGATTAACATGTAAACTGTGCTCGGCGAGTTCTCTCGGGACTCCTGGCATGTCAGATGGCTTCCATGCAAAAACATCCCGATTCTCACGGATGAACTCGACGAGCGCGCTTTCCTATTTATCAGAGAGGTGTGCCCCAATAGTGAACTGCTTGGAAGAATCACCAGGGGTGAAGTCGACTTGCTTTGTGTCCTGAGCTGACTTGAATTTCATCTTCTCCTCTGTGGCCGGTTTCTTAAGGACCGAGTTGTCCTCCGGATCCACGTTTGCCTTGTAAAACTTCAGCTCCTCTTGAGCACAAGCTGTCTCAGCCATAGCTGCATCACCTAACTCGCACTCCAATGCCATCTGTCTGCTGCCATTAACTGTAATGACTCCTGCTGGACCTGGCATCTTGAGCTTCAAGTACACATAACATGGCCTGGCCATAAACTTAAAATATGCAAGTCGACCAAAGAGAGCATGATATGGACTCTTAAGATCCACTACTTCAAAGGGCATAATCTCTGAACGAAAATTCTCCACTGTGCCAAAAGCAACCTCAAGGTAAATCTTACCAATGGGCTTGGCCGACTTCCCTGGTACTATCCCATGGAACACTGTCTCTGTTGGAATTAGCTGTCTATCTTGCAGCTGCATCCTCTTGAATGTGTCATAATATAAGATGTTGATACTACTTCCACCATCCATAAGCACTTTGTTCAATGTATAGCCCCCAACTTGAGGTGCCACTACCAAGGCTAGCTGCCCTGGGTCGTCGACTCTTGGAGGATGATCTGCCCGACTCCATGTGATGGTTTGCTCTGACCACCTGAGCCACTGTGGTAGGGCCGGCTCTACTGCATTAACTGCTCTAACCTTTAACTTCTTGGAACGTTTGGACGTACTAGTTGTGAAGACATGGTAACTGCCACGACTCGGGTTTTGCTGCCGAGTTGTGACATAATATTGTCCATTGCCATCATGGAGCTGCTTCGGGTTCTGCTGGAACCCGCCCTACTGGTTACCTCCTCCTTGAGGTTGGTTTGGATTATTGCCGGCTCCTCCGCCGTTATTGCCGGGTCCTCCGGCTCCATTGTTTCCTCTGTATCCACCATTGTTGTTACCTCCTCCTGGCCCTTGGAACCTGGCGCGCTGCAGATCTACGCACTGTCCCAAGGTATGACCGCATCTACCATTTTTGGCATGTTTAGGGCATGGAATCCTCAAGACCTCCTCTGTGCTTGGAGTACGGCCTTGGTATCCACCAGAATTATTGTCCTTGCGTCTGACTCCAGTGTTTGTGTTGACCACTAGGTCAGAGTTGTCTCCATACGGCCGCTTGCCACCACCTTGGTTCTGGTTTTGATTCTGGTTCTGACTCTGACCGTTGCCACCTTGTCCTTTAGTCCCTTCCTCCTGATCCTTTGTTTTGTCTGTGGCAGCATGCTTATTAGCACCTGCCATGATCTCACCAATCATAAGGGGAATACCTTGATTCAGGCTCTCCTTCATACGACCTAGCTTCCAACTCAAGGGATTGTAACTGCAATTTCTCTCCATCGCCATTAACACTGAAACTGGTGGGAGTCCTTGTGAGGAGTTAATGATCTCTAAGACTCGCTTCATCCAGTGCCTTGCTGACTCACCCTTCCTCTGAACACACCGCTCCAGGTCCTCGATGGTGCTGAGTTTTTTGCATGTGCCCTGGAAGTTCTGAATAAAAGCCGCCTTCAATTGCTCCCAAGAGTTGATTGACCTAGGAGGCAAGTTGCGCATCCAAACCTTGGCTGCTCCCTCCATCATAAGATACATGAACTTGGCACACAGATTACCTGTAGCATTGCGAATACTCATTGCCATCTCGTATGTACCCAACCAAGAGGTCGGGTCCATGTTGGGCTCATAATTTGGAACCTTGCGCGGCTCCTTGAAACTGCTGGGGAAGGACTCGGACCTGATGGCATCAGACAGGCACTCTGGTCCTGTTAGTGCTGGGGAAGCACCAGGAGAAGTCACCTCTTCATGCACCCAGGTTGGCTGAGGCGGGTTGGCTGCACCCACTAACGCTCTGTCCCTCTCTGCCTCCCGAGCTCTTGCTGCTTCTCTATCTCGTCGTTGCCTTGCTTCATCAACCACTAGCTGAGCTCGTGAAGTAGTTGGTATGTTTGCACGATTCCTCTCTTGTTCACGACGCCTTGCACTTGTAGAGTTGGCCGGGTTGGACTCACCGTGCCGACTCCTCGTACCTGAGTTAAAGGGTGTTGAATGTAGTCTACTTGCATCTGGAAAGGTTGGATACAAAGCTTGCTGAGTCAAAGCTGTCTTCAGTAGCTCGATAGCCTCACGAGTCTCCTGTCCTGCTGGTCCCTCTGGTACCACAATATTCTCCAATCTCAGAGTCGCCGCATGAACGTTGTCCATAGGATTAGAGTAATGTCCCTCTGGAGTATGAAATCTGTTAGGCTGAGACCCTAAGCCACCAGATGCTCCTCCTCCGACTCCTCCTTCAGGCGGTGGTCCGTTGGTACGGCTGCCTCCCGGTCCTTCTGGGGGTGGTGGTGGTGGTGGTGGTGGTGCTCCTGTTCCTCCTCCTGCGGCGCCTCCTGCTGCCGCTGAGCCTCCTAGCCCGGCTCCTCTGCCTGGACCATTAGGTGTGGTGAATAAATTGGTTGGATTGATGTGGACTCCATCATGCAAGCGACTCCTGGCTCTGCGGTGTTGAATTGAAGTAAGCTCCTCGCGGCGCCTCCGCACAACTTGAGCTTCATCCTGGACTCGGGCCCGCTCTTCGGCCAATCTACGGTTTGCTTCTGTGATATCAGCTAGTTGCCTCTCCAACGCAGTACGAGCATTGGTTAACTCAGCCGCCCTCTCTGCGGCATTACTTGCATTGATTTCCTTTGTCAATAGAGTCGGATCAAACTGATTCCTAGTGTTTCCAGACATGTAGACTCCCACAACACGAGCGCGTACTGGCGACTCCTCATAATCCTCTTCCTCTATCCCATACCCAAGCCGATCTTCAAACAAGGGTAGGATGGACTCTGAATCTGCATCATAATCTGAATCTGACTCTTGCAGCATCTCTGGTTTCTCAGCTAGGGGTTCCTCAGACTCGGCGATGATGCCGACCTCTGAAGTTCCGACCGACTCCTCGCCGTCGGACTCGACGACAACGGTTGGCTCTGATACTGATTCCGCCGAGTTCACACGAAGACCCGACGCGCAAACCATCCCGACGAACACGTTGATTCCTCCAAAGACAAGCTGGTATCCCTCGTCGACTTCGTTCATCTCCGAAGTCCAGCCTGAGTCATCGATCTCGGTCTCTCCATGCTCATCCGTGTAGACCCGCCCGATGGCGAGTTTCTCCATAGCCCGACGAGCAGCTCCAACGATCTCAACTCCTTTCGTCACCGTAGGCCCCACGGTGGGCGCCAACTGTCGTGTGGTTGTCACGGCAATTTCTTCCTCAGGGAAGATGAGTTCTGGGGCCATTGGTGATTGAAGTACGTGGAAACGGTTAATCTCGCCGGGGAACAAGGATTTACCCAGGTTCGGCCCCTCTGATTCGAGGTAAAGACCTACTTCCTGCTTCTATGTTATTGCTCTTGATTATATCTCGATTACAAGGACCCGGCTCCCACAACTCAGGAGCCGGCGACTTCTCTCTGGTGGCTAGGGTTTCTCTCTACTGATTGAACTCATTGATCTAAGGTCCAGGACCCTGCTTATAAAGGCTGCCGGGTCCCTGGACTCACAGGCTATACCGAGTCACACTAGAACACGGAGTCCTATTCTACGTCTTGGTCTTCCAAGTTAGACTCCGGGTTGTACTTGGACTCCCTCTTTGGACGAGCCTCTTTCTCCACACGGGCCTTGGCCGGCTTGTCTCCATCCCAGCCCATGCGACTTGTCTCGTGACTCGGCGTTGGCCTTCTTGGTCTTGGCGGGTCTACTTTCCGGGTCCATGGGCCTACCTATAAAGTATCCCCCCATCACCCGCCGAGGATGCAGGCGACGCCACGAGGCACTTGGTAGCCCTCATCAGCCTCGGCAGGCAGGTTGTCGTTCGCGGGCTCGGTAGCGTTGGCCTGGGGGGTTCTGCTGATAGTTGTTGTTGTAGTTGGTGTTCTAGCGTCGCCCCCCCGCGGCCGCTGCGGCTGCCGCCGCGGCCACCACGGCCTTGCTCCCGCTCGCGGGCCTCGCGAGCCTCGCGAGCCTCTTGAGGTCGTAGCAATCCTCGGTGGCATGAGAGTGCCTGTTGTGGTAGACGCAGAAAGGTCGGTCGTCCTTCTTCTCGGGTCCTGCGGCTGGAGTGGCAGCTTGGCGAGGCTGCTTGGCGTCGGGCTCAGCCGCGAGGACCGCAGTGGTCTTGCGCTTCTCTGTGGACTTCTTCTTCTTCTTGGGTTCCTCGGCGGGATCCCCTGGCTCGTTCTTGACGAACAAGCGGCCCTCTTCAGCCTTGGCGCACTTGTCCGCCAAGTCGAAGAGCTTGACGACGGTGGTGATGCTGTCGTGGATACCGAGCTTCTCGAGCATCCGCACGTCTGTCACTCCAGCCTGGAAAGCCGAAATGACCTGCGCGTCGGTGGCGTTGGGGATCTTGTTGCGCACCTGGCTGAAGCGCTGGATGTACTTGCGGAGGGTCTCGCCAGGCTTTTGACGCACGGCGCGGAGGTCGTTGTACGTGAGGCCACGCTCGTACGTGCCCTTGAAGTTGGCGACGAAGCACCGGCAGAGCTCCTCCCAAGTGTTGATGGACTCGGCGGGGAGGTTGGTGAGCCATGAGGACGCGGAGTCCTTGAGGGCCATGGGGAACCAGTTCGCCATGACCTTGTCGTCACCCCCGGCGGCCTGGATGGCCAGAGTGTAGAGCTGTAGGAACTCCAGGGGGTTGTTCTTGCCGTCGTAGCGCGGAGGCAAGTCCGGCCTGAACTTGACGGGTAAGACGACGCGACGGAGGGTGCGAGTGAACGCAACCGTCGTGCCGTAGGTGACCGGACCGCTAGCGAGGGTGGCGTGGAGATGGCGCCCGGCGGTGGCGACGTCCTGGACGGCGCGGTTGTGTTTGTCCTGCTGGCGCTCGATGCTCACGCGGGCGTCCTCGGGGGCTCGCTGCATAATTTGGCAGTCATGCGGCGACGACGCGTGCGAGGCAGCGCGGTTGTCGCGAGGAGGAGCCCCCGCTGGAGCGGGCTGCAGTGCAACCGGTGGAGCTGGAGTAGGTGCAGGATGGAGAGGAGGCGCGGGAGGGGCGCCTGGCGCCACGTCCCCCATGCGGCCCGAAGGAACCAGCGAACGGGATGGGGCAGGAGCGGCGACGCGAGCGGCGCCGACGAGCTCCGTGAGGCGGTTGAGCCAGGCCTCCCGGGCCTCCGGCGTAGGACGGTACTGCAGCAGCTCCTGCGCCATGAGAAGCGCAGTTGCCGGGCTGGGCGCAGGGCGGCCCAGCGAGGAGGCAGCACGGTCCCGCGACGGGTGCAGGGAGGAAGCCTCCTCTTCGCCGAGGTCGTCCTCAGCGTGGTCGTGGTCGTCGTCCTCCGGGTGCTCGACGCGGGGCTCGGGTCAACGTGGCGCTCAGGAGCGGAGTCCCCACGCGGGCGGCCGCGCGGGCGGCCCGCAGGAGCGGTGGCGGCGCTAGCCGTCCGGCGAGCGAGATGTTCGGCGCGAGAGCCGGCCATAGCTGTGTCGAGGATGAAGACGCGCCTCAGCCCCCTACCTGGCGCGCCAAATGTCGGAGAATGGCCCCAGGAACTGGGGGTGTCTCCAAGGTATCGTGTAAGGGGCTGAACACGGAGTCAAGCAATCCTCAACGTGCTCCGGCGACGGTGCTCGTCGGACTCGCTGCGGACGACACTGCAGAGAGGGACACAAGATCTTACCCAGGTTCAGGGCCCTCTTTGGGAGGTAAAACCCCTACGTCCTGCTACGGTGTATTGCACTGCTTGGAGAGGTTCACAGTACAAGGGGAGCTTGAAGAGCTCGAGGTGGCTAACAATGGCTACTTGCTAGTCTTTAGATCTAGGGTTAGGGTCTACTAGAGCTGCACCAACCGAAGATCGAACCCCTTGCTTGGGCGTGCCCCTTCTCCTTTTATAGGCGTCCTGGACCTCTTCTGCCCAAACATTTGGGCGGGAAGGGTTACCACATGGCGACGAAGGAAGGAGCAGGGTGCACGATAAAGGCGGAGTCCACCATAAAGGTAAAGCTCGTGGACGCGGTCCACGGCAGGGGAGCGGCGTCACCAAAGCTGGAAAAAGCCACCGGCCAACCGGACGGTGGGCTGGCGCTTGATGAGGTGGGACGTGACCCACGGTGACGTCGTCCTTGGAGTGTAGCTGCAGACGGTTCCTTATCACCAAAGAGGCAATACTCGTTGTCCGCTTTGCTTGAGGCCGCTTTGTTGACCGCTTTATACATGGAAACGGCAACTGCGGCGTCGTCGTCATCGCGCGTAGGCACGCGCGTCACTCTGCACATGGTGCAGACCCCATGTGCGCTCTGCCGCGGAGGCAGAGACGGCTTCGCGAGGAAGGAGCCTCGCGAGGTAGAAAGCCTCGCCGAGCCCTTCGGCTTGGTCCTTAGCAGAACTGCGGGTGGCGTCGAAGACACCTTATCGAGGAGCGGTCCCTCGCCAAGGGAGGAAACCCTCGGCGAGGAGAAAGAGATCCCTCGCGAGGGAAAAACCTTCGCGAGGCTCGCCAGGCTGGAGAGCCTGGCCCTTAGCGAAAATCATCCGAAGAATCTCGTGGGCCCTGGCAGGCCAGCCCGTGGTACCCTGGTTTCCACTGTGCCGACAGAAGGCATTGATTTTGGAGAGACCTATGCTCCCATGGCTCGCCTTTAGTCCATCCGTATCCTTCTTGCTTATGCATCCCGTTATAACTTTAAATTGCAACAAATGGATGTTAAAAGTGCCTTTCTAAATGGTCCCTTAAAGGAGTTGGTATTCGTTAAGCAACCCCCGGGGTTCGAGGACCCCAACTTCCCTAACCATGTCTACAAGCTCGATAAGGCGCTCTATGGACTTAAACAAGCACCACGTGCGTGGTATGAGCACCTTAGAGAGTTATTGTTAGACCGTGGATTTGAAGTTGGGCAAATTGATCCCACTCTTTTTACTAAGAGGGTTAAAGGGGAGCTTTTCGTATGCCAACTATATGTTGATGATATTATCTTTGGCTCGTCTAACAAAGCTTTTAATGATGAATTTTCAAAGCTTATGACCGATAGGTTTGAGATGTCTATGATGGGCGAGTTGAAGTTCTTCCTTGGATTTGAGATCAAGCAATTAAGAGGAGGAACTTTCATTAGCCAAGCAAAGTATATTCAAAACATGCTCAAGAGGTTTAATATGGCCGATGCTAAGGAGAAGAAGACACCTATGGATACCAAATGCCATCTACAACTTAACCCAAAGTGTATAGATGTGGATCAAAAGCTTTACCGCTCCATGATAGATTCTTTGCTTTACCTTTGTGCATCTAGACCCGATATTGTGTTGAGTGTAGGTGTGTGTGCAAGGTATCAAGAGGATCCTAAGGAAAGCCACATGTTGGCGGTCAAGAGAATCCTACGATATTTAGTTCATACCCCAAGGTTTGGTTACCCAAGGGATTCTTCTTTCACTCTTCGTGGGTTCACGGATTCGGATTGGGCCGGTGATCAAGATGATAGGAAATCAACTTCCGGGGCTTGCCAATTCCTTGGTAGGTCCTTGGTGAGTTGGTCTTCTAAGAAGCAAAATTGTATTTCTCTCTCCACCGCCGAAGCCGAGTATGTGGCCGCCACTAGTGCTTGCACTCAATTGTTATGGATGAGGCAAACTTTAAAGGAATACGGTGTCATTTGTGACAAAGTGCCTCTTTTGTGTGACAATGAGAGTGCTATCAAGATCGCCTACAACCCGGTGCAACACTCAAGGACCAAGCATATTGAGATTCGTCATCATTTCATTCGAGATCATGTTGCCCATGGAGACATTGAGCTAGCATATGTGCCAACCAAAGACCAACTTGCCGACATTTTCACGAAGCCACTTGATTAAGCAAGATTCACTTTTTTGAGGAATGAGCTAAATATCGTGGATTCGAGGAGCTTGGCTTGACCATCTTGCATACACACCTATAGCTTCAGCTTCTATCTTGGTTTAGGTGTGGGCATGAATTTAGGGGGAGTGTTGTCCTAATAAATTGGGCTCTCCCTCACCCCAATATGCCTATAGCAACAACTTATTTATCTCTATCTTCATTTCATGAATTGTGAGCTTAAATGACGAGTATTGGTTATGGACCCAAGATATATCTTCGCGGTGCCATGCCATAAACTCATACATGGTGGCCTAGGCCACCAACCTCTTCTTTGTGAAGAGTTGGTTATTTTGTGGTTTTATTGGATTTTATTTGCAAATCTCTTGTTCTTATGGGAAACTCACTCAATCTTGGCATTTATTGTTTTTGGGTTTTGCAAGTTGAGTGTGAAGTACCATCTCAGTTTGTGTTGTCTATCCCAAGCCTCCCCTTGCCCCCAAAAACTTGCTCCTCTTGCCACATACATGTCCACCACCATAAACTAGCTTTTCTGAGGTGTGGGGGCCGGAGACTCCGGTGTCTAACACCGGAGACTCCGGTCTGAGCAGAATCTCCGCCCTAAGCCATGGAGACTCCGGCACCCCGGAGACTCCGGTGTGCTTAGGCCGGAGACTCCGGTCTCGGTGTTTTCCAGAGGGATCCTAAAGGGTGTCGGGGTGGGGGGTTGAATCACAACTCCCTCACCACCCCCGACCCCTACCTCTCCCCCTGCTGCCGCCCCTGCCTGGAGAAGCTTCCCCGGCCGCTTCCCGCCGCCAGAATCCGCCGTCCAGCCGGCCCCTCTTCCTCTCCAACGTTGGGGAACGTCCTCCCCACTATTGGAGACCTCCACCATGTCGAGCAGCGGTACCTCCATCTCTCCCTCTCTAGGTTTCTTCCTAGATCTTGGATAGAGTGTGTAGTGTTGCTCCCTATGGTGTAGAATCTCTTGCTGGCTTGTTTTTACCTCAATGTATCAATTTTAGCATCTTTAGCACCGAATTGACCTAACCCTAGATTCTCAGCCTCAGGGCCGGAGACTCCGGTCTGTTCCAGACCGGAGACTCCGGTGTGGCCGGAATCTCCGGCCCCTGAGACCGGAATCTCCGGTGTAGATCACATTTGTGTGCTTTTGATTCTCCAATTGATGCATCTTTTGTTTCCCTGGACATGTATGCTCATCCCCCTGCTACCCCCTCTCTGTTTACTCACAGGATCCTCGCATTGACTCAAGAAAATCACTCACAACCCCAATAAGGTGACTCGGAAAGATAAGAGGGGTACTAGGGCCTATTTGGATCCAACCGAGGATGGTCGTTTGGTTCAGCGTGACAGGGGTGCTGCTGCTAGAGAGGCTGCGTAGAGAAGAGCCGAAGAAGAATTCCTTGCACAAGAGAGGGCCAAGAAAGCAAAATTTGACAATTTGACCACCATTAGTGGGTTGAACAAATCTGAGTTCCGTGCTATGAGGTCACAGCCCTTCTTTGATATGCCACAAAACTCCAACAATCCTCATTTTTGGAGAAGGGAGCAAGAGGTAGTGATGAATGATGTCTATGCAAAGCTCTCGGGTCCTAATATCGTTTGTGTGCAAAAGGTCCTCAACCTCTCCGCTCTTAGCACCAAACCATATTTCCAAGAGGCCGTGTGGATAGTTCGCAAGCTTGGGTTGGAGCACCTCATGACTCTTCAACAAAACTATGACATCAAGTTGGTGCACCAATTCTTTGCGACCGTTCAGTTTGGAGAAGATGAAGATGTCAAGTTGACTTGGATGACCGGGCCGATGAAGTGTGAGTCCTCAATGACAAGGTTCGGTGAATTGCTTGGATATGTGTTCCGCAAGGGTGAAGCCTCCCAAGGAAGAATCATGCATACGGAAGGAGTTCATTATGATAAAAACAAGATGACACCGCTCTACCTCAACAAGTCCGCCGTTGGCTCCAACAAGGATCTTCTTCCCACATTCAATATCCTCCTTCGCATGTTTAGAAGCAATATTGCACCCCAAGCCGGGAATGTGGATGCAATTCGTGGAGGGCTTGTCAACCTCCTTATTCATTCCTATGGGGTGCTTCAAGCCGGAGTCAATTGTCAAGGTTTTGAGATAGATGTGATGGATTTTATCAAATGTGAGTTGCATTGGACGGTACATGAGATGAAGAATCCTATATATGCACCTTATGTGATGAAGCTAATTCTTGATCAAGTGCCACACCTCAATCGTGAGCACTTCACCGTTCACAAGGCCGGCTCCCTCCAAATTGTCAAGCATGACAAGCCATCCTCTTCTAGTGCTCCCTCTCGTGTCCCATTTGCATCAAGTGAAGAAGAGGAAGAAGATGTGGCACCTGTTCGTAGGAGGAGTAAGAATGCCGACCCTCCCTCATGGGCTAGCAAGGGCAAAGATGATGTGCAAAAGAGAGTAAAGAAGCTTAGTTGGTTTGAAAGAGTGACGCTTCACATGAATGTGTGCATCCACAAGGAAAATTACCAAGCTCACAAGGAGAGGAAGTTGATCATCTCAAATCAAAGGAAGTTGTACAAGGAGTTGGAGAAAAAGAGGGACAAGACTCCTCCCCCTCCTCCTCCTAGAATTGCCAAGGACACAGATAGTGAGTCTCCCAAATCCACCGAAAGTGAGAAGACAATTAGCTATGATGCTTGGAATGCAAAGCAATTCCCTTGGTCCGATTTTGATTTTGAGGAAGTGTCCTCCATGCCTTCTTCCTCGCGCAACACCGGCAAGGCTCCAATGCCTCAAAGGGAGATTGAAGATCAAGATGTTAGTGGCTCGGAGTATGAGGATGATGATGATGATGATGCCACCGACGAGGACTCTGAGTGATTTCTATGGGACCGTTAGCATCGTCTTTCTTCCTTTTTGGTGTCTCGATGCAAAAGGGGGAGAAATGGTTCTAGTAGGCTATCCGTGGGATTTGCATGGGTCGGGCACAAGCATTTGCTTTTATCATTCCTTGAGAGCTTGTGTCCCTTTATTATTCGTGTGTTGAACTTGGTGTTGAACTCTATTTGCTATTTGCTACTTTTATGTGAGATGTGGATCTAGTTGTCGTTTTATTCTTGAGACATGGTATCGGTGATTATCTATTGGTTGAGTTATTGTGGTGTGAGATGTGTTTTGGAATCATCTTTTATTCTCACACATAAGGTATGGTTGTCAACCCCTCTATATCATGTCTTAGGTTTGCAAATGTGTGTGTCATTGATATATCATGTCTTAATTTATTTATGGCATCCTCCCCTATATGTGGGTTTCCTCTCATTTGTGTAACTTGTCTATATGCACACATTTAGGGGGAGATGCTATTTGTCACTTGGTATGATCTATTTATTTTGCAAATCCTAGTGTTGTCATCTAACACCAAAAAGGGGGAGATTGAAAGAACATTTCCTAACCCCTATTAGTTTTGTGTGTTAGTTAACAACACTAATGATTATCTAATATGATGCTAAGTGTTGCAGGATTATTGACATATTTTTCCCCTAGCATCATTCACCAAAAAGTGAAGAAATGGTAAAAGTTTTCTTGCTGCAGGAAATCTCCTGACTGGAGTCTCCGGCCTGCCAGGCCGGAGTCTCCGGCCCCTGGGTTTTCCTGCCCTTCGCCAGTTTCTGTGGTGCGGCTCTGGTGTCTGTCCGGTGGGTGCCCGGAGGAAGCCCGGAGTCTCCGGGGAGGCTGGAGTGTCCGACCTGCGAGACCGGAGTCTCCGGCCTGTCCCGCGTCCTCGACAAGTTTCCGCCCGGGTGCGGAGTTTCCGGCCAACACCGGAGTCTTCGGTCCCCCAGACCGGAGTCTCCGGCCCTTCTATCAAGCGAGCAAGGTGTGGGGAGCCTCTGGTGCCAGTCCGGAGGAACCCCGGAAGGAGACCAGAGTCTCCGGCCTACACCGGAGTCTCCAGCCCACTTAGGCCGGAGTCTCCGGTATAAGTGACCTCCAACGGTCAGAATTTTCAGAGGGGTATAAATACCCCTCCACCTACCTCAGACCAGCCAGCTCGTCCAGCATTTATGAACCCTAATATTTGAGAGCTCAAAATCGCAAGATCTCCCAATTCCGCCGTCCAAACTCACTGATCTTCGGAGGATTGATGTAGAAGACCCGGATCTACATCTTCAGCAAGCCGTTCTTCATTTCCCCCTCATTCACTTGAGGATTCTTGTTTATAGGGTTAGCTTTGTGTTACCCTAGATTCTTGTGCTTATTTGTGGTTGTACTTGTGACAGTGTTGTTGATTTGGGAGCCCCCAATTCAGTTGTGGGTGTGTGCCCCAAGAACCGTGTAAGGGCTCTGGATTCCGCCTTGAAGGACTCCGATAGTGGAAGGTGAACCAAGCCTTTGTGGCGAAGTTCATCGGAGAATAGGGTGAGGCCTTCGTGGCGTTGAGTAGGCCTTTGTGGCGAACTCACACCCCTCCAACGAGACGTACTCCCTTAACAAGGAGGAACTCGGTAATACACCCTTGTCTCCGCGTGCTTCCCATTTCGGTTACCTCTTTCCCTTTGTAGCCTTTACTTGTATCATTAATTGCCTAGTTGTTTAGTTTGCTTCTTATATAGGTAAATTCACCGTAGTTGCATATCTAGATAATTTACCTTTGTGTTAAGCCTTAAATTAAAAAAGATTAAAAATTGGTGTAGCACCTATTCCCCCCCCCCCCCCCTCTAGGTGCCCATACGATCCTTTCAATCCCAAACTTTGAACATACGAGTTTGGGTTCGTCATTGGCGGTCTCGTCTGCTTGTACTTGTAGAAGACAAGCGAGAATTGCCAAATGCTCATCTTTGTTGACAGAGATATTGGCTTCTTCTTCCATCAACATGTGGACCATCAACTCATCATCGCTATCCATGGTATATGTGAATCAAACAATGAAGCAGTCAATCGGCCGAACATCTTACGTGCAAGACGAGCGTGTGATCGCCAGGAGCTCTACGCCCGATGAGTCGACGAGCGCCAACCCTGGAAGGCCTAAGGACAGACGGAGGAGGGCTGCCAAGATTTCTGTGCCTGGAGAGTCGACGAGTGCCGGCGTGGTCTAGGCGAGAAAGAGAAAACAAGATTTTCGCCGTGTCTACGACAACGCTGGCCTGCCTCGGTATCCGGCGTGGCGGCGACCACGACTTCGTCCAACACTACCAAGTGGCTCTCAACGGGACGAGGTCGGCCTGATAGATGAAATGTTGGACCGCACCAGACTTAACCCGTAGCTGGCGCGGTTTTACGTCTGACACGCATAATAGGCCTATTGGGAGGGTTATTGGTAGGGTGATTGGGAATTCTCTTAGCTATCCAAAACTTGGTAACAGAGAAAATCGTATTACGTATATAGGCTGGGACAACTGTTCCCGGTCGGAGAGAGTAGATCATCTCAAAGTGCGAAGCTATCTCATGACAAATTTGTTTAGCCATGTTAGAGACTGTTTGTGTAACAGCCCTAACTTGGTAATGAAAAATACGAAGAATTTTTCCACTTTTTGCATTCATGTTTGCATCATGGCATCCTTTAAATTGCTTGTGTGAACAAACAACAAATGGGAAACAATAAAGAGAGGGAAGCCAAACCTTCCCAAAACCTTTATTTCTTGAAATGCAAAGAATGGTACAACCCTTAACATGACAGGTGGCCATATGGTCCAACACAATCCCTAAGTTCACCTCAAGTGCTAAGAACCAAATGGTTGGTCTCCAAATTGTTTCCAACTTCCCTATGCCTTTAAATGTGTTCCATAGCTTTTGTTGTTTTGTGAGCTTTGACACCTTGCTCAAAGGTCCAAATAAAATGTGTGTTGAGTTGTTTATCTTGTGGAGAAACTCCCAGAATTTTTCCATATTTTTCTGGAATTGTTTTGAGGTTCAATTAGAAAGGGCATTTCTGTTTTTACTAGGTCCACCGGAACTACCGGTCCTCTGGCCGGAAGTACCGATGCCCCGTCGTCCTGTGTGGCACCAGTGGCGCGCACTGTCGCCATGGCCGCCCTCACCTGCTCCCCCGCGTGCTGCAGTGCACCCTAGGGTTAAGTGACCCCCACTGGCCGCACCTGCTCCCCCTCTCTCCCCTCATCCGTTTTCCCCGCGCGCAGGTGCCCTAACCCTAACCCTAAATCGAGCCTGCTGCTCCCCGTCGCCGCCGTGGCTGCCGAGCACGCCGCCGTCGACCCCGGCCGCCCCATCTCGAAGTGAAGCCACCGTTAGCTCCGCCTCGTCGCCCTCGTCGTCCTAGCCAAAGGAATCGAGCTGAGGAGCTCGGACTCGCCGCCGGGCCCTCTCCTTCCTCCGCTCCGGCCACCGCGCATCGAGCTCGATTGCGGCCGCCCTCGACCTTCCCACGCCTCGCCGTCGAGTTCACTGCGTTGCTGGTGAGCTGCTCTTCCTCCCGAGCCTCCTCACTCTCCTCCTCTTCCTCTCTAGCCTGGGTCGCCGCCGCTCTGCTCACTCTCGCCGCCAGCCGCCGTCGTGACCGTCGCTCCGGCGACCAATAGGTGGCGGCGCCGCTACCCATTGGCTCGCCGTTGTCCCGCGCATCTAATGCGCCCAGTTGCGCATCCTAGGAGCCACCCCGTGGCCGCGTGCGTGCACGACGTGCGCGTGGTCACCGCGCGCGCGCCATCGCCGTGCTCAATTTTCGTTGACCGGAAGTAGTAGCGGTAGTACCGGTAAACCGGAAGTAGAACGGTAGTACCGCTAGTTCCAAAATTTCGGTACTGGACCTCTCTGGGTTTATAAGCGGAAGTAGGACCGGAAGTAGCACCGGTAGTACCGCTAAACCGGTACTACCGGGCACTTCACCGGAAGTACCGGTTATCCCTTTTCGATACTAGACTTTTGCGTTTTTGGAACGGAAGTACCCTCGGAAGTACCGGCAAACCGGAACTACCGGTCCACTTACCGGAAGTTCCGGCAGTCTGTGTTAAAATGTGAATGTTTAATAACTTTTAAAATGCTAAATCAAATCTTGGGAATGATATATCAATTTGCTCAGCAATTCAAAGTCTACCCAACTATGATAATATCACATCATGATCACAAGTAATTATTTGATGTTCTTCATAATTCGATAAAAGGGTTTAAATTCAAATAATTATTTAACTCGCTATTTATTCATCGGTGCTCCGAAAATTATGAATAAATTACCAAAATGATCGGAATGACAAACCCTATCCATTCTTGTCATGTTCATGCATATTTGAACCACCTCTCTAATAATTTGATAATTTATAAGATTGTGGTCACTAAGATAAATATGGGGTTGAACCCAAATAATTTTACTAATTATTTGGCTCCCCATTTAATTTTGCTGTTAATTTATATAATATTTTCCTTGCATCAATTTGACATGTCATCATGTGATTGAGCATTGCACTTGTGTTCTTGTGATTTATGTGTGCTTTGTATTTCTTTTGGGTATCGATAGATTCCGGAGCCGAGGGTCTCTCTATTTACCCCGACAATCAATACTACGCACCCGGGCAGCAAGGCAAGAGATAACCTAACCTTCTTGGCATTTAGCATCCTATGTTTTTAATCAACTTATTTTATCCACCATAATATTGCATGCGGTTCAAATGTTTTTTTGGTAAATATTAGAATATCCTATGAATGCATGTTCTTCCCCGAGCCAATCACATGTATCCCTACCTATGAAACCTAGGGTTGAAGTGTTGGCCCGAGATAAAGGTAGAATTGATGTTTCCATATGCTTAGCTATGCGTAGCCAGGCTTAGTTAAATATTTTAGTTATGTCCGTTGTTTATTTCCATAATTGTTGTTGAAGATGGAATGATGCGGACTTGGTGGATATGTGGGGTGCTTAATTAAAATGCTAAGAAGGCTTGGATGAGTTGCCCTCGGGGAGGGTGGTTTGCCTCATTCTTGCCACCTAGGTTGAGAGTGCTTATAGCTAGAACCAAGAACCGATCGTGCTTCCATTGGTGGGTGTATGGGCGCCTCGCTGACCGAATAATTTGTGAGGGGCTTGTCAAGGGTCCTCTAGTTTGCTATTTCCAGTTGCGCGTGTGTGGTGTGAGTGGAAAAAGGAACGAGGATGATGGTGTGTAGGACGTGACGGTGGGGCAGGGCGCTGGGAGCGCTGAACCTGTCCTTCCGCCACTGATGGTCCTTGAGTAAGCCTCATGCATTGTAAAGGTCTAACCGCGCCCGCTCGCCGGTCTTCCCCGGAAGAGGACCAACTAGGTGAGCCGGACGGTACCAGTGGGTAAAATAGTACACCCCTGCAGGGTTAAATCTTTTCGAAAAGCCGTGTCCACGGTTACGGACAAACTCTTGGGAAAGGCGGATTAGCTCATAGATAACTTTAACCTAATTGATATGTCAGCTAAAGGTTGCATAATCAACTTGAGATAGAGGTTCATTTCCTCGAGGGTGAGTCGAGGGAGTGCCTTTGTGTGAGATGAGTGGTTCGCCGAGAACCGAAGATGAAAATGTTACTCTCTTACCCCTTTATCAAAACATTCTGAGTAGACGAATGCCATGTGTCATTTTATATTTCGGATTATTAAAATTAGCTTTATGCAAAAGAAATACATAAACAGCTTTAGAGCCTCCGTCAGTCATTGGGCCTATATCGCCCTACTAAACTTGCGAGTACATCGTACTCAGTCTCTCTTTGCTGCCTCTATGATTTTGTATTTCAGAGGAGGACGACACCGAGCAACTAGGTGGGTTCTTCGTTGACGTCGACTACTAGTCTGGGGTTCCCAGGTGGCAGCTTGGGACCGTGGAACAAGCTGGCTGGGATGATATTTATTGTAGGCCTCTTAGGCCATATTTTGCTTCTTGTTGTTAGACAACACTACCCGCTTCCGCTTGTTGAATTGTTGGATCTGTGATCCTTTTGCTTGTAATATTTGTATTCTTCTCGTTATATGAGTTGCTATACTTTTGTGTCGTAGAGTCATGCTTTGTGCCAGTTCTGTTCCACAAGTCTCGATCTTTGTCTTATACATTGATGGTTGTGTCGGATTCATAGCCTCTCTGTATAATTCCGGGGTCGGGGCGCTACAGTTTGGTGCATCGATAATTTGATTGATCGTGCACGGGGCACATATATAGGTACAGGGGTCTGACCGGGTCTAGTCTCCCAGGGAATACATGGGGAGAGAGACACTGCAGGTACAATATACAAAACCCTAACCTATACACGTACAAATATATTCAACACCCCCCCCCCCCCCGCAGTCGAAACGTCGCCGGTGACGCACAGACTGGACCGAAAACCTTCGAAGGTCAAAGTAGGAAGGCCCTTCGTCATCACATCGGCGAACTGCTGATCGGTGGGTACGTGTAGAACGCGAACACGACCAAGGGCAACGTGCTCCCGAACGAAGTGAATGTCGAGCTCGATATGCTTCGTCCGGCGATGATGAACAGGGTTAGCCGAAAGGTATACCGCGGAGACATTGTCACAGTAGACAAATCGTGGCCTTGGGAACCTCGCATAGTAACTCCTGCAGTAGCTGTCGGAGCCAGGAGCACTCAGCCATGGTGTTAGCCACAGCCCTGTACTCCACCTCGACGCTCGAACGTGAAACCGTAGGTTGTCGCTTAGACGACCACGAGATCAGGGAGGGGCCGAGGTAGACGCAGTATCCGGAGGTGGAGCGTCTGGTGTCGGGACACCCAGCCCAGTCGGCGTCGGAGTAGGCGACGAGGCTGGTGTCAGGAGAGGCCGTCAGGGTGAGCCCCATGGACATGGTGCCACGGATGTACCGAAGAATCCGTTTCACCAGAGTCCAGTGGGTGTCACGCGGAGCGTGCATATGAAGACACACCTGCTGGACAGCATACTGTAGGTCCGGCCGCGTCAGCGTGAGGTACTGTAGAGCCCCGACGATGGAGCGATAGAAGGCAGCATCGGACGCCGAAGAGCCCTCGACGGCGTATACCTTGGCCTTCATGTCGACAGGCATACTGGCAGGGGAGCAATTAAGTATGCCTGCGCGCTCCAGAACCTCATGCGCGTACTTCTGCTGATGCAGGAAGAAGCCAGTGTCGCGGCGGACGACCTCGATGCCGAGGAAGTAGTGAAGGGCCCCCAAATCCTTCAGGGCGAACTCAGCGTTGAGCTGAGCCGTAATCTGCTGCAGGAGAGCCGTCGAGGACGCAGTCACGATGATGTCGTCGACGTACAGGAGGAGGTATGCGGTGGCAGCACCCTGGTGGTACACAAACAGGGAGGCATCGGACCGAGTGGACCGAAACCCCTGCTGCTGAAGGAAGCCTGCCATCCGCTGGTACCAGGCGCGAGGCGCCTGCTTTAACCCATAAAGCGAACGGGAGAGCAGGCACACATGGTCGGGGAAGGCGCTGTCGACGAAGCCGGTGGGCTACTGGCAGAACACCTGCTCGGCGAGATGTCCATGCAAGAAAGCATTGGAGACATCGAGCTGGTGAACCGGCCAGGCTCGAGAGGCGGCGAGCTGGAGAACGGTGCGAATCGTGCCCGGTTTGACAACCGGGGCAAAGGTGTCGGTGAAGTCCACGCCTGCTCGCTGACGAAATCCACGTACCACCCAACGCGCCTTATGGTGCTCGAGAGAACCGTCCGGGCGAGTCTTATGCCGAAAGACCCACTTGCCAGTGATAACATTGGCGTTGGGGGTCGCGGCACGAGCTGCCATGTACGGTTGCGCTGGAGGGCGTCGAACTCCTCTCGCATAGCGGCAAGCCAGTTCGGATCCCGAAGGGCGGCGCGAGCGGAGGAGGGTAGCGGAGACGGAGTCGAGGTAACCGCAGCGTAGGTGTACGCGGGGTCGGTGTAGCGTGGGTTGGGACGCCGAGTCCCGGTCCGAGCGCGTGTGACTGCACCGGTGAGGGGTGCGGCCACGACCGGCGTAGCCGGGGATGCCGGCGAGGCAGGAGGTGCCGAGGACTCCGAGGGCGCGGGGGGTGCAGCCGGGACCACGGTGGGCGCAGGCGCAGCCGGGGCCATAGAAGGCGCGGGCGCAGCCGGGGCCGCATCACTGCTCGAGGGCGCTGATGTAGTAGGTGCCTGCTGAAATGGAAAAACCAGCTCATCAAAGTAAACGTGTCGCGAAGTATACACACGGTGGGACACGGGATCATAGCACCGGTAACCTTTGGTGTTAGAGGGGTAACCAAGGAAGACACAAGGAACCGAATGCGGAGCGAGTTTATGAGGGGTGGTGGACGCGGTGCTAGGATAACAAAGACACCCGAAAATCCGGAGACCATAGTAGGAAGGAGGGACACCGAAAAGGAGCTGATGAGGAGTATAATTCCAGCGAGGATGACAAGGGCGGATGTTAAGGAGAAGAGTGGCGGTGGCGAGGGTGTCCGGCCAGAACCTAGGAGGAATGTTGGAGTGGAAAAGCAACGTGCGGACACAGTCGTTAAGAGTGCGAACGACGCGCTCAGCACGGCCATTTTGTTGGGACGTGTAAGGACAAGTGAGGCGAAATACGGTGCCGTGCGACGCGAGGAGGTGGCGGACAGCAGCGTTATCAAACTCTTTTCCATTGTCAGTTTGAAGGGCGAGAATGGGACGGCCAAGTTGAGTTTGGACATAGGAATAAAAATCGGTGAGAGTGGCGAGAGCGTCGGACTTGCGACGAAGGGGAAAAGTCCACACATAATGAGTAAAATCATCCAAAATCACCAAATAATATATGTAACCCGTGTTGCTAGCAACCGGGGACGTCCAAACATCACTATGCAACAACTGAAAAGGAAAGGTGGAAATAGTGGTAGACTCGCTAAAAGGAAGACGCACGTGTTTGCCGAGACGGCATGCCTCACAAGTATGGTGTTCAGCTTTATTACAAGTGAATGAAAAACTCTGGAGAATCTGATGCAAGACGGTGGAGTTGGGATGGCCGAGACGAGCATGCCAGAGGTCGACGCTAGCGGCAAAGGCGGTTGGACGAGTGGTGGTGGTGGCAGGAGGGTGCACCGAGTAGAGCTCGTCGGGGCTATCACATCGGTGGAGAACCATCCGTGTACGAGCATCCTTCACAGAAAAACCAACGGCGTCAAATTCAACAGTAACGGGATTCTCACGAGTAAGACGGCGAACAGAAACAAGGTTTTTGACTAAATTAGGAGACACAAGAACATTAGACATGGTAATGGGAGTGGATGTGGAAGAAAAAGACCTATGACCGACATGAGTAATGGGTAAGGAGGAACCGTCACCGACGGTGATGCGAGTAGAAGTTTGAACAGGAGTGGAAGACACAAGGTTACCGGGATGACATGTCATGTGGGCGGTGGCGCCCGTGTCCATGTGCCAGTCACCGCCGCCTCCATAGTTGCTGGGGGACGGCACCGAGTGTAGCGCGGCGAGGAGTGCTGGATCCCACGGGGGCGGCACCTGGGGTGGGTGCCCGCCAGATGGTGGCGCGGCTGTAGGGCCAGCAGCTGTCGTCGGCGTGAAGTAGGCCGGGTAGGAGGCACCATGGGGCGCAGCGCCGAAGGCCGGGTAGGAGGCGCCCGGGTTTGCCGCGGCAGGCGCGGCGAAGTAGGCCTGGTGGCTTGACGGATGCGCCCGAAGAGGCTCGGTGCGGGTGCCCGAGGCACCGGCATGGAGTAAGCATGGACAACGCCGGTCCATGGATTGGTGTCGTACGTCCAGGGAGGGGTGGGCTGGGGCGGGCGCGGACCCCCCCGGGTGCCTGCTGCCGGGGCTGCTTGCGGCCTCCGCGGCGGTTGCCGCGGCGTCCACCCTGCTGCTGCTGATGTTGGGGAGCGGCGGGAGGTGCAGCGTAGAACCCTGGCGGGGTGGGCTGCGACGGTGGCTGGGGGGCGGGCGGGGCATTGGACGGTGGTGCGCCATGCGATGTCCCGGCGGCGAGGGCTTGATGCTGCGCACGCTGCTTCACCCCGCGCATCCGGCGTTCCTCCATCTTCAAGTACGCCACGAACTTGGGGAAGGAGGGATCCGGTATCAAGGAGAGGTTGCTGGCAGCATGGCCGAAATCCTCATTGAGGTTGGCGGTGAGCGTGCTGAGGAGGAAATCATCACCGATGGGTTGGCCGATGTCGCGGAGGTCGTCCGCCAACTGCTTGAGACGACGAGTATACTCGTCGATGGTCTTGTCGTCCTGATGGTAGGCGAAGAACTCTTGCTGCAAGAAGACACACCGCTGAAGTTTGTTGTCGGTGAAGAAGGCGTTCAGCTTGACCCACACGGCAGCGGCATCATCGCCGTCGGTGACGACGGTGTGGAACAGATCTCGCGAGATGGTGGTGAAGAACCACCTGATGAGCGTGGCGTCGATCGCGGTCCACTCGGAATCGGCCGCCATGACGCGCGAGTCGATGGAGCCGTCGACGTGATCCAGGAGATTCTCCTCGCGGAAAAGGAGAGCGAAGTAGGTCTTCCAAGGGTGGTAGGAGACGTGGGAGGCGTTGAGGGTCACAGGAACTCATTCCCGGATCGTGATCGCGCGGATGACAGCGGGATCGGGTCCAGCGAAGGGGTTGGTGCGGGAGGAGGCCGGTGTCGACGACATGGTGGAGAGAAGGGAGGGTAGGGCGCGGCGGCTGCGTGGAAGGGCAGCGGCGGCGGGGAATGCTGCGGCGACGGCGACCAAGAGGCGGCGGCGGCGGCAGAGGGTAGCGGCGGCGGGGGCTGTTGCGGCGACGGCGGCCAGGAGGCGGCGGCGGCGGCAGGGGAGGAGCCCGGGGCGGCGGCTAGGTGGGGCGGAAGCTAGGGTTAGGGACCGATACGGTGTCTGATACCATGTTAGAGACTGTTTGGTGCATCGATAATTTGATTGATCGTGCACGGGGCACATATATAGGTACAAGGGTCTGACCGGGTCTAGTCTCCCAGGGAATACATGGGGAGAGAGACACTGCAGGTACAATATACAAAACCCTAACCTATACACGTACAAATATATTCAACAAGCCACAATGCAATCAAAGACAATATGATGCATAGATCCGTTTTCCGAAAAGAAGCGACAATCTTCAAGTTTATGCATATTTCTTTTCTTAGGATTGCTCTTGTCGTTCATAAGCTTGTTTTGCTCCAAAAACTACTCAGCTGTTTTCTTCCGATGTACTGTAATCAAATCTCTACGATCATCTGCAGTGAAAACCCATCTCCTCAACGACTTTTCCTCCCACTGTCAAAGAAAAAAAAAACGACATTTCCTCCCCCACAACCACAATACCGGCACTCCTCAATCTCCCCTCCCCCATGGTTTGACCTACCAAAGCGCCGATCCCACCCAATGCGCCTCTAAAATCCCTCCTCTAGTCCACCACCGCCGTCGGCGTGCCCACAGCGGGCGCTGCTACGTAGCTTGGCGTCACCGCCGGCGCCTCACCCCACTTCGCCTCTCACCCGCGCGCGCGGGTCGCCGTTCCCGTTCTACCTCACCGCGTCCCTGCTGCTTCCACCCCGTCCGCGATCTCGGGGCCTTGGTTTTTGAGGTATCAGCTTCTACTCATCCAGTAATTGCTTAAACCCGAACTAACTCCACGAATTATGGTAACGCTCCCGGCGCAGTATCCAGATCCGCCCCCTCTTGTGTTCAGACTCTTGGGCTCAGAGTAGCTGGAGGAGATGGCGAGGGTGGGAACGGCGTGTGTTGTTCTTGCGGTGGCTGTGTTGGCGTGTGTGCTGGGGGCTGGAGCTGATGGCTCCGATCACAGGTACAAGGAGGGGGATCATGTCCCTCTCTACGCCAACAAGGTCGGCCCTTTCCACAATCCAAGGTATTATGATAATTCTCTCGCCATGCGCTGCAACCTATTGTTGTTCATGTCTGGGTACATTGTCTGTCTAGATATGCCCGAGTTAGGTCTTGGTTTGCTGTTTGTGCCAGTTACTACGGTTAAATTAGAATAGGATTACTGCTGAAGTGCTGAATTAACGTTAAGAGCATTTCCATTGTGTGTATTAGTAGATATGAGTAGGCAAGTATGCAAGTGCGTGGTTTGTCTATGCTTGGAGTGGATCAATAGTCTAGCTAGTATCAGTTGCTATAATTGTAATTTCATCTACTCCATTAAAAAATCGGTGTAAAAGAAATTCACCTCAAAATCTACGACTAAGCAGTATGGATATCTCAGTCATAGGGAAAGACGGAAAGTAGGTCGCTGCTTGCAAGTATTTGCCTCAACCATGTGATTCACTGAGTAGCTGTTCATTAAATTAGAAATGCTTTTCTGTTGGGCCATGATCAGGATAATTGAGTTACTCTTTGTGTTTTGCAGCGAGACATACCGGTACTATGATCTACCCTTTTGTGCACCAGGTTTGTACCTTTTAAAATGCCACATGCCTTTTGTTGTTACTTGCCTTATTTAGCAATCTCTTTGGTTGGAACTTGGAAGTCTGTTAACTGCTGCCTGGCCTGTAATAGAACACCCGAAGGACAAGAGGGAGGCTCTTGGGGAGGTTTTAAATGGTGATAGGTTGGTTGATGCACCATATGAGTTGAACTTTAAGGAAGATAAGAACTCCAAGACTCTCTGCAAAAAAACTTTGTCCAAGGAGCAAGTCGCCAAGCTCCGGGATGCAGTTGCCAAGGATTACTACTTCCAGATGTACTATGATGATCTGCCTTTATGGGGATTCCTTGGTAAATTGGACAAGGACAAGGAGCAGGGGGGTGGCAAGTCCCTTCTTTTTAAGCACATCCACTTTGACATCATGTACAACAATGACCGTGTCATAGAAGTCAATGTCCAGACAGACCCGAATGTGGCTGTAGATATCACAGAGGACAAGGAAGTGCCGGTGGAGTTTTCTTATTCAGTAACATGGAAAAAGACAGATATTCCTTTTGAGAAGAGAATGGAGAAGTACTCTAAGTCTTCCTCTATGCCACAACATCTGGAGATCCATTGGTTTTCCATAATTAACTCTTGTGTAACGGTACTTCTCTTGACTGGCTTTCTGGCGACAATCCTGATGCGTGTGCTCAAGAACGATTTCATCAAGTAAGATCTGAATCAATGCATTCCATTCTCATCACATGGATCGTAGCTTTACTAAATGCAGTCTCAATGACCCCTTTTTGAATGTAGATATTCTCATGAAGACGAGTCCCTTGAAGACCAAGAAGAGACAGGATGGAAGTATATACATGGTGATGTTTTCCGTTTCCCGCAACAAAAATCTCTTTTTGCAGCAATCATTGGATCTGGATCTCAGCTTCTTGCCCTGTAAGAGCTTCCCCTGTTCAGTTTTATGTTATGATTCAATCTATGTTGTGGTGATTCTAACAAGTTACAAATGGTTCTCTTTTAATAGTGCAATTTTCATCTTCCTCCTCGCAATTGTTGGGGTCTTCTATCCATACAACAGAGGAGCCCTTTTCACTGCCCTTGTTGTCATATATGCTCTTACATCCGGTATTGCTGGATACACAGCAACTTCGTTCTATCTTCAGCTCGAGGGAACAAACTGGGTAAGGCATGCATTAAAGGTTGGTTTCTTCAATTCTTTGCTGCTATATTTGACAACTATCGCTGTAATGTTTCAGGTGAGGAATCTGATATTGACTGGCTGTTTGTTCTGTGGGCCTCTTTTCCTGACATTCTCTTTCCTAAACACTGTTGCGATAGCGTATAGTGCTACAGCAGCTTTGCCTTTCGGTACTATCATTGTCATTATTCTCATTTGGGCACTCGTAACCTCTCCTCTCCTTGTACTGGGTGGTATAGCTGGGAAAAATAGCAATACAGAATTCCAATCTCCTTGCCGCACAACCAAGTATCCTAGAGAAATCCCTCAGCTGCCCTGGTACCGAAGCACCATTCCCCAGATGGCAATGGCAGGGTTCCTCCCTTTCAGTGCTATTTACATCGAGTTGTACTACATATTTGCCAGCATCTGGGGGCATAAGATATACACCATCTACAGCATCCTCTTCATTGTGTTCATTATCCTCATCATTGTCACAGCGTTCGTCACAGTGGCACTCACGTACTTCCAGCTTGCAGTTGAGGATCACAAGTGGTGGTGGAGGTCAGTGTTCAGGACATCGATTTATCTTGTTTATCCTCATTTGTGAATGTTTTTGTTTTTATTCATGTTTACTTAGTTACTTAATTGTTGCCCTTACACAAGAAGTTGATCAAACCAAAATAGGAACTGTAGGGAAACATGCTGTTCATCATTTATTTGGTAGATGGCATGCTAGATCAGTACTAGGCTATATCCAACATAAGTACAGTGTTTGATTAAAAATTATCTGCTTCAAGTCATACATGTCAGATAGACACCTGCTACTCAGTGGTGGCTCTAGAATTTGGAGGCTAGGTATTCATTGTAAAAAAAAAACTCAAATGCAATATATGAACTATAAAAATTGGTAATGAAATTGTAGATAGCAGCTGCACAAAACAGTACGGACATTACAAGGGGAGTTTCAGGAAATTAGAAGCTTGCTTCTAGGAAATTAGATCGTCTCTGCTAAAGTGCTAATCTGCTCTGCGGCCGAAGAGTACCTGGCCGCTTCGTTCAGTGCCTTGCTGTCGAGGTCGCCTGCTCCACTTCCCGCCGGTCGACGCAATCGCTATGGCTCGCAGCGCCTGCCTCGCTAGCCGCTAGGCCTGCCGCCGCTGTGTGTGCGTCTGATCGAGAGGTGCGTGCGAGGGTGTAGAGCATAGCTGAAGCATTGACGTGTGTGGCTGTGGGCTGGCTTGGCGTAGTAGGCAGTGGGTTGTATGGGGCTATGGGCCGTATGCCTAATACATGCATAATTTTTTTTCTCTGAATCTTGGGTATTCGTACGAATACAGCTGCATACCCCAACGCCGCCCCTGCTGCTACTACTTGGAAATTTGAACCTAAAGCTCCAGAACTTGAGATCTTCAGGAGAAGACATGCCATGTATTAGGGAGCCATATTCCATATTCTTGGATTCTCTTATTAGTTATTACTTGAACTTGATGCTTCCACATTCCACATGTTATGCTTTTTCATTCCTGTTTGACAAAAGTTTGGGAAAAATGGAATTATCAATATGCAATTGCAAATGTGGAAAGTATCCCGAGAAATTCTTGCTTCTGTTTGCAGATCTGTTCTTTGTGGAGGCTCCACTGGTATTTTCGTCTTCTTCTACTGCATCTACTACTACCATGCCCGGTCAGACATGTCAGGCTTCATGCAAACATCCTTCTTCTTCGGCTACATGACCTGTGTCTGCTATGGTTTCTTCCTTATGCTGGGAACTGTTGGTTTCCGTGCATCGCTGCTATTTGTGCGACACATTTACCGTTCCATCAAGTGCGAGTAACCCAGACTGCAGTGGTGACATCAGACATGGTTATCACTAGGGAAAGCTCCAGAGAAGCGAACCGGGGGTTGCTTCTGAATTTTGTGTCCAAGCAAGTTGCATGTCCTGAACATGAACCTCCTCTCTCGCTATGTTATCTTGCAGTTCAGTTACGGAATGATGATATAGTGTGTAGTAGGACTGATACTAGAGCCGGCACTATAATGATATGTTTGTAGTTGTATCTGCTGTTATTGAGTCTAAGATGACCCTTCAATTTGTTCCTGAATCGTGTGGTTGCTCAGTTGCGTGTTAGAAATGTGCTTAACTGGTGGAGAGTATAGTATACCCGTTTGGGAAAAGAAATAAAAATACCTGACAATTCTGCAAGAATATTTTGGTACAGGTTTTCTTATACGATTTTGCTTGACGTACGACGTTTTGTTGCATCCGATAGTTGTACTTGTACGACGCTTCCTTGAGAATTTCTTCCCTGTAATATCCAGCCCAAAGCCAGATCTAACCCTGTAGTAGTCTGTCCTATTTATTCCTCCCTTGTCTCCACTTTTCCTTATGTGCCCACATGAAAAGCCACGCGACGCCCAGGATCGGACGAGAGCACGCCATGATTTTCACCTCCGAAGAGTCTAGCTGCAGAGTGACGATTCCATGATCACGAGCTGAATCAGAGGTCGCCATGGCTAACCTATCTCTAAAGCTGAACGGAAGAGACGGTCTGATCGCGTCCCAGCCTCGGCCCTAGCCCAAACCTCCCACCTTCCTTTGTCCCGCGTGTGCTGCGCTTGAGTCACGTAGCGTCGGATGGGTATCGTACGCAATCGTACGTATGGCAGCACTCTTTCTTATATAAATTATCAAGTTCAAAGACAATAAATAGGCACAGAGTGGTCATCTGTCTGTAAAAATTGTTTGTGGCCTAAAGCATTAGACCTGTGCAGATGTTGAACCAGCTACAGGTTTTCTGTTTCAAGACAAACAAGGCTTCTAGTTATTGATATCATGTAATTCTGCAGTATAAAACTTAAACATAGCACAGAAGGAAAATGGTTGCAGTATAAAATGGGCTCAACTTAAACATAGCACAAAAGGAAGAAACTCTACTATGCCTTGGGAAGCAAATGGGCTTAGAGCCTCATAGCTGGACAACTTCTTTTTCGATTCTACTACTATTCCTATTCAAACGCGTGGAAATGATATACTCTAGATGAGAATGAGACTTCGTTGGATAGTTTTGTCTCTTTGAATATAACTAGACAAAGTTGACTCACACAGCGAGTATAGCTGCTTGCAGAAAAGAGATACGGAGTACCTTGATTTTTGTAAAGAAGCAAGGAAATGCTCTCTATGGGTTCCAACAGACCACAGTATAAGGGAAAAAAATCTGAATTTATTTTGTCCATAACTACCAAGCATGCCTCTGAGCTCTAAACTAATAAAGGCTGCTCCTGGACAGACAAGGTACACGATCAGCTACTGCTTTGCGCTGGTGGTACGTGTGTCGATCGAGCCAGACGGCTTCCTTGCAGGTGCTGTGCTACGTCCTTCTCCAAGTCGCTATGGTGGCGGAGAGGAGAAGAGGTGGGGTGGTGCTTTGTCTCGTGGAGACCGATTGTGCTGGGGTAGGGATACTGCAGATCCATGGAGAACATTCTCGGCAGCCTTTGATTGTGGCCGACTCTGATTGCCATCAGGTGGCTTCCTAAGCCGGTGATGAAGACCGGCGAATCAACCTCCAGGTGGAGGCCGGATGAAGGACTCGCGGCGACGCCATTCTTCTCTCCACAGCCAAGTGGTTTCGTCCCCGGAGCTGGTGACGAAGATCTTGTTTAGGGTCCTTTTTGTAAAATCTAGGGACTGCTTTGTATCAATTTTACTTCTTGAGATCCCTGTTGTAACTTGTACCTGTACCTCTGGTTTTCAATGACAGTATCCAGTCCCTTCGGGGCCGCTCCTGGTTCAAAAAAAAGTGTTTCTTGTTCACAAAAGACAAAAGCTCCGTTCTTAAATGGTTTTTGTCCGGAGATCGCGGCTTTTGTAGAAATGGAGGAACGCAACGAGTACACTCATAGTACAATAACGTGTTGAGGTTGAGAGTTGACGACCGTTGCTTGTGGGCGCAGAACCACGCGACGGATCACGAATTAGTGCATGTCAGGCGAACTGCTGCTCGATGTTTAACGGTGCCACCCGAATCCGTTCCTCCGTCCAGCTTTCAAACGGCGTGAACTACCCCTCTCCTCTTCCCCACACAGTTCGCTACCAACCCTCTCCTCTTTCACACTTCGCCATCACAGATCCACCGCTAGCTAGCATAGATCTACCGCCAGCTGAGTGCGGAACTCGCGCTTCACTGTGAGAGGCATCTCCGCAACCAGGTCAGCTCGTCAAGCGCGCCGCCACCTCCACCTTCACCTTCATAGCTTCTTCCCTACCTCCGCCTATAGGGACGCTCGAGCGCAGGTAGAGTCCGACGCTGCGGTGACCGGAGACCCCGACGCTGCAGTGGGCGGCCCGATGCAGGAGGAGGAGGAAGAAGAGAACGACGAGAGGCGACGAGAGTGGCCCGGCATGCAGTTGGCCATCGTCATGTCCTTCACTGACATGGAGTCCGACTAGGCTGATGGACTCCAAGATCCTGCCACTCTAGGATATATTTCTCTAGTCTACGCCGGCCATTGACATCGACGCGGGATAAAAGCATCTAGGTTTCGACCGGAGCTTGCCCCGGCCACGTCGGCCAACGAGTACCCCAAGGCTAGAATATTCGTAGTAGATCTAGGGGATAGGGTTTAGTTTATGTTTCGTCCAAGTTAGTTTCAATTTCGTTAAGACCGTAAATTTCGTACAAATTTCAATGACTATCGCCGGTTTATGATCAAATTCTTGATTCCAAGTGTTTGTGAAAAATATTATTGGGATTGCCGCTGAGGACGTCCGGCTCCACAACCTGGCAATCTGTGCCGACGCTTTCTAAAAAAAAAACATTCCGACGTACTTATCGAACGCAACCCCGGTGGGATGCTCTAATCAAACATCTATGACTAACTTTTCAAGTTTTTGGTGGGAGGGGGCAGTAGTTTCCACGAGAAAAGGTCCAGAGAGAGTGTGTGAGATGCGTCTACCCGTGAATCCCTTTCAGCCAGCGACATGTTCCCAGCACTAAAGCCTTTATCATTATTGTCAAATAGTATTAGCCCTGCCGTGCTAGCTAGAGAGAGAGAAATTGAAGACAGCGATGGGCTTGATGTGAGTGAAGCCATCTCGTATCTCACCCGGTCACGAGAATCCGACGAGTTGGCGTGCGTGTATATATATATACCGTGATATATCGCGGCACAGGAGGAGCAGCAGCGAGCCGTTTGGTTTGGGAACTCGGATCCACGTACCACCACCATTCTTTATGGCTCGATCGCGATGTCGATTTGATTAGCAGTAATCGTCCGTTCGTTGTTCGATGAAGACGTACTACGTCGCGGGAAAGGGATTAGTAGACACATATATCCTCCTGGCTGGGAAGGGGAGCTAGCCTGATTAAGCAGATGACGAAGCTAGCGATTCCAGGCTGACGTCCACGCCTCCTTCTTCCCACCCCACACCTCAACCTTGAATGAAACCTGAACTGAAAGAGAGAGGGGTGTGTCAACCGTAGGCTCCGCTTGGGGGCCCCTGCTGTGCTCACCAGCGATAACGATAGATCTCGATCGTGAGGCTTTGCTTGCATTGCATGCGTGTCGTACTCACGTGTGCTTGGGCGGTCGGTGTTAGGCGGTTTTCGCGGAATAGTGTCGTGTGTTCCGTTTAGGCTGCTAATAATGCGGAGTAACATATAGACTAGTAACATATGGGGATGGCGTTTTGGCTCCCGGGCTCATCTGCTCCCGGTTTTGTTTCCTGATTTTTTTAAAATACGAAAATGCTTCGAAAAATTCTGAAAAAAATTGTACATGAACATATTGAAGTATTCAACACTCGTGTAAAATTTCGACAAAAAATATCAATTTTTGCGCCCTGTGTAAAAAAGACAAATCTGTCTTTTTGAATAGTGGACTGTTCACCTATTTTGTCTGTCAGATATTTGTCTTTTTTGCACAGGGCGCAAAAATTGATATTTTCTGTCGAAATTTACACGAGTATTGAATACATGAATATGTTTCCGCACAATTGTTTTCAGAATTTTTTGAAGCGTTTTCAAAATTCAAAAAAATCGAAAAGGCACCCGGTGCAGATGAGCCCGGGAGCCAAAGTGGATTTCTGTGTTACTAGTCCATCTTACTATCTGTACAGTGGGTAGTAACATATATAGTATCATATTTATTAACCTATAGACTCACACTGTTTTGGGACATGTGATGTTACAGTAACTAGCTATGTTCTCACAACCCAGTCTCTCCTTATTAAATAGCTGTCACGTCAATTTTTTGCCTACATGGCATGCAAGTTACTAGCTATGTTACTCCCACTGTGACTAGCTTTAGCCAGTGGTTTCTTCTACCCTCTGCCAGCCGCTCCGACAACCGGTCACCGCTCCGGCTAGTAGTAGGTTAGTTTTTTCAGTGGCAACGTTCAGCCTGACGACGCTTCATTTTCGAGTTGGTCTTCCGAACTCCGATTTCCTCGAGTTCGTCCGCTAGCACTAATGGCAACGTTCAGGTCGACTAATGGTTTATGGCGACGACTTCGGCACTGAGACACTGATAGGGGCCATGCACGAATACATCCCGATTGTCATCGACAAGGTCATGGTTGCTCCGGTAGGGGAGCGGTTACATCGTGGCGTCGACGACTCATACTGACGGTGATATTTACTGGCCGTTCGGTGGTCCAAAGACCTCAATGAAACTTTATTATGTTTGGTGCGCTTAGTATTTGTACTTCTGGTGGACTTTATAATAGACCAACGTCCTTTACTCCTTTTCTCAGTTTTCTAATAAATTAGGAGCGATCTTCTTTCACACATATTCTCGGAGTACTATAAATCTTGTTTTTGACACATGTGCTTTCCAAACACAACTTGACCACTAACTTCTACCTTAAACATAGTTATTGAACCCATCAAAATTCGGTTTTGCTAATTCTAAGTCGACTGAGAATTAACTAAATCTCAGTCGCCTTTTTAACCGTTAGATTTCGTGTCGTGATTCGTGCTAATTTGTGAGTTGCACATGGTTTGCAATTGTGCAACTGACTGAGAATTAGTTAAATCTCAGTCGCCTCCTTGACCGTTTAATTTGTGTCGTGATTCGTGTTGATCTAAGAGTTGCACATGATTTGCAATTGTGTGCAAGTGACTGAGATTTAGTTAAATCTAAGTCGACTGAGAATTAGACACTCCCATCAAAATTACATATAATGAAATTATTTGTAGGCAAGTTTATATATGATTTTTCAAGTGCATAGTTCCAAATAAAATACACTGGTGGCCCAATCATTTAAAAAGATTCTCCTTTTTTTTCAGAATATGGGCTTAACTATGTATAAATAACAGGTTCTATAAAACTAATGGAAGTGAATACGACTCATTTTTTTTTTGAGGGGAAATCGTGAGCTTTATTATTCATTAGTGACAACTATATAGGAAAATAATTAAGAACAAGCAAATCCGTCGCATGTAACTTTGGGAAATAAGTACACCAACTTAGCAATATCGTCATCAATTTCTACCTCTGGATGAAAACACATGCCGAGATTCCTCAAAAGTAGAATACATGATGAACGGTGTGTTGTGGCAGTCCCCTATTTTGGGCCAATGATAGGTAGACAACAAATATGCAAGAGACAAAAGTGGCTCCGTGGGGTCAAATCCAGACAATGGTGTGAGTTGTCTACCGAAGAGACTAGTCACATAAAAGGAGAAGGGAGAGCAAAACGTATTATCCTACGAGTATATATTTTCGTTTCCACCAATTTGGCAAGGGCCAAATGGGGTTCTTGGAATGAAAAATGCTAACCTATTACCTATGCAACAGAGAAGATTGATGGCATACATGTTTCGAAAGTTAAAAACTAAGGTGTATTAGGAGCCACTAATAACGAAAACAAGACACATATTAGGAACCGGATATGTACTNGAGACAAAAACCTTGCCTCGTCCCTCATCTCAATAATCAAGAAATATAGAATTGCCGAGTTAATTATCGAAAAATCAGGCGAAAACCGCTACACACCAACGTCGTCATGGAACACCGCCTGTCCTGGCCACCCACATAAAGCGCACACATACCGTCGAGAAGAACGACCACCGTTAAGGTAGCCAAAAAGGCATCATCGTCATCAAGCCTCTGCGAGCCAGCGAGTACGAATTCACCTTTGACGAACTCCGATGGAGCACTCGCCGCAACCCATGTCGGGTCATGTCAAACATTTCACACAACATGTCGAGGAAGAATGATCTTAGGCTTCATCGGTAATCTTCACGGCAGAAAGTTGTAGAGGTTGTCCAAGACGATGCCTCCAAGAGGGAGAACGCCACTGAGTGCCACCATCTTCCGATCTGAAAGACCCAGATCTATGGTTTCCCCGAGAAGTTCTAGCGTGGGGACACAAGAGCTACAACAATGTTGCCTTCAACATGGTAAGAACATTCAAGGACACCTCCATCGTCAGCACATATACCAAATTCTAAGCTCGAGTTTCATCGGCCATGCTCGCCACCAATGTCGACTGCCCCGCCAATGGGAGCCCGTCTAGGCCACGGCGCGACACATCCTCCGGTAGTCCATTTTCTTGGCTAAAAACCAATGTGAATTGCTCCTGTGGTTCCAACGCTTTTATCCAATAATGCTATCCCCACGAATGAAATAAATAAATTAACTAAATAGGTGTAGGCTCCTACATATCCTACCTTACCTTTTCTTAGGCTATAGTGGTAGAAGGAGAGGTGGTGGCGTTGGATGGTCAGGGTCCCGTGTTGCCCGTGAGAGTGGCATGGGGGTTAAGAGGCATCAATTTTCTTTGTTTTATGGCCCTTCTTCTTCTCGGTAATTTTTTTTAAATAATACACGGAAATTATTTAATTCCGGAAATATTATGCTAAATTTTTTTTTTTTCAAAAATATTAGCCAGTCATTCTTGCTGAAGCCGATAGGGGCTTATCATCTTTGACGACGACTACGGGCCTGTCGTCCTTGGAGAAACCGAGTACGCCCACTCGTCCACGCGTACACCGATTAGTGCATGGGCCACGTCGCCACGCGGCCTATCGTCTTCGGTGCCTGTCGTCCTCGCCCATGACGACAAGGCGGGCCCAGTCGTGTTCGCTGAAGACGACAAGGGGGTGCAGAGCAGCGATCCCACGGGCGCCCTTTCTCTTCTCTTTCTTCTTTCTTCTTCATGCTACCCGAGGCTAGCTTACCCGTGCGTGTTCTTCCTTTCCTCTCTCCACTCTCCACACAAACCGAATTAAACCAGCGATTTAGACCAATAATCTTCACGTTTGCCACCATTAATCGGTGCTAGAAGGTTGAGGGAGGCTAGGGGAACTCCGATCTCCTGATGGGATAGCTCGTGGTGGTGGTGGTGATGGTTGGCGGGTGGTGGTGGTGGTGATGGAGGGCTGCGTGGTGGTGCTGCTCGTGTTGGTGTGCCGTTGATTCTAGACCGCCGGACGCCGTCGCCTCTCACGCTTTAAGGGTATAATTCGATTTATCAAAATTGTAGTGCTATATTTTGCTTACATGTATGAACATGTGCTGTTAAAAAATAGTTTGTGACGGTAGTAAATATTATAGCTATATTTGTAGGTTAATTAGAAAAAATGTAGCTATATTTTTTAGGAGTTTATTTATGCGGAATAATATTAACGATGGAAAAATAGTTTGTGACGGTAGTAAATATTGTAGCTATATTTGTAGGTTAGTAAGAAAAAATGTAGCTATATTTTTTAGAAGTTTATTTATGCGGAATAATATTAACGATGGAAAAATAGTTTGTGACGGTAGTAAATATTTTAGCTATATTTGTAGGTTAATTAGAAAAAATGTAGCTATATTAACGATGAGTTTATTTATGCGGAATAATATTAACGATGGAAAAATAGTATTTGACGGTAGTAAATATTGTAGCTATATTTGTAGGTTAATTAGAAAGAATGTAGCTATATTAACGATGATGTAATTTGCGGAATAATAGTAACGATGTTCAATATTTATTTATGTCAGCGGAGATGTCTGATTTAGTGAAGATCAGGTTTTTCTATGGTCCTGGTAGAGTCCAAATATGTGATACGGGAGCTGATCTGAGTGAGTTTGACTATATAGATGTGGACCTGTCAGCTCCTGAAACATGGTCTCTAAGTCAGGTAAAAGATTGGTTGGCGGGAAGTTTAGGGCTTGATACTCAGACACAGACCGTCAGTGTTCATGCTTGGTGGAGCCATTCAAGGACGAATATTTACTTCGTTCTGAGACCACTAGAGTGTGATTCTTATTGGGTGCGATGGTTAAAAGGCTGCGCAAAAAGGAATTGCTCTCCTTGTGCCCTAGTTCTTCCCGCCTTCAACGAGGTCACTGCCCCTGAGGACGAATTTAATGCCCATGAAGGTGAGGGTGCTAATGATCCTAGTCAGGGAAGTGAAGAGATTAACATATCTATGTTAAATTATAGGTCTGATTTTGCTGGTGGTGGTTACGAGTCGGGGCAGAGCAGTCAAGTACAAGGAGGGGACCCTGAGGTATATGACAGTGCGGAGGCGGATGGCGACGAGGTAGACGGGCACATGCAGAACGAGATGGAATATGAAGATGCAGATGGCTATAGTGCTGAAGGCGATGATTCCGATGAGTCTGATGGGGAAGAGAACGCAGAAGAGGTACCTAATCCTGCAGCATGGAATTAGGACCACTCTTCGGCGATGACCGTAAACGATGGTCATAATTCGGCATGGCAATATCATGAGAATAACATTGCGAAGGGTGCTTTGTATACTGACAAGCAAGCTTTGAGGGATGCAGTCGTTAAATGGGCATTGTCCACCCACAGGGTTATGAAAACTACCGTGTCGAGTCCAAAATATTTGACAATGGAATGCGAGACAATAACTTGTCCCGGCAGGGTGCACGGACATCTCCCAAAGAATGGCTATAGTTGGAGGATAAGTGACTTCGTACCTCATTCCTGTCGAATTGATAATATCCCTAAAGAGCACCGTAATCTTTCTTCCACGCTTATAGCTCGGTTGTTGTACAGCGAGATAGTGTCCTCCGCAGCGATGGAAGTGAGTGCCCTCCAGACAAAAGTGGCTGTCAGATTTAAGTATGACATATCTTATGGCAAGGCTTGGATGGCTAAGCATACGGCGCTTGAGAACAGATTTGGTTCATATTTGGACGCATATGACTCTGTTATCCGGCTACTGCATACTCTGCAGTACCGGAATCCAGGCACGTATGTAGATATCCAAGATTTGTTCAGGCCAGAGTTCCCAACTATGAGGGTGCTGCATCGAGTGTTTTTCTCATTCGCCGTATGTATCAAGGCTTTCAGACATTGTCGTCCGGTGATATGTGTAGATGGGACCTTTCTCACAGGCAAGTATAGGGGACAGATCCTGACTGCAATTGGTCAAGACGGTAACAATATGGTTGTGCCCCTCGCATTTGCTTTTGTGGAGAGCGAGAACATTGACAGTTGGACTTGGTTCTTCAGGCAATTGAAAATAGCAGTTGTGAAGGATAAGCCGAACATGTGCATCCTTCATGACAGGCATGCAGGTATACTCAGCGCGATAAAGACACTCACCAATCCTGCGTCTGAGGAACAGACTCCATGGCAGGACATGTAGAGCCGTTGGTGCATGCGCCATCTAGGTGCCAACTTGTACTCGCAGTTTAGAAACAAGGACCTCATGACCTATTCAAGAAACTCTGCAAGCAGAACCAAGAATGGAAGTACACGAAGATACGTGAAAGAATTGATTTGTGCACGCAGAGACATGTTCGGGACAGGAAGAGGGCACGAGCAGCAGCTGTTGCTGCACATGCAGAAGCTGTTGCTGCACAGTTAGCTACAGGACCACCTGCCGAGGAGGATGAGCCTGTTGGTCTTTGCGACCTTCCGGGATTTGACCCGCCTGGAACTAGGAGAAGAGCTGGGAGGACAATTAAAACTTTCCAGCAGTGGATAGAGCATGAACCTTTGGAGAGGTGGTCTTTGTTGCACAACACACATGGAGCAAGATACGGTGTCATGACAACGAACCTGGCTGAAACATACAACTTTGTCCTCAGAGGAAACCGTGCGTTGCCACTAACAGCCATCGTGGAGGGTATTTTCTATGGCACATTGAAATATTTTAGAGAAAAACGTGAAAGAGCTGTGAAGCATATGATGGACAACCCGACCTCGCCTTATTGTGAGAAGGTTACGAAGTACATGAATGAGAAGCTGGCAAAATGTTGCTCCCACAGTGTAACTGCCGTTGGGAATCAAGAAAGGAGGTTTGAGGTACGGTTAGCCCACAACAAATTCGGATGTGCAAACGAAGTGAGGACGCATGAGGTGAAGATTGGTAATGAGGTTAGGCCAACTTGCGAGTGCACCTGCAACAAACCAAAATTGCTTCACCTTCCTTGCTCCCATGTCCTCGCTGCATGCAGGCAGTTACGGTTGAACGCAATCTCTTTCGTGTCTCCATATTATATGAAAGAGGCAGTTGTCAATACTTGGACAGGTGAGATGATGGGATTTTGATCAATGGGTAACTTCAACAGTGTAACCCCTGGTGAGAGGCGGTACATCAATGGGTAACTTCAGTACCGAGGTCCCGCCCCGGAATTCCCGGATTACGGTACGTATTTTGTTTTCATATTTCAATTGGGACTGCGCATTTCTTATGTGCTAATGATTCCATCTATAGGAGCCTATGGCTATCACACGCCTACGTCCGGACAACAGGCGTCAGGATCTGGATCAGGGTGGGGGAGTGACCAAGAGGCTCAGGCCCACGCGGGGGAGGAATTGTCCTACTGGTTAGGCCTTTTCGACACTCCAGCATACCCCACGCAGCCGTCACAGGGTCCCATTTACCAGACTCCTCCACCATACCCCACACAGGGTACATAGGCTGACGACGACTTGACAGTGCCTCGTCAACTCGTCGCACCAACTAGGTTGGGCTGGACGACGCCCGTCCAGCCCCCTCCTCGTGATCCTCGGCCACGCAGGGGTGAGTGATATCTTCGGGACATATTCGTATTTATGATGTATGAGACATATCTGTATTTCTATCTGTATGTGAGACATATTCATATTTATGTTTGTATGATACATATTATCTACGTTCCAGACATATTATTATCTATATACGAGACATATTTTAATTGATACGAAACATTCCACATTGCATCGATAAATTAATTTAATATACAACTACAGGTCTACGTTACAACTTCAGTTGTTCGAAATACATAGGTAGAACAACTACTTGTAAATAATAGATGGAACTCAACGAAAACTAATTCTAATCAACGACTTCACTTCCCTCCGCCACGTGTTCGTGATGGTGCCATGAAGTCGTCATCACTATTTTCATCGGTGACAGCCTTCGATGCACCAACACTCTTAAACTTACGTCTAAAGTTGCCTCGTTTAGGAGGCATGAAATCATCATCACTATCATCTTGAACGGCTTTCTTGGATGATCCACCACTCTTCGCCTTCGATATAGCCCTCTTCACTGCATCAGCGTGAAGAGTATTCTGTGGACACCCATCAGGACAAGCGCCAAATAGAATTTCCATCCAACCAAAATGAGGGATCTCTTTGTTGAGAAACTGTGCGTCGGCGGGCCAGTGCTGGAAATTAACAATATCAGACGAAAATAAGTTAGTACGATAACACACGATTCTAACGTAATATAACTTCGGTACTCAGTTACCTCAACGTGAAATGCATAGGCCTTCGGCGAAAAATGGATTATCTTTGACTTAGGTGTCATAGGCATGTCCCGAAGACCCGCCTCGATATCTTTTAGCTCATTCACTCTCTGCCACTTCCACCGCCACCCATCAATTTCATCTAAAATTTCTTCAGGGGTCATCTGCGGGATTTTGTATTTTTTGGCTAAAGTTTCTCCCAGCTCACGAATGTTGCCCCACTCACTAACTAGCTCGCTATAACAGCTCTTCGCCCTACCCTCTCTAATACTACCTTCAGTCCATCTCGCGGCTTCATACAAAATACACCACGACCTATATGGGTCCAAACCAGGACCCGAACTACCAGACATCGTTCCTATGCGACTAAGAAAATCACCACGCACCACACGCCTCCATCACAAAATCTGTTGGGGGTATATATAGGCTCATCCGGGATAAATAGAGCGGGAGAACAATGGCGCGAGAAGAAGAGCGGGTGAAAAATGGCGGGAGAAAAAAAGGCGGGAGAGGTGAAGAAGGGCGGGAGCAAAAAGGCGGGACATCTACGCGGGAGAAGAAGAAAGGCGGGAGAAATATGGCGGGAAAACGAGGAATTAACCGGGAGATCGTCTTGTCGTCCTCGCCAAAGCCGACTACGGTCTAGTCGTCCTCGCCGACGCCGACTACAGTCTAGTCGTCGTCGCCAACGCCGAGTATGACCTCGCCATCGCCGGCCGTCGCCCAGTACGTATGCATGCATCTTGTTGTCTTCAGCAACGACGACTGGAAGCTACTCGTCATCACCGAAAACGATTAGAGCCTGTCGGTTTTGGCGAAACCGACTGGATAATATTTTTGAAAAAACAAATTTGCGTAATATTTCCGTAATTAAATAATTTTCGTGTATTATTTAAAAAAAATTAGCCTTCTTCTCCCCTTCTACTACATTCACAAATATTTACAATTAATTAGAGAATAATGTTCCTTCAATAACATTATATCGCTGCTCTAAACTCCCTCAACGATACCATGAAGAACAAAGAATTATATGGGCAACACTTCGAGGAAGTAAACGAACTAGTGAATTCGAGAAATTATGCTCCCATGATTCAGCGAGACCAATGTATGGTTGCACATTGTTTAGCAAATTAGGGTAGTTGTGTATTGGCCACCACTTGTTGGGTGAACCATGTACCGCGGTATATTTCATAGCTTATATTAACTAACTTTAATCCTATTATAGAGAAAAAAATCTCATGGACCCCTCAGCAAAAATTAAACAAACTTTTGAAACCTAGCTAGATCGGTCGACTATAGTTCAGCCTTCATGGACGTGTGTGATCTCAACGAGCGAGCATGATGGTCAATAAGAGAGGTAGCTAGCAAAAGGATATTCTCAAAGAAAACTAGGGAAATCAAAATTTACAAGGAGAGTTGTACGGAGAATGTGCACGCTGCTTTAGTACTGTATTGAGGTTACCTTTGAAATTTGTAATATCATTATATATCTTGATATCATCAGGGATGCCAGATGTTGACGCATTTTTGTAAGCTCATTGGTGACACTCGGCTTCGAAACATGTTGATGATACGAACCAAGATTCTTCAAGTGGTGTGTGGACTCACAGGAGAGCACGTAGTCATGTAGAACATGAAGATGTCGTACATTCATCGACATTGAACAAGTTTTAGGTGGATGGATGACCTAATCCTGTAATCGGAGAAGCATTTACAAGGTTGAGCTAGAAATGTTGTGCAATGCTGTTTGTTAAATAGGTTTGTGTTAAAATGACATGGCAACGGGACCCTTATCCCATAGCCAAGGACCCTATTCGGAAAGCAAAAAATCCAAGTATGTAGGAATAGAAAAATATAAGTATAATAATTGTTGAGAACAAGCATATGGATTATGCACATGAATTATGAGAACTTGAAGTTTAAGTGTTACTTGATTAGACAAAGAATATGGGGAGAATGACTAAAGGTGCCGTGGACCTTTCAAAGATTGTTTCTAACGAGGTTAGACCTCATGCTTGGTTTCTTAACTAGTAAGATTTTTATACAGTAACATTCTTTTGGTTCAATCCCATGACCCAAAGGGCGTGAATAGGATTTTTTTTAGGATTGCAATCCTCAGTTTTACTTTAAAAGTAATTGATCTAAATAAGCCCTTATAAATTTCATGTTTTGAGTTTCTATCAGGGTTAATCAAATATCTGAAATTTTTGTGAATCCAATTAATTTTTGCTTTGCTCTAGTAAGGAAGTAAAGTGGAAATAAGGGTTGATGTATCATGATTCAAACCATAATGTGACTGAGATTAATAAAGGGCCAGGCCACTTAGACCCATAGTCATAGCTTCATCAACTCAGTTGTCTATTGATGATGTTGTGCGTAAAAAATAAGGTCGAATATGTTGAATTGGAATAAAACACGATTTGTTGTCAAATAATGCTATGTGATTCACACTTAGGTTCGTTTGATAGTTTTACTTTCCCATATGTCTGAATTCAATGTCATCATTTTTCTTATTTTTTGCTCCTTATTTTTTATTTTTCCATTGTTAATCTCCAATTCAAAATCCAAAGCTAGATTCAAGAAAATGTAAATCTACTGCTGTTTTTGGCAGTACGATTGATTAGGATAATTCCGTTCACCCAGCTAGCTTTTGCATATTTTGCCTTTCGTGGTTAACTGACTTTTCCTAATTTCATAGCTAGTTTTTTTTTCTGCAGCAGATTATAAATACACTTATATCCTATAAATAAGCATCAGAACAAACAAATTAAGCCTGAGCTCTGAATATTCATTAATGGACCGAACAAACTTGACATATATTCGTTCATCAGCATGTTTTGCTGTGACTCCAACTCTAAAATTTGCCCGATACAGTAACACGTGAGATATTTGAAACTGATTGCGAGGTTACAACATTGGAAAAGAAGGTGCGCCGCAGTCTCCGATTCTCTCTTACAAAGTTGACATGAACTACAGTTTGGCCATCCTCTACGCAAAAGACGTCCGCCGTCCAAACTCTATTATGGAGAATCAACCAAGCAAAGAGTTTGCACTGGGGGGGGGGGGGGGGGGGGGCAATTTGCCCAACTGCCGGCTTCATGAAGGAGTTGGAAGGCTCCTCGAATAGAGCTAAGTAAGCCGAGGCCGTAGAGTATTGGCCATTGCTTGTGAGCTTCCACGTGGCTTTGTCTATGGTGCCCTCGACGAGATGGACCTCTTCAAGCTTGCTCCAAAGCATAAAGAACTCGCAGATGTGGTGAACCGACACACCACCGGAGAGATGGATTTTGCCCACAATTCCATTAATAGGAACAAATGCAGACTTGCAAGCGATCGAGTCACTTCCGAATCTATACACAATTAACCTGAGAATATATTATAAAGGTGGTACTAATACACAGAGGCATTGTAGTAGTGATATATTATAATGGTTGTACTAATACATAGAGTGTATGGTAACCTGTGTGCACTAGTAAAATCCTAAGATGGTGCATCACATTCCGAATGACCGTACCCACCATATTGCCGCCTTTCACCATCGCCAAACAAGATAATTAGCAAAATATGTAGTCTGGTGGTATGGGGGCCATGCCCCCCCCCCCCCCCCCCCCCCCCCCCTAAACAATTTGATACAGCTATCCTAGTTTTATACATATATTTATCTCATGTAGACTTGTCTAACATATTATCACATAACACAAACACTTTAAACTTAAAATTCAAACCGGCCCAAGCCTACCGGCGACGGGCCTCGCTTCGCTCCGTCGTTAGCCTTCTCACTTATAAAACCGGATTTGGATCACCATAAAATAAACAGTTCTTCTGTACCCAGGTGATCTTAATTTTTCATCTATCTTAAGCAAAGATAATTATTTTGTACATGAATATTGATGGTTGATGTGCTGTACCTTAGATGTTCTTATCATGGTAACAGTATGGGGAGACTGAGTTTCGACGAAGTTGGAAGAACGGCGGCAGCGGACTGACAGCAAGACGGCGGCAGCTGACTCGCCAGCGAAACGATGGCTGCTGACTCGCGCGGTGGGGTTCCGGCGATGTATTTTTCCTGGCGTGCGTTTGTTCCGGCAACATGGGAACACGTGCAGGAGTTGTACTTGTACTCTTGTACAAATAGAAATCACGGATTGGTGATGGACTCGGAAGAGCAACCTGTTGCGTATAGGACTCGGAACTCGGTGAACATCCGTTATTAATTTTTTTCACATATTTTTTGTGTGGCTGTGTTTAGCTAGGACTCGGTGAATATCAGTTTGACTTAGCCAGACGTAGACGTACCTTGAACCATCACGACCGATCCCAATATTATAGTTTAGAAGACTAGCAAAATACCCGTGCGTTGCAACGGGTCTAAGTACTAACATGAAATTTACTCTCAAAAATCTATTGGCTACACCAATTGATTTCATCCTCTCACAATAGTGTCTATAGAAACAACTTTTATGAAAAGAGAAATAAATTTTGCTGCTTATTTTCAAATCTTCTGTGTTTATATATCATGGATATCCAAAAGTACTGAAATTATCACGCATAGACTTATGAGTCACCAACAAAATCACAATGATGATAAATTAAATGGAAGATGACCAACAAAAAAATCTTGTTAAATTGTCAAAAAAAAAAAATGGATGCCAAGAAAAATTCTAGTGATTCCATTTGAAGAAGCAAAGCACCGAGGTGCGCGGTTATTACATGTTGTAGAGAGGAAAAATAGTATTCCAGGAAACATAATATTTTTAAAGTATATCTTATACACATATCTACTCCAATGTGCCCGGACCCGTAAGTTGCTACGGGGCCTCTAATTAAACCGACTTGACGTATCAAACTCGTGGCGTTGTTCCATAACATCTCCTTGGCATTATCTAAGCACTCATCTGAGCTTCTTCTCGGGTACTCCCTCCGTCCCAAAGTATTAGATTTGCTCAAATATGAATGTATCTAGACATATACACATCCAGATCCATTCATATTTGAACAAATCAAAGACTTAGAACGGAGGGAGTATAATTGAGGTTCTTATGCCGTACGTATCTTATACATGCTCGTAAGTTGTAATGAAAAAATAAGTATCCATGTATCTTTTTGTATGACCATTTCCTGAAATCAGTTTGGATTTAGGAATCGAAAGTTTTTTATTTTGTAATGCCGTTTCACAATTCTAAAGAAGATGAATACTTGTACTAAATGTTTAACCATACAGTTATAATTCACAAACTCAACAATAAAATTCAATCATTTGTAACCAGGAGTGACAAATTAGCTATGCATGAATAAGACGTGAGAATAATAAAAAAATAGTGCATCACCACAAAGGGTTAAAGGACACACGGTATCCCGTGAAGGCAGTAGAAATATATGAATCTGTACATACACACACTGACATAAAAATTACATGCACACACTCTATGCCTCCATAACATAGGAAAATACAGAGTTAGAAATTCATGCTGCTTGCTAATGTCATAAACTGAATTAAAAACAAAGCCTACATCTCGGCAAATCTTGATCTTCAAATAAGGTAAACAGCCGGCACATGTCCTTAGCGGAAGCAACAAGCATTGGAGCCACGATGGTACTTTCTCGCTTGGCTGACGAATCGGCGACCTACCTAGAAGCAGTCAGCAATAGAGGGGGTGCGGGAGGCAGAGCGCATTGTCGTCAAGCACCAGCAGGTCGCAGTGCCTGCCAAGAAGGCGCACAAACACGTCGGCGAAGCAGTGGAGGCCGGCGACCTCGATCCAGTTGGGGGCGGCTAGCTTCAGGCGTATATTCAGGAGTCGAGGCAATGCAGTAGAGGCAAGCGGCAATGGTTGGGGATCACCGAACCCAGAGAGAGGTCGGCGCTCAACAAATCCATGGAGGAAACATGCTCTGCAGATCTCAACACGCCTCCACCTTCGCCTGCTGGATCTCCGCGGTTAGGTTTGGCAGGCGCTGCTGTTAGGAGGCGGCTGCCGCCGCATCCGCGTGGTGGTGTTGGGGCTGGGACGTGATATGTGTGGGGTTTTGGAGGAGAAGGAGCTCGGGAGGTGGAAGGGGATAATCTTCGACGTCGCATAGGGCAGCGGCGTCCTCGTAGACGGCCAGAGGAGGAAGCACGGCCTCGGGTGTTCCTGTCGGCGGCCGCCAAGTTCCCATCGAGAGGAAAGAAAGTTGGGGATCGAGCGGAGGTGGGTCCATCTTGGTGTTTTCTTTTCACGTTAAATATAACCACCCGAATCGTTTTTTCACTTATAGGTGGCATGTGATGTAATTTGTATGAACTTGAAGGACAGTTTTTCTGATGACCTACCAACGAACCATCACCACCGGTTCCAATTTAATAGTATAGATAGATAGATAACCAGAAAAGAGACATCACTAGGAAAATAACTGCAAGCCAGTGGCCGTGGAGAGGCCAGGAAGTACGTTACACTTGACCTCCTCCTCTTCTGACGCGGCCGCTCACAATTCCCGGACCGGATGCGCATATACCAAATCCTGTTATTTAACAGGGCAAGAGCCAAGAGCTCCACAAACCGCCGAGCTCTGCCAAAACAGGTTTGTAGTCACCGAGGAGCGCACAAGGAAAATAACTGCAAGCCAAAGGCCGAGGAGAGGCCAGGAAGAACACGTTACGAAACAGTTGACCCTTCTGTGACGCGGCTTCTCATAATTCCGGTACGAGCATACCGAATCACGTTGACAAGGCAAGAGCTCCACAAACCGCAGAGCTAGACCAGATCGCTCTCGGCCAAAAACTGGGTTAATTAGATGGCGTAGTTCACCGAGGAGCTGTAGGTCCTCCCTGCCGTCCATCCGGCAGGGATGGCGTTGGTGGCCACGAGCACCTTGCCGGATCCCGAGGTGAGCCGGAACGAGAACGGCGCGCGCAGAGGCTTCCCGTCGTTGGCACTGAGGATATACGTCGCGCCCCACGAATGCTGCATCCTCATCCACGGCATGAACCTGAACCGCGTGGGCGACCCAAACCCGAACCTGAAGCCGCCCTGCCTGACCTCCACGGCGGAGAGGTCCCCGTCGCCGGCCTGGTACAGGACCATCACGGCGAGGTAGAACGGGTTGGAGCCAGCGTCCACCTTGAACGCGATCTTCATGCCGTCGTAGTTACACGGCACCCTGGGAAACAAATGTTACGCACGCGCGCCTGATCAGTGGTTGACGTTAACTCGACTATACACAAATGTTACGAATCAAAATCGAATGCGTTTTCACCTCTTGTACTGGATCTTGAGTACTCCGGCGGAGCGGAGGCTATCGGCCTTCCCCGGGTAAGCCATGGCGCCGAAGGCGGTGCCACTCAAGTCCAAGTGCGGCTGCGAGGCGCATATGGCATCAGGGCAGGAATCCGTGATGACGACGGTCACTGGAGGATGGCAGGAGCAGGCGGTGTTGTTGGTGCACTTGACCTGTATAACGCATACAGACGCCCGTGCTGCCACTTAGATGCTGAAGCTTGCACGTTGATTCGTGAAACTACTATTTATACGACTGATCATGTACCTGATAACATGCGCCGCAGCCTTGTCCGTTCTTGAAGAAGGAGGGTCCGCCGGCGGCGATCATCGAGTTGAACGGGTGCCGGCTGACGGCGCCTTGGTAACCACACGCGCCACCTGCATTTCATTCGCTCGATAGAGTTAACGATGAGGTCAATGTACCTACCTCATGCACATCCCTGCAACGGATGTTTATACGTAGTATTTACCGTCGCTGCCGGCGCCGTTAGGGCTCCCGTACCACGTCGCGCCACCGGAGGACCATGACCAGCAAGTGATGGGGCTTACAAAAAGTGACAGGATGACTGCCACTGTGCCAAATACTAGCAGAGTGCCTCGATCAGCCATCTATTGACGACTGTCTCTCGGAATCTTGGCTAGCAAAGATCGAGGAAGATCATGGAAAGGCCGGCCGATGGGACTATCATCTATGTGTTCTAGTAATGTGGGAACAAATAAATGCAGTCGTGCACACACGAATTATATTGGGAAACGTGGCAGCAACTAAGATTTATGAGAGGTGATAAGGATAGCTCTCCGACCTCCGGAGAGTTTGGCTAATGATAACCATAGGGGCCATTGAAATGCACATATATGTGTAGTATACATGGGGGTCAATCAAATACTCTTTTAAAAAAAAAAATTAGAACTCTCTATATTTTTAAGGGCATGTGCATTGGTTTAGACAACGACCGTCTATAGCAGGCCTCCATGTCATCAACAGATCGTAACAGAGATATGGTGTACAACGAGGCTGTCTTTTCATCTGTCTGTAAGAAAAAAAAAACAACTGCATTAAGCCACGAAGTATGAAATATTCTAGATCTATAGTTCTTGTTTCCGTAGCTAACAAACTTAGCTTGTATGATAAATTAATTGATTTTGACTCTATAATCCGTTGATGCTCAAGCAACATCTACGCAAGGCAACAAATTACACCACTACTCAAACCGGAAATAGTAGTGCTAACCGTAGTCACCGCATCGGCAATGTTGCCCCACCTGTCTGCAGCGAGAGTAGAAGAAGGGCGCGCGCTCCAACTCCGGTCACTACCGGCCCGTGCAGCGTCTCTCCACATGTCCATTCCTTGTCTTCTCCCTCCTCAGCAAATACTGTTCATGGTCTGCCGTCTCTCTCGACGGATGCGGGGTCACACACCACGCCATGGACAAGGCCCTACAGTATGCGATGCGCTCGTTGTTCCTGACCGGAACCGTAAACACGACGGCGGCGCAGCTGCTGCCTGCTGGTCTCCTCCAGATATTCGGAGAAAAGGACAAATTTTCTTCAAATTGATTCTTGGAGCACGAGATTATGGCAGTTTGGCTGGATAAACCGCATCTAACAGATGCCTCGCGTACAACGGGGGTTAAGGTGTCGATAGCTAGCGATTTTCATGGACAATCGACCGTCTGCTGAATTACCGACGCCCTTCTTCTCTCTCTCCGTTCTCTCTCTTCCACCTCACCAAAAGTTCAACGTGGCTCCTGTTCCAGACGGCTGACTATACCCTGTTGTACATGCCCTAAGGGACTGTCTAGGAAGCTGTCGGCTGAAAATGTCTTACGTCTCAGTTGACGATGTACCTCCCTCCGTTGCTTGCACGCCCGTTTTCCCTTGTATCTGTTTGTGCGCTATTTTAGTTTGTGTGTTTTTTCTGGGCCTAGCAAGTAATCGGGACTTCAAACAATGGGAGTGTCTAATTCTCAGTCGACTTAGATTTAACTAAATCTCAGTCACTTACACACAGTTGCAAATCATGTGCAACTCATAGACCAGCACAAATCACGACACAAATCAAACGGTCAATGAGGCGACTGAGATTTAACTAATTCTCAGTCAGTTGCACACGATTGCAAACCATGTGCAACTCACAAATCAGTACGAATCACGACACAAAATCTAACGGTTAAGGAGGCGACTGAGATTTAGTTAATTCTCAGTCGACTTAGAATTAGCAAAACCGTCAAACAATTATTAGGCCTAAAAAATAAATTAGAGAACGTTCATTGTCAACGGACCGTTGGAAGCTTTTTTATTAGAGGCCCGTGTGAAGCAATGAAAACAAGGAAAACACATATATGCAATATTTAACCATTTGTTTATGAAGCAACTTACCCTAAAAAAACGGAATCACTATATCTCGCCCGACCGCTCCATGGGCCGGCCCATATAGGGTTTTTTTTCGTTTTCGTTTTTCTTCTTCTTTTCTTTTTTTCCTGTTTTGCATTTTTTTGTTTCTTTTTTTCGTACTTTTATAAAACATAAATATTTTTTAAAATCTGAACAATTTTTCAAAATCCAAACCACTTTAAGAAATGAATATTTTTAAATTTTGAACCATTTTCAAAATGAATAATTTTCAAATATGAAATTTTTTATATATAATCTTTTTCAAAAATCTATTTTTGGTTCACCGGTATTTTTGATTCACTATTATTTTTGGTTTATCCGAATTTAGTTTTTTTGGGTTCATTATTATTTTTTGGTTCGTCGTTATTTTTGGTTCACTATTATTTCCAGTTCATTCGAATTTTGGTTTCTTTTCGGTTCACAGGCATTTTTTTGTTCACTATTATTTTCGGTTCACCTGAATTTTCGTTCACTATTATTTTCAGTTAACCTGAATTTGGTTCCTTTTCGGTTCACTATTATTATCAGTTAACCCAAATTTTCGTTTACTATTATTTTCGGTTCACCCGAATTTTGGGTCCTTTTCGGTTCACCGACATTTTTTGTTCACTAATGTTTTTGCTTCGCCGACATTTTTGGTTCACTATTATTTTTTGGTGCACCGGTTCTTTTGGTTCACTACTATTTTCGGTTCATCCAAAAATTACATTTTTCTTTTATATTTATTTTTTTGAAAATGTTAAGTTTTAAAAAATATTCATTTTTTAATTATTCAGATTTAAAAAAGTTCAAACTGTAAAAAATTTCATATTTAAAAATAGTTAGGCATTATCTAGGAAAACATAAATATAAATAAGAAATAAATAAAAAAGTAATAACCATACCTGTTAATGGGCCGGACCAAAGCCGGCACAAAAGAGCAGTGTCGGGACGAACACGCACGCGAGGCGAGTGTTCCCGCCCGCTAAGAGCGACACATAGGAGGTCCCATAAAAACAACCTATATGTAGGAATAGAAAAACAAAGGATCCATAGCATGCCAAATCCTATAAGAAACAGAAGTGTGGTAATTGTTGAGAACATGCATATGGATTAATCGCATGAATTAAGAGAATGTTGAGATTAGGGTGTTACTTGATGATTAGACAGAGACGAAGAGAAAGACAAGAGGTGCAATGGACCTTTAAAAGAATTAGACCTCATGCTTGGTTTCTTCAAAACATGAAGGAATATTTTTTTACCCTACATAATTCTTTATGTTAAATCTGTCGTGTCCGAGGTCACAAACACCGGGAGTCCGACTGTCCGAGGACCCCCTAATAGAGATCCAATATAGGGGCTCTAGGAGGATCTTGGCGAGAACGAGAACGATGCGGAAAGTAAAGCACACGAGCAGTTTATCCATGTTCAAGCCGGTGTGAAGCGTAAAACCCTACTACTGCTTGTCTGGATTGATGGTGGTATGTGTTTCCAGGTTACAGTGGATGTTCCCACTTCCCAGGTGGTTACCAATGTTTCCTAATTTACAGTATAGATTATACATAAGCATACGACATCATACCAAACAAACTAAGCCTGAGTTCTGAATGGACCCAACAAACATGACATATATATTCGTTCATCAGCATGTTTTGCTGTGACTCCAACTCTAAAATTTCCCCGATACAGTAACATGTGAAAATTTCGAAACTGATTGCGAGGTTACAGATATAACCAGAAAAGAGACATCACTAGGAAAATAACTGCGAGCTAGTGGCCGTGGAGAGGCAAGGAAGAACACTTGACCTCCTCCTCTTCTGACGCGGCCGCTCACAATTCCCGGACGCGCATACCGAATCCCGTTGACAAGGCAAGAGCTCCACAAACCCCTGAGCTAGATCTGATCGCTCTGCCAAAACTAACTTAGGTTCTGTAGTTCACCGAGGAGCGGTAGCTCTTCCCGGGCGTCCATCCGGCGGGGATGGCGTTGGTGGCCACAAGCACCTTGCCGGAGCCCGAGGTGAGCCGGAACGAGAACGGCGCGCGCAGAGGCTTCCCGTCGTTGGAATTGAGCATATACGTCGCGCCCCACGACTGCTGCATCCTCATCCACGGCTTGCCGCTGCTCTCGTGTCGGCCGGCCCTGCAGCCGCCCTGCATGACGTCGACGGCGGATAGGTCCCCGTCGCCGGCCTGGTACATGACCATCACGGCGAGGTAGTACGGGTTGGAGCCCGCGTCCACCTTGAACGCGATCTTCATGCCGCTGTACTTGCACGGCACCCTGGGAAACAAATGTTACGCGCGGGGGCCCTCAGTACACAACAAAATCAAAATCAAAATCGGAATACGATTACGAAATCAAAATCGAATGCGTTTTCACCTCCTGTACTGGATCTTGAGTACTCCGGCGGAGCGGAGGCGATCGGCCTTCCCCCGGTAGGCCATGGCGCCGAAGGCGGTGCCGCTCATGTCGAAGTGCGGCTGGGAGGCGCATATGCCACCAGGGCAGGAGTCCGTGATGACGACGGTCACTGGACGACGGGAGCAGGCGCTGTTGCCGGTGCACTTGATCTGTAACACATAAATACGTCCGTGCACTTGACTTAGGGGGATACTGAAGATTGCTCGTCGATTCGTGAAACTACAGAATACACGACTGATCAGTGATCATGTACCTGATAACATTGGCCGCAGCCTTTGCCGTTCTTGAAGAAGGAGGGTCCGCCGGCGGCGATCATCGACTTGAACGGCCGCTGGCCAACGGCGCCTTGATAACCGCATGCGCCACCTGCATTTCATTCGCACGACAGAGTTAGCAATGATGTCAAATGGTCAATGTACATAGTACATGCTACATACACCATGCACATGAGGACATCTATCCCTGCAACGGAAGTTTATATGTATTCTGTATGCGCGCGACTTACCGTCGCTGCCGGCGCCATTAGGGCTCCCGTACCACGTCGCGCCGCCGGAGGACCAGCCTGCAGAGATGGGGCTTACAAACAGTGCCAGGATGACTGGCACTGTGGCAAATAGCAGAGTGCCTCGACTAGCCATCTATTGACAGTACTCTCTCTGGATCTCGGCTAGCAAAAATCGAGGGAGATGATCAGGGGGGAGGCCGATGTCAGTAGTAAGAACTTGCAGGTTGCTTGCAGAGACTAGGGCGACTTGGGTTGGTATAAATAGGATGGTTGTATGTGTTCTAAACGTGGGAACAAATGAGTGCAGTCGTGCACACACGAATTATTCTGGCAGACGTGGCGGCAACTAATTATGATTTAGGGAGAGGGAGCGCATATACACGGGGTCAACTAAGCTGGAACGGCCGATCCTTTGATATCGGAGCCATGGAGGTGATGACAATAGCTCTCCAACCTCCGGAGGTTTTGGATAAAGATAATCATCGGGGTCATCAAGTCAAATTCTCTATTTTATTCCTTTTTGTAGAACTCTATTTTTTTAACTTAGTGGCCAAATACTCAAACGGTTACCATTGTTCTCTCTCTCTCTCTCTCTCTCTCTCTCTCTCTCTCTCTCTCTCTCTCTCTCTCTCTCTCTCTCTCTCTCTCACACACACACACACACACACACATACATGATGGATTCCCCTCTCTTTTTTTTAGTAGGCCTGAAAGGCTATGAAAAATAAATAGGGGGATATTGGATCGCCCTGGCGATTCCCACGAGATGGACGAAACTCTTCAAGGGGAGTCCCGTTGAAAAGCACCGAGAAAGACACCGATGATACCACAGTCATGATCAAGTGTACCCATCGGTCATGAAATCCCATGTGAAGCATAATAGCCTGTAAGTAGTTCCACTCCACACGGTCATATGCTTTGCGCATAATCGCATATCCAGCTTTGGAGTGTAGTGTTGATGCTTCTTTGCTCCATTCCGCTTCATAAAATGCAGACACCCATAAGCTGTAATAATGTTGACCTTTTCTAGTGGTTGCCCAATGCAGCTCAAGTAATGTATATATTTGAAGAATTAAACCCGTATAAATTTTGTGTAAGAACCCTTGCCCACAATTAAGTTGACCCATCTAAACAAGTCTCATCATTCATGGGTCAAGAAATAGAATTCGGCCCATGCTAAGGCCTCCTCGTACAAGATCTGGCCGATAAATGACTGGCTCACGTGACCAGCAACGTCCTTTGTAGTTTGTATGTGACCCTCTGATCCGGTGATTCCAAACTTCTCCATGACTTCATGACACGATGACGGCACACGACAGAAACCCCAATATTTCCTTCGCATCTCTCGATCTCTCAGGCTATCAAGGGGACGACGAAGGCCACAAACAGTGGGCAGGGTTATCTCGCGTGGTGTGCCATCGCTTATCGGGACTTGAGAGTCGGCTGCTAGCTGGGAAAACAACAACAAGGCACCAGCGGCAGGAGGTCGAAACCACACATCCTGATAATGTTACCGGATACTCCACAATTCAATTCGAAATTCAAAACTCGTGTGCGGACAGTTTCTTTTGTGGATGAAGCACATCGCATATGCACCACGAAGATTTAATCCATAATGGTTTATAGACTATGGTGGTTGGTTGGAATACAGTGAGAATGTGGAATTTTGTGTGTTCTTACTTGTTTAGAGATGGCATTGTTTGACAAGTTAGGAATGACACATTTATTGTTCATGGTTGGTCCAGTTGGAATAAAAAAGGCAGACTTGACAGTCATGTGCGTCTTATTAATATTTTTCACAATGTGCCTGTTAAGAGATGTGATGCTTTAATGAACCGAGATAAATCAATTTAGATTTCTCTGCCTAGGAAAAGTGATATTACAGGAATATCGATTTTATTTGAGTGCGTCAATTGAGCCGGTAAGTTACTTGCTAAAACAAGTTTAAACATTTCATGGTTACAATGAATCAAAGGAATAAAAAAAACTAAGGAACACTTTCAAGAGTTGGTACATATTTTAGTGGATCATGACGATTGCTACAAGAAAGTCAATTAAGAATGCTCCAGAAAATGGTCAATGGGTACTATGTCGTGATATTAAAAAACAAAATTCTAACATGAATGCAAAGGTAGCAGAAAGAGTAATTCTTGTTTTATTTTGTTGTGACGGATCTCTTGCTAGACTCAAAATAATGTTTATTTTTTGTTTTGCACGGATAACATTGAATTGTATTTTGAAGGCATTGGTGGTGATGTGTTCAGTTTGTTGATCGACGAGGCTTCCAATGTGTCTGACAAAGAACAAATGCCTCTTGTCTTGAGGTACGTTGATAAGCATGGAATGATTAATTCTAGGATGATTAGTTGAAGTTGTGCATGTAATGGAAACTTCGAAAATATGCCTCAAGTACGTTCTTTAGAAATTGTTTGTTGATATTTGGTTAAGCTTAGGGCTGGTTAGAAGCCAGTACTATGATGGAGCAAGCAACGTGAGAGGTGATTTCAATGGTTTGAAAGCTAAATCCTAGAGAAGAATAGCTCAACATATTATGTGAATTGTTTTGCTACCAACTACAACTAGCATTTTATCTACATGGTATGCCTTGCCTTTATGAATGTATCCACTATTTAATCATTGCACAATTTTGTAGCTTGCATTGTCTTTTAGGGCTATGTAATGGTATGGCAGATGATCGACATGGTATAACGCTCCATTATATTTTTTTGATGTGCATAGCTATAGTAGCCTACCCCATGGCCAATTTTTTTAGATTTGCCCTGGTCCTACATTGGTAGTTCCAATATTGTAAGGGTATGTTAGATTTTTGGGGAAAATGCTGAAAGTTATTGAATAATACTGCTTACATGAATTGGAACATAGATAGGTGGTTGAATTAGCCACATCTGGCATCCTTTAGCGAGACCTAAAGCGTGTTTTGCTAGGCGAGACCCAACATGGGCACTTCTCTGAAACTGCCTCTGAAAATGCATCTAAAAATGTTATTTTTATGGACATATATAAGTTTTCTACATACGTGCCAAATTTTCGTGATGAAATGACATTTTTCTGTTCTAAAAAACAATGCTATGAAAATATATTTTTAAAATCCTATTTTGGCCACTGATTTATTTTTTTACATAGAGCAGCATAAATATAATTTCATCACGAAATTTTGTACGTATGTAGAAAACTTTTATATGTTCATCACCAAGAAATTTCAGAAGTTTTTAAGTGCTTTGCTATTGTTTTCGATTTGTTTTATTTAGGCAGGAACATGTGAACTCGGGATCCAAAGCGAATTTCCGATGCATTTAGAGATACACATATATATATATAGCACGTCTTAGACACTGTACCGAGCTTTCATTACATACATGATGCATGTTTTACACTCCAGATAAACATTGATTAAACGGCCAACAGGGGAGAACTATACCCAGACATCTGCGCCTCCTCCTCATCAGCATTATGCCTTATTTCAGTGTTCGTAGAAGCAGTACTGCGCTACCCAACGAACTACCACAAACGCACACATACACATACTTGATTGCACGTTGCATCTTCACATGCAGGCAATCCACACGTACGCTCATATATAGCGTAAAACAATTACTTAAGAAACTACAGTAGCATATTGGTTAGTAGTTAACCGCCGACTGGTACGCGGCGCCGGCCTTCCACCCGGCGGGGATAACGTTGGTGGCGACAAGCTTCTTGCCAGAGCTGGACGTCAGGCGGAGCGAGAGCGGCGCCTGCAATGCCGAGCCGGCGTTGAACTTCCAGACAGCGCCCCACGAGTGTTGCATCGGCGTCCACGCCGCCCCGGAGCCGCTCTGTATGAGCTCCACGGCTGAGAGGCCGCCGTCGCCGTTCTGGTACTGGACGAGCACGGCGAAGTAGTGCGGGTTCGAGCCGGCGTCTACGACGAAGGTTAGCTGCACTCCAGCCCAGTTGCACTGCACTCTGTATAACGTGAACACGGACAATTAAAGGACAGGTTCGATCGTTGGTCGTTGCATCCATGGCGGTTATATGTACAGTAGAAAATAGTGCATGTGCCGGCCCGTGCACGGTCCATGGCAGACAAAGGTAAGAAATTATTAGATGTTCCGAAGGTGTCGTGAGGTGTATGTGGCGTGTAGTGCTCTGGCCGTTTCAAGCGGCGCACGGCAAGAGCGTAGCAAGTTTAGCGTACCGGGTGAACTGGATTTGGAGGACGCCGGCGGCACGCAGCTGGTCGGCCTGGCCGGCGTTCGCCATGGCACCGAACGCCGTCCCGCTCAGGTCGAAGTGTGGCTCGTTCAGGCAAGGGCCGCCGGGGCACTCGTCCGTGATCACCACGGTCACGGGGCTGCTAGAGCAGGCGGCATTACCAGAGCACTTCACCTAGTAGATATATACAGCCAAAACATCACAAAGCTACACATGTTGGGATGCATATGGCGCCATATAATCTGTTCAGTGTGAGGGGTTACACACCTGGTAGCAAGAGCCACAGCCCATGCCAGAGGCGTAGATCGAAGGGCCGGCGGCGGCGATCATGGATGAGAACGGTGCCTGGTCGACGGCACCTCTGTAGCCGCATGCACCACCTGTACACGTACGCGAATTAGCGTGATCTTAAGACATGAGCTATGATCGATATCTGGCGTAACACATCGATCAGACACCAGTTTGGACTGGAGAGTACGGTGACCAACCAACCGAATGAAGTGAATCATATGATATGTATTTGCGTAACATGATGACGAAATATATACCATCACTTCCGGCGCCATTGGCGGCGCCGTACCATGTAGCGCCGGCGGTGGACCAACTAGAGAGCTTGCGGTGAAACTCGGTGGATGCGCAAGGGTGGATAAGCGACCCGAAAACCGCGATGGGGATCAAGGACAAGATCTGGTACACGGAAGCCATGGCTAAATTTAGTTGCTAGCAATCTAGGATGGGTATTGTGTGGGCTTTGCAAGGATTGGGAGGAGACAAGTAGATGGGAATTGGTGTGATCTATGTAGGTGGAATGTTGCTCTATTTATAGGCGGCAAAACGGTGGCCTGTGGCTCCGTGAGCATCCACATGCATGCATGGAGACAGATCCCAGTGCCTCCGTTGGATTGTGCCATGCATGCGGGCATATGGCACATGGCTACGGTCAACATGTTATGTCAAGTTGAACTGTAATTAGATACTGCATACCCAGTTTACTTAACTATATAAACATAACGTACCTAGCTACCTATACTAGCAGTAGTACTTAGTAGATAGGGGCGGTCCTTTGTGTGTAGTTCACTTGTCTGATCCTTAATTCGATCGTTCCAGCGGGACCATGCATGCATGTCAAATTGGCACATCCTTGATTTTAACAAATTAAAATTTTAATTTATCTTTAAATTCAGCCTTCCCTGTTATTTCTAGTACTAGTAGCTAACTAGTGTACTATGGCGCAACAATCGTGTGGAAAGCCGAGCAGGACACTCAAGGACAACTTCGTTGGAAACTAGAAAAAACTCTTCGTCCCTCCGCGTCGCTCTCGTGGGTGACGCAAGGGAACCCTAGCCGCCCCCGTCCCAGCGCCTCCCCTCGTATCCCCCCTCTCCTCGCCGCTGCCGGACAGCGTCGCCGGCCGAAGGCCGGTCGCTGGCGGCGGCGGCGCCCATTTCTTTTCCCTCGTTCGCGCGGGCTTCGGGCTTCGGCTTGGGCGGCATGCTGGGCGAGGGGCGCGGCGGCGCGGCTTCTCCGGTGGCGACGTGGTGACCTTACGGTGACGGGGCGAGCCAGTGGCGGCGCAGCAGCGTAGCGGTGCAACGGCTCTAGGCGGCGACGGTCGACACTGGCAGCGTGGGCGGCGGCCATGGGCCGGAGATCTTGACCGTGTGGAGATGGTGCCATGGATGGCTCGACCGACCGGAGCCGGTGGTGGCGACGACATGGTCGACGCGACTCTCCGACGCAATTGGTGGTGCTGGCCATGGACGGGCGGGGCCTCGGCCCAGATCTAGGCCCATCTAAGCCCGATCTGGGTGCAGCGGGCTCTGCTGTCCCAATGCTTTCAGGGGTTCCCCGACAGCAGGGAACCCATCCCTGGCCATGTTTGGTTGGGTTGCTAGATCCGGGGCACGGGCCTGGATGCGGCGACCGCCTGACACGTCCCGTCTCGGGTACTATGGTTGTTATACCTCGCGGTCCGAGAATTGCTAGCCAAGACCTCTCCTATACGATCTAGTGGTCTTGCGATGTCCACGCCAGCTTTCCAACAGGTGCGAGGTCTTGGAAGCCTGGGCGGCGGCCTCGGGCGGTGGACTGCACGGGCGTCTCTACGGTGAGCGACGTGGCGGTGGTGATGGTCACACCCCTTGGCTAGGTGGATGGCAGGGCATCCTTGTGCCGGAGGTGCTTCGGTTTGGACGGTTCCCAGATCGTGTGTTGGAGACCTAACTCCGGGTCAGCGGGGGTCCGAGATACCGAGAGCGGTGCGTAGGTTTTTCCGAGCGAAAACCCCAGCGCTTCTGCGCCAACGGCGATGATGCCTGCGGGTGTCGTTATTGGGGGCGCCGTTGTGGGAACCTCCTCTGCGATAGTGCTCCGGGTGAAAACCCTTGATCGTCTTGGTCTCGACGACGGCGGCGCGGGGCGTCGTTACCCTTTTGGAGACGTCGTCGTGGAGCTTCGGTTCTCCTCGGTTTCGTTTTGGTGTCTTCGGTGGCAAGTTCGGTTTTTTCCTTCTTTCTTTCTTGTGTACCTTTGATCTGCTTTGTAGGAGGATTTCCTTATCACTTTGTATCGGTTTGACCGTTGGGCTTTATTTATAAATCAGGACGAAAGTCTATTTCGATAATCGTCTAGAAGCCGTTTTCTGGCCGGTGCATATGCACTCAGACGTTAACAAGCGCCCTCATGTCAATCTCCAATCCAGCAAGTTTCCTGGCTAGTGATGGCTATCTATTTAAGTGACGCCCACATAGACGAGGCAACATATACACGAGTGAGACCGTTATTTCGGTTGGACACGTCAGCCACGAGGTGCGGTGATCAAGCTCTTGCTAATGCCGAGACGGCTCTCCTTGCTCCCTGAGGTCAACCAACCAACCAATACCCACCTCCGCTTCCCTTCCAATCCACGAGCGCGTATCTATCATCCGCCGCCAAATCCTGTTCCCGTCGTCAACTCCTCGCGATCGCTCCCCGCCCGTCCGGCCGTTGCCCCGATTGGACGGAATTGCTGCTGACCACCGGGCGGCGAGCAGCAGAAGCCGTGATTCCGGGCAGCTCTGCCGGCCGGCCGGCCAGGATCCGGTGTTAGAAAATCTCTAACAGATCCCGAATAATTCTAAACCAGAAAAGCAGTTTCGGGCGCACCTACAACTGTTTTTTCGGTTTGGAACCTCCGAAACTTATTTGTCAGTTTACAATCTGGTCGGTCCGAAACAGATACATTCCGAAACGTAAAATAAAAACTGGAAATAAATAAAAACGACTTCGCGTTAGATTTATACATGATCAAACCGGCGAACGAACTGAAGTTTATACAAACTGCGACGAACGAACTGAAATTCATACAAACTAGATTTATACATGATTAAACCCTAACCCTAACGACGACGGCGAGCTGGTGTGCCTCCACCGGGCGGCGGTGGAGGTCACGCGCACTGGCGGCGCTCCTCCTCCACCTACTTCCACCGTTTCAGAACATGCTCAACGCTCACTTGCAGGTCTTAGTGGAACGCCTCGGCGTTGACCTATTCATTCCACCGGTCAGCATGGAGGCGCCGCTTCTCCGTACAAACGGTGGAGTGCAACGACTTCTGTCATACGCGCTCGAAGAGCTCGGCATCATCGGTGATTGCGGCGAGCTTGTCCGCGTCGTCGATGGTGACCAAGGTTTTGGTTCCCGAATAGAATTTTTTCCCGAGGGGGGTCGGGATTCCCGGTTACCGCGGTTACCGAGAAATCCCGGACGGTTACCGGACAAATTCAAATTTCAAATTTTGAATTCAAATGTTCTAGGAAGGTATTAATAGCCCTCTAAGTTGTATATTTGCAACAAAAGACAGTGCCGCAGTGGTTCGATGGTATTCCAACTGTGTTATAGTCCGAGTTCCCGGGTTCGAGTTCGCTGCACCTCTTTTTTCCAACTAATATGTCTTTTTGGATCGAATAGTTCTGGAACAACGTTGATGCTGAAAGCAAAAAAATACTACCAATATTCCATGCATTCTTTCATGTTCTATACATGATACGTTCCCTTTATCAACATTTAAGCATTCAAATTAAAAAAATTCAAAAAAACTAGAGATTTTTTACTCAGTCAATGCATTTCCGGGGGTGCTCGCAAAGCTCGGTTACCGACCGGTAACCGGATTTCCCGACCGGTAACCAAAACCCTGATGGTGACTTCCCACGAGGAGTACATAGCGGAGTTGCCATCGTCGGTGGTGACCTCCCACGGGTCGGAGGAGTACTCCAAATCCGGCAGCTAGCACCGCCGAAGCTGCCGAATCCATTCTCCATTGGCGGCGGAGGTACAGAATCGCGGGTAATTTCTCACCGGAGAGTAGTAACCCTAGCGGCGGCGAGGAAGAAATCACGACGGAGAGAACCGAGAATCTAACCCTAAATACCCCGGTACCACTGATATAGAGGCGGAGCCACCGTTTATCCAGATACTCGGATAAATTTATCCGAGCCGGACTGATATGCGGTGCCTGCTCAAACCGTAAAAACGATCTGAACTGCCCATGTCTGCCAGAATTTTCCGGGGCCGAGGGCATATTCCGGATCTACTAGACATGCTCTTATGCATGCATGCGCGCTACAGGTAGCTGGTAATGTGGCTCGCGCGCGACGTCTCATGGATCGTGTGTGGAGTTAACTTGCACGAGTCGTGGTGGTCGTAATAAGTGCGTCGACTATTGAGTATAATCAGGTCAAAAACTCGTAGATCCCGGCCGGCCGGCCGGCGACCAAGCACGGCAGGTAACGTAATGGTGAGGCACCGCCCTTCTCCTGCATACTGATGCAGGCCTTGACGACCCGGTACACACACGGCGGAGAAATGTCATCCCGCCTGGTGTCCCGGGTTTATCACGTCCATCCACTGCCTCCATCTTGCATGCATATTCATGTTGTTTGTTTTGCTAGAGCATTCCAGCTTATCAGTCTTTCATCTTACAGTCCCTCATATTTACATAATACCGCTCAAATTATTTCTTATCTCGTTCTGTGGTCCATGAGTTTTGAAGCATGCATCACAGATCTACCAAACAAACTAATTGAGCATTAGTACGTACTCCGGCTGCTAGCTAGTAACGTACAGATACAGATCAAGGAGAGATGGAAGAACACGATTAACGCACATGTACAGATCAATTTAACTTCCAAATTAGTCAATGGGTGGGGAGACAGATCGAGAGAGTGGGTAATTTAGGACAAAGAGTGACAGGTGGGGGCACTAGTGGAAAACGGGGCAGTAGTCCCGGTTCCAGACGGCCTCTAGTCCCGACTGGGCAACCCGGACTACCAAATCGGGACTAGAGCCCCCCCCCCCCCCCCCCCCCCCCCTATAGTCCCGGTTGGCTACGAACCGGGATTAGAGTGCCTCCCACGTGGCCACGGGCGAGCCCGCGGGCTGGATGTCTTTAGTCCCGGTCCGTGTTACGGACCGGGACTACCGTTAGGCCTTTTTTTTTCTTTTATAATTTTTTTCAGAATTGCACGGACCGGGTGTCGTGTACTGTGTTTAGTACCGGGGTTTTGGATAGTTTCGGAAACACGTCGATACGTCGATATAAATTATATTGTACTATGATCACACGTTGATACATATATATAATACACTTACAAATTAATTGTAACACATGAATTTGTCGTCACGTTTCCGTACACAAAGTACTCAAATGCATTAATTATACATACATGAAATCATAGTACATTTATATATGTAGATAATAGTGCTCTGAATTTTCAGGTATGACATCATTAAGAAGAAATCCCGCCAGCTCCTCCCCAATTGCTCTTATACGGTCATCTGGTAGGAGGCCGGCCCGCTTCCTTACAATCTTTAAAAGAAGGAGAAAATTAAACAATTATGAATGAAACTCAACACAATTGATATGCATATTATTTTGTCAAAAAAAACTTGTGAACAATGTATAATTACGTACCTCTGCGTTTCTTCGATTTTCGAATTTTTCATAAGTCATCCTATGAATGTACTCGCAAACGTAGTACCCACATAAGAGGGTCCCTTTTGGCTGTTCCAGACACCACTGTTCGAAAATAGAATTCAACACATTAAGTTTGGTAATGGTATTGCAAACTACATTAATTCATGGATATAGGTATAGTACTACTTACTTGGTTCAGAGTCCATACCAGCTTCTCGTGCCATTTACCGGGTACTTCCTTGACGAATGTCTGCCATGCTCTACTCGACAAAGAAATAACAAAACATCTGCCTCGAGCAGAAACATTATTTACAGATTTGCTCGATCCAGAGGGCTGAAAAATGAATCGTTAATTAACACGTGCAATTAACAAATGCATATATATACATGATCGATCGATCAATTGTCAGCCTATATAATATATGTATATACCTCGCCGGAGTTTGTCGTTAAGGGCGCTTCATCGTCAAACAGGAGTCCCTCACCGCAGTCGTTCAGAAATTGTGAGCTGAAATCATCATCTTCATCACCTTGTCGTCCATCATCTTCTCCACCGCCTTGTTGTCCATCATCATCTCCACCGCCTTCTTCACGGGCACTCGCATAGATTATTCGTTGCATTTTATCTTCATGCTCCTCGTCTCTAATTAAGGGAATGTCCGCCATAGCTCAATGTACCTGCAATCAATTATATGTGTTTGTAATTTTTTTGACATAGAATTACACATAAATGACACCCCAAAATAATTAGGGGTGGCATTGTGCAACTTGTCACATAAAATGACAGCCCTTGGTCCTGAAAAAAAAATAGGGCCAGGCACCCTGCTAGCGGCTGGTCCTTTAGAAAAATCAGCACCCTGCCCGGCACCTGGCCAGACGTAGCGGCTGGTCCCTTAGAAAAATCCAGCCCCCGCGTCCACCCACTGGCCAGTAGCGCGTGGTCAAGGCTGGCCCACCAGCCAGCGACCCGGCCACCCCGCCACCCAACCGCCGCGCGGTCAGCCCACTCGGCCACGTCGCGCGTGGGAACCGCCACCCGGCCGCCGCGTTCCCTCGTCTCCCCCGCCACCCAACCGTCCGAGCCCCGCAGTCAATGCTCCTGGCCCACCTGCCAGCGACTCGACGGCCTCCTCGGCTTCCCGTCCCGCAGTCAATGCTGGCCACGGTGGACGCGGCCCCCGTCCTTTTTAAACCCCGGCCGTACGCGATGGCGACCTCACACAGCTAGCCCCGCCGCCCTCCCCACACTCCATCGAACGTGCCCTAGCCCTAGTCCTAGCCCTAGCCCTCGCCCCTCGCCCTCGCCGGAGCAATGTCGAAGCGGTGGTGGCCAGGCGGCAAGCACCAGTCCGAGTCCAGCGGCTCGGGCTCTGGCCGCTCCGGCCGTCGCCGGGGCGCTGGACTGCCTCCCCTTGCTCCTCCTCCACCACCACCATCGTCGGCGCCGCGCGGAGTGCGCATCGTCGGCGCGGACCCGCGTCGTGCCGGTCCGCAGGCCGGCGGGCCGGCCGCCAAGAAGAAGAAGCCGACGCCGCGCTACCGCCGGTACGTCCGGGTGGAGGAGGCGCAGTGGCACTGGGAGAACGCCGTCCCGGTGCGCTGGTCGGACGTCCACCTCCCGGACAACTGGCACCTGAATCCGCAGCGGATTCCGGTGCCGCCGATCCCGACCGACCCCACGGCCAGGGCGGTGGAGATCGCACGCCGGCGCAGCCTCCTCCCCAATCACCTCCTCGACGACCCGGCGTACGCGCCGGGCTCCCCCTACTGGGACCAATGGTTCCGGGAGGAGCACGACGAGCGCCGCCGGAGCTACTTCGCGCCGGCCCCGGTGCCGCCGGTGGAGCGCACGGAGTACCCGGCGCTCCCGGAGGGGATGGACGACCTCGACCAATGGTTGGAGGTCGACTCCGACGGCGAGGCCGCCCCCATGGACGAGGACGACGACGTCGACGACGCCATGAAGGCAGCCATGGCGGCGTCCCGGCAGGCCTTCGTCGACGACGAGCGCCGCCGCTGGGAGATGGTGGTGCAGGACGCACTGCCGCCGCCGCCGCACGGTCTGCCGCCGCAGGGACCGCCTCCACCCCCGCCTCCGCCACAGGGACAGCCGGGGCTGGACTGGGTGCAGGCCCTCGCCCAGGAGGAGGAGGCCTACGACCCGCCGGAGGAGGAGTACCAGGAGCCGGTGAGATTCCCACCGGAGCTGTTCGGGCAGTCGTGGGTATTCACGACTGTGCCCCAGCTGCCGCCGCCGCCGCCGCCCCAGGACGCCATCCTGGAGGAGCCAGGGACGCCGCCGCGGGACGTCCCCATGGAGCAGCAGCAGCAGCCGCCGGCGCATCTGTGGGAGGCACCACCGTACGTCGTCCTCTCCGACGAGGAGGGCGACGAGGACTAGCTAGGACCTCCCCCTCCCCCCCTAAGTAAATGTAATGAACCCCTAGCAATGTAATGAAGTTTATTTCCGATCTACGAACTGTCCCCGCCGCCGATTTAAGGTCACCGGACCACCGTCGCCGCCGATTCTAGCTAGGGTTCGTGCCATCGGACCACCGCCGCCGCCGATTCTAGCTAGGGTTCGTGCCATCGGACCACCGCCGCCGCCGATCTAGAGTTTGAGAGGGCCGTACCTTAGGCGGAGCGCGCGGGGGACGGCGGCGAGGAAGAGGGACGCGAGCGACGGCGGCGGCGGCGGCGGCCAGATTTTGGCAGCCTGGCGGCGTCGTCGCGTGAGAGGAGCCCGGAGGCGTCTGCGTCTTGGGCCTGGCGGCAAAAATGGGGAAGAAATCCGCGGAGAGGGACCAAGTAGGCTCAAATCGGCCTTTAGTCCCGGTCCGTGACACCAACCGGGACTAAAGACCCCTATAGTCCCGGTTGGTGTCACGGACCGGGACTAAAGGTGGGCTTTTTGGCGCGCTAAGTTTCGCAGCGGCCCGAAAATGGCCTTTAGTCCCGGTTGTAGCCACGGACCGGGACTAAACGGCCGTTTGTATTTTTTTCTTCATTTTCAAATGTTCATATTTTATAAACTTTACATGTTTCCAAATGTAAATATGAATATGTTATACATATTGAACATTTAAATAGATGAGTTGAGTAAAACCGTTGTACTAATAAAATCCGAGGTTAGGATAAATATATTTAATATTTTAAATATTTAATGAAAAACCCTCAACTTTTTAACAGTCAAAACAAAATTCTACCAATTATTACACATATGTATAGAACAAGTTAGGATAAATAAATATCTCATACATTATTACAAATGACCACAATACATCAACATCATTCAACACTTCTTCGTGTCTGTCATTTTTTCTTCTTATCGCGTCGTATCCATGGACAATCTTCATCATTCAACGCGATGGTTGGGTCAATTTTCACTGTGAAGGGGGGAATTTCATCAAACTTATTGTAATCTTCTGACATGTCTGTCTTGTCCTCCACTCCCACGATGTTTCTTTTCCCTGAAAGAACTATGTGGCGCTTTGGCTCGACGTCGTACGATGCATTCACTGCTTGCTTATCTTTTCTTTTCTTCGGTCTGCTAGACATGTCCTTCACATAGAAAACCTGAGCCACTTCACTGGCTAGGACGAATGGTTCGGTGTCGTATCCAAGATTCTGCATATCCACTGTAGTTATTCCGTACTTCGGGTCTACATGTACCCCGCCTGTCAGGTTGAACCATTTGCACTTGAACAATGGGACTTTAAAAAATGGTCCATATTCAAGTTCCCATATCTCCTCTATGTAACCATAATATGTGTCCTTTTGCCCATTGCTGTTTGTTGCATCAAAGCGGATACCACTGTTTTGGTTGGTGCTCTTTTTATCTTGATTGGCCGTGTAAAATGTATTTCCATTTATCTCATACCCTTGATAAGTCAATATAGTCGAAGATGGTGCATTGGCCAACAAGTATAGCTGTTCTCCAACAGTGCTGTCATTAAAGAGACGTGTTCGCAACCAACCTCCGAAATTCTTCACGTGTTCTTCATCAATCCAATATTTAGATTGCTCTGGGAAGTTCAAACGTAGAATATTCTTATGTTCCTCGATATACGGAGCCACCAAGCTGGAATTATGTAGAACCGTGTAGTGTGCTTGACTATAAGAATGCCCGTCCATACATATTATTGCTTTCTTTCCCAGCGTGCCTTTTCCCCGCAGTCTCCCCTCATAGCGTGATTGAGGAACCCCGATTGCCTTGAGGTCAGGAATAAAATCAACACAAAACTCAATGACCTCCTCTGTTCCATAGCCCTTGGATATGCTTCCTTCTGGCCTAGCACGGTTATGAACGTACTTCTTTAGGACTCCCATGAACCTCTCAAAGGGGAACATGTTGTGTAGAAATACGGGACCGAGAACGAAAATCTCTTCGACTAGATGAACTATGAGGTGCGTCATAATATTGAAGAAGGAGGGTGGGAACACCAACTCGAAGCTGACAAGACATAGGACCACTTCCTTCTGTAAATCCGGCAGAGTTACTGGATTGATGACCTTCTGAGAAATTGCATTGAGGAATGCACATAGCTTAACAATGGGTACTCGAACATTTTCCGGCAGGAGCCCCCTCAGTGCAATCGGAAGTAATTGTGTCATAATCACGTGGCAGTCATGAGACTTTAGGTTCTGAAACTTCAACTCTGTCATGTTAATTATTCCCTTTATATTCGACGAGAAGCCTGACGGGACCTTGATACTGTTTAGTACTTCAAAAAAGATCTTCTTCTCTTCTTTGGTAAGAGCGTAGCTGGCAGGACCTTGATACTTCTCTGCATTCAGGTTGTCTCGTTCGTGCATATGTTGCTGGTCCAGCCGTGATTCCGGTGTATTTTTCGTCTTCCCATACACGCCCAAGAAGTTTAGTAGGTTCACGCAGAGATTTTTCGTCACGTGCATCACGTCGATTGCAGACTGAACCTCTAGGATTTTCCAATAGGGTAACTCCCAGAATATAGATTTCTTCTTCCACATCGGCACGTGTCCGTCAGCATCATTTGGAACAGATTGTCCGCCAAGACCCTTTCCAAAGATTACTTTTAAATCCTTTACCATATCATATATAACATCCCCAGTAGGCCGTCTAGGCTTTGGCCGGTGATCTGGCAAACCTTTGAAATGCTTGCCTTTCCTTCTTACGATGTGCCTTTCCGTAAGAAACCGACGATGCCCCAGGTACACATTCTTGTTTCCCAGATATATACTTTCAGTATCACCTAAACAGTGTGTGCATGCATTGTATCCCTTGTTTGACTGTCCTGATATGTTACTAAGAGCTGGCCAATCATTGATGGTCACGAACAGCAATGCTCGTAGGTCAAATTCATCTTGTTTGTGCTCATCCCAAACACGTATACCTTCTTCGCGCCACAATTGTAAAAGTTCTTCAACTAATGGCCTCAGGTACACATCAATGTCGTTGCCGGGTTGCTTCGGGCCTTGGATGAGTACTGGCATCATAATGAACTTCCGCTTCATGCACAACCAAGGAGGAAGGTTATAGATGCATAGAGTCACAGGCCAGGTGCTATGACTGGAGCTCTGCTCTCCAAAGGGATTAAAGCCATCTGTACTTAGACCAAATCTTAAGTTTCTTGCGTCATCTGCAAATGTCGGAAACTCTCTGTCAATTTTTCTCCACTGCGACCCATCAGCAGGGTGTCTGAGCATCACGTCTTTCTTACGGTCTTCCTTGTGCCATCGCAACAACTTGGCATGCTCTTTGTTTTGGAACAAACGTTTCAACCGTGGTATTATAGGAGCATACCACATCACCTTCGCAGGAACTCTCTTCCTGGGGCGCGCCTCGTCCTCAACTTCACCAGGGTCATCTCGCCTGATCTTATACCTCAATGCACCGCATACCGGACATGCATTCAAATTCTCGTACTCCTCGCCGCGGTAGAGGATACAGTCATTGATGCACGCATGTATCTTCTGCACCTCTAATCCTAGTGGGCAGACAACCTTCTTTGCTTCGTACGTACTGGGGGGCAATACGTTATCTTTTGGAAGTATCTTCTTTATTATTTTCAGCAATTTTTCAAATCCCTTGTCAGAAGTACCTTCCTCTGCCTTCCATTGCAGCAATTCCAGTGTGGTGCCCAGCTTTTTCTGCCCATCTTCACAATTTGGGTACAACAATTTGTTGTGATCCTCTAACATTCTCTCCAACTTCAACCTCTCGTTTTGACTTCCACAGTTTATCTTCGCATCAAGAATGGCCCGACGAAGATCGTCATCGGGCTCATCAACAATGGGCTCTTTTTCAGCTTCATCTTCCCCCATTGATGTACCACCGTGATCAGTGAACATAGGATAGTTGTCATTATCCTCTTCTTCCTCATTGTCTTCCATTATAACTCCTCTTTCTCCATGCTTGGTCCAACAATTATAACCGGTCATGAAACCGGACTTCAACAGGTGGACGTGAATGGTTTGTGAGGTAGAGTAGTCCTGAGTATTCTTGCAGACACTACATGGACATGAAATAAAACCATTTGGCGGCTTGTTTTTCTCAGCCACTTGGAGAAAATAATGCATGCCATTAATAAAGTCGGGATAACGTCGGTCACTGTACATCCATTGCCGACTCATCTGACTCATCTGCATTATATAAATAAAATATAAAAAACCATTAACACTATTTCTTCAATATATAACAGTGATAAAGTGAATTAATATATAAGTTCATCACATTCAAACCAAAGTAGAGCAAATAACCAAATGTAATACATATAGTCTCACAAACATACATTGGTTCAAACTAACATACAACTATCTAAAGAATTTAAGCCCAACAACAAATGCGATAAAAATCACAACTATGGTAACTATCGAACCAACACCATAATGATACCAAGCCTCTTTATGAATGGCATAATTTCTAATTTTTCTAATCTTCAAGCGCATTGCATCCATCTTGATCTTGTGCTCATCGACGATGTCGGCAATATGGAGCTCCAATTTCATCTTCTCTTCTAGGGTTTGGAGACGGAGATTTTCACTTCTTTCCAGTTTTGCTTTCAAATCATTAATTTCATTTTCAAAAAACTCGATGATAGGGTCGGTTGGAATTTCCGGTTCAACAACGACATCCGGATCGTTATAGACCGGACGAGGACCGACGGGGACGGATATCAAAACCATGACACACTATACATATAAAAAAAGTAAGATAATATACATGCATCTAAAGTATATCAATAAGTTAAAAAGGGATAAAAACAAGACTCACCGAGGAGGTGCCGGCGACGGGATGGCGCGGGCGATCGACGATGGTAAAGATGGTCACCGGACAACTGTAAACCCAATACATTATACTTTAATTTGAGCTAAAATTGCATGTAAAAAAAATGAAATCTCTTACTTAGGCATTTCATCAAACACCTTGCTAGCACTAGAAAAATAAAATTTGCTAAGTAGCACCAAAATGAGCTAAAAAAGGAACACCGGAGTGCTAACCGTCGGGTAGATGAGGTGCCGCCAAACTTGACAAATGGTGGAGAAAATAGGGGCCGAACTCGTGGTTGGGAGGAGCAAGGGTTAAGAAAATGGAGATGAACCCGGAGCTAAAAAATGGCCACGGCCTGGCCACGGCCGGGTCGGGGGGTGGAAGATGATATAGAATATATTTAGTCCCGGTCCGTAACAAGGACCGGTACTAAAGTCCCTCCATTAGTCCCGGTCTGTAAATAGAACCGGGACAGTGCATTGTCCGGGCTGGTCCCACCTCTGTCGCCTCCTCCCGCATCCCTTTGTCACCGGTTCGTAACACGAACCGGGACGGTAGGTCCCCTACGAACCGGGACTGGTCCTGGCGGGCGCCCTGGGACCAATGACCGGGACTAGTGCCACGATTGGTACCGGTCCGTAAGGGAACCGGGACGGAAGGGCCAAACCGAAGCCCCTGTTTCCACTAGTGGGGCTACCCGCGCACTAACGGTGTTAACTGCGACTGTCACGCCGGCCTGCCATGTCAGAGTCCAAAACATCCCAAAGTTGCCCAATACCACCCAAATTTTTCCAAAACCATAAAGACACAAGAAATTTTGGGCAATTTTGGGATGTAAGACGAGTCCGACAGCTTAACAAGGTCTTAGGATTTTCTGTTATGCATTCGTGGTTATGATTAGATGTGCTAGTCCTCCGAGGGGTTCTGTGTGACCGGTGTTCCTGGCACGCCTACGGTGAAATGCCGCCTGGGGTACCACATTTAACTTGTTGCACTCGATTAGGGTTCACTTTCAATTTCAGTAAATTTATACATATTGCGCATTGCATCTATGCCATGTGTTGATTGTTGTTTTCCTTTCCGGTGTTGCTTCTTCGCGCTAGGGATCGAGCCCGAGCCCGAGCTCAACACCGCCACTGAAGAAGAACAGCAGCTGAACCTTGTCGAGTAAGGCAAGCACAAACCCATCTCTCCGAACCTATGATTTTTAAATTGTGTTCTGATAAGCATCATATCGGTTCCAATGCTTTTGGTCAATAGGTAGAGTCAGCCTATCTTTGCATGTTCCCTTGTCGCCTGAACATTTTTCTGAACATTTTGATATATTATTTGCATTTTTCTGAGTAACAGATCAAAACGTAGCCGCTCCACCCAGGGCCGGTGGTGGCACCTCCTCTTGGCTACTTGGGAAGCGAGGAAAGGGGCGGCGGGTGATCTTGTTGCTGTCCTCTTCGTGGTGGCAGTCCCCTGGCTAGATCTGGAGAGTCTGAGTTGGTGGCGACGGTACTCCCATGGGGCTACTTTGGTGAACCTTGGGTGGCACAGGAGCGGTTGCGAGCGAAAGGTCCGCGCTATGGTGGTGGCGGCAGCGGCACCTACGGGTGTCGTATTCCTCCTTGGGGGCGTCGCTGTGGGTTCCCTCCCTATGCCAGAGCTCCGGGTGAAAATCCTAGTCCGTCGCTCGGACTCGACAGCGGCGGCGGATGCGTCGTTACCCTCTTGGGGGCGCTGTCGTGTAGCTCTTGTTCCTGTTCGTTGCAACTTTGAGCATGCTCACCTCCTGGCGTGAAGCTTCTTCGGCTTCTTCGGTAGTCTAGGTTGCCTAGTGCTAGGTGTAGCTTCTTCGGTTTTTCTTGCTCGACTTGGAGTTGGTGGCAGTGCTACCCTCTCTTTTGTTGTTTCTTTTGGCTTGCTTTGTAAGAGGGTTACCTCTCCACCTTATATCGGTTCGGCCGTTGATGGCTTTATTTATAAAAGCGGGGTGAAAGCCTGTTTCGAGAAATGGGTTATGCGCTGCCTGATGCTCGTGTGCAAGCTGTAGTACGCGAAGCCACACACAGGAGCTTGGAGACTCGATGGGCACTCCGCACGGGCTGCTCCACTTCGACGAGTGCTGCTACCCGTCCTCGTTGAGGCACTAGCAGCCGCAATTGCATCGCTCGCAGTGTGGTGGATATGAGAGACCTAGGAAGGGGATGGAATATGAATATGATATACATGGTCAAATCGTCAGTGAGAGTAGCACGTTATCCCAGTCGAGATTATGGTATTCCGGTGAGCCAAACAAGGCCAGGGTCTAAAATAGACCGTGATTGAACAACTTTTGGGATTCAGATTTCAGGGTTTGATTTAACTTTCATGTATAAATTTAAGGTTTATTTTGGACTTTTTTTTAAGGAAAAGGCTATCATGGCTAGCTTTATAAATTTTTATTTTGGACTTTTTTCTTTGTTTTAGCTAGAGCGCAAAGTCGCCGCCACGTAGATGGAATAACCGATGGGATGGGAGTCAAACCGTAAGCCCAATCCGCACCGCACCTGCTCAGCCGGCTTGAGACGGGTTAGACCAGAAAAACCGATCAAACCGTATCAGTCGCACTCCCGCATCGCCGGCGCCGCTAGGGCACGTCACATCGCCGCTAGGGCACAAAGGTCGGCGGAGGCTGAGGGCGCCGGCGCCGGCGCCGAGGCCGCGACGGACATGGAAGACCTAGGTGCCGACGGGTTGCTGGGGGCTGGGGTAGCGACGGAAGCGGAAGGAGCCACCGGCCGTCAGGGCAGCAGCGGCGAGGGTGAGGCGGCGACGCCTACCACCTCCTCTTCTCAGATTCCGTCCAATTTCCGAAAAAAAATTCGCAATCGACAGGTCCGTCTCCCCTTTTCCTCCACCCTGGTGTTTCCATCTCCTCAGCTAGATCTTTGTGTTCTAGTAGCAGTCCCCCCAAACTGGTCCGATTCTTGCATCATTATCTATCCTTAAGTATCAACGTCCGTTGATTTAATTTTCGTTTGCCCCCTTGATCCGGCCAAGTGTATCTGAATTCTGTTTGCTAGATTAGCTACACGTGAAAAGGTGACAGTTCTCTGTACATTTGCTACTGAATTTATCAAAATGTTCATAGAATTCTTTGTTCTGTTCACAGAAAACCTGATTCCTTAGGCCATTTTAGGACTGCGTTGATTTGTGAAAGGTAAAATCTGCTCAAGAGCTAAACTGTAATATAAAGTAATACTGTTGTTGCAGGCTTTTAATTAGGATTGTGTGAACCTCCATGAGTAGTACCTAGAATGTATGTGTTGCTGTTTGCTGGGTAAAAATGCAGGTTCTGGTAAGGTAGTAAATGTAGTACATGAAGGACAAGATGATAAACATACTAGAGTTTCTGGATAGAGGGTTCTGAAAAAATGCAGGTTCTGATAAGGTAGTAAATGTAATGTATGAAATAATATATGGTCTTTTCAGTTTCTTGAACTGTACCGCTTACTTTTCTTGTTGTATACTAGTAATTGCAACACAAGCTAATGTACTGGAGTGATGGTTATGTAGTAGTATCTGATGTTTCTGGATAGAGGGTTCTGAAAAAATGCAAGATTGAAAAAAAAAATGTCGTTTTGAAAATCTGTACAGGACCATCAGCTCACACCCTAGTTTCATACTCTTGAAGCCCCGTCTGTCCAACGACGCCATGGGCGTGTAGAGTCAGGAAATAGTTAAACCTAGGTTACGACGCGGCCGTTGAATGAGGCCTGTGTTTACATATAGCCAGATCGGGAAATTAGCCAGATCCAGCATCCAATCAGTGCACAATGGTGAGCATGCATCATATATCCGAATCACAAGATCTTTTGCTACTATTATTAGGTTAGATAGAATTTACTTGTTTCCATATTTACCGGCTGGTCTCTTTGAGCATCGACAGGAAGACACAGGAAATGAGCAAGATGGCAGGGCAACGGCCCTCAACGCCGCGGGTGGCGACGAAGACGGCACCCTTGCCTTCATTATCCAGGTATAAAATCTGATGCTTAACTATCTACTCTTGCAAGCTACATGATCAAATGTTTAGTGTCACTGCCGCCGGCGGGGCAGCTAGAACTAGGTGAAATACTAATCTGCTGCTTCGCGATGATGATCCATGAAGGTCAAGGAGGAGGTGGAGAGATGCCTGGAGGCAGGCACGAGCAAAGAGCAGTTGTTCCGAGTGCTTCGTGAAAAGGGATCTCATCCAGCAGCCACGTTTGCCGGTAAGCTAGCTGTACGTTTCCACCTTGGTTTGTCCATCGTGTCAAGAATCATATATGAATCTGATTAGTGTCTGTCTAGTTTACAAGGAGCTTCGTCACCAGAACAAGGATTTCTTCAAAGAGTACTACTACAAGATGGATTTGAGCAATCAGGCCGAGAGGCTCAAACATCTGATGCATCGGTACCGAAAGGTTCGTGCCAGCGGCAAGACCCTGGCCGGTGGTGCTGACACGAGGTCACCAGGAACAGCGACACAGCAAACCACCACGGCCGTCCCGGACGACGTGGGATTGCCGGAGAGCGGGGCCGTGCTGGTTGGGGCGGACGGCAGCAGTCAGTCTGCCACCACCTTAGGGAAGTTACCATCGTGGTTTATGCAATGATGGGGTGGCATGGCGAGCGAGCTGTGCAGCAATTGTGGCCTGGTGCAGGTGCAAGCAACGTACAGGGATACCGGAATTTTCAAGTTCATGATGCCTCACGACATGGTGAGGAAGCTCATGAACCGTTGCATGGATTGCATATTGGTAGGCGCGACCCCAAACTCTCAACGGGATGTATATGAGAGTATCTGAATCATTTTGATCGTACTACTTCGGAGTAACGTTCTCGTAGACCTCCCTTCCCATGATCTGAACTCGTATCCGCTAGACACCATACCAACAAACGATGGTGTGCACCAGTGGCGGAGCTTCAAAGAAATTTTTGGGCGGACCAAAGTAAAGCAGAGCACACATTTTTGCAATTGAAACCATATACTTCAGTAGGCAATTACAGCAGGCATTAGTCAATACTCAATACCTTTCGTGAATTGCTTCAAAACAAAATAAAGCATAATAAGATTCAAATTAAAGATTGAATTATTCATTATACCAAATTGATAACAGATAATTTTAGTTACCGTAGCCAATAGGGAAATTGGTATTGTGGGAAAATTAAAATGTAACGATGTTGCCATGAAGTGATTTATGAGATGCACATTTCTCAAGAAATATGCAAGTCCACCTGGTTTCAATACGAATTGCACTTTTCGCAAGAAATGTCCAAGTGCAATCAATTTTTCAGTACTAGTTGCATTTTACTGGAAAAGAAATATGCAATTAGTAAATGAGTTGCACTTTTCTTACAAAAATGTACAACTCCACCTGCTTTCGATACGAATCGCACTTTTCTCACGAAATATGCAAGTCCAACCAATTTTCAATACTAATAAATGAGTTGCACTTTTCTCAAACAATGTGCAACTCCACCCGATTTCGATACAAATTGCACTTTTCATAAGTAATGTGCAAGTCCAACCAATTTTACATACTAGTTGCATCTTACTGAAAAAACATGCAATTAGTATACAAGTTGCACTTTTCTCAATAAATATGTAACTCCACCCAGTTTTGACACGAATTGCACTTTTCTTAAGAAATGTGCAACTCCAACCGATTTCGATACGAATTGCACTTTTCTCAAGAAATGTGCTAGTCTGGTCAATTTTAAATGCTAGTTGGGTTTTGCTGAAAAAATACAATTACTAAACGAGTTGCACTTTTCTCAAGAAATATGAAACTCCACCCGGTTTCGATACTAATTGCACTTTTCTCAAGAATCGTGCAAGTGCACTCAATTTTCAATACTAGTTGCATTTTACTAAAAAAATGCAATTAGTAAAAGAGTTGCACTTTTCTCAAAAGAATTGAACTCCACCGGTTTCGATACTAATTGCACTTTTCTCAAGAATCGTGCAAGTCCAATCAATTTTCAATACTAGTTGCATTTTACTAAAAAAATATGCAATTAGTAAAAGAGTTGCACTTTTCTCAAAAGAATTGCAACTCCACCCGGTCTCATACGAATTCCACTTTTCTCAAGAAATATGCAAGTCGAATAGATTTTCAATACTAGTTGCATTTTACTGAAAAAAACATGCAATTAGTAAACGGGTTGCACTTTTCTCAATAAATGTGCAACTCCACCCGGCTTCGATACGAATTGCACTTTTATTAAGGAGCGTGCAAGTCCAACCAATTTTACATACTAGTTGCATCTTACCGAAAGAAACATGCAATTAGTAAACGAGTTGCACTTTTCTAAAGAAATGTGTAACTCCAACCGGTTTCGACACAAATTGCACTTTCCTCACAAAATGTGCAACTCCATCCGATTTCGATACGAACTGCACTATTCTCGAGAAATGTGCAACTCTAACTAATTTTCAATACTAGTTGGATTTTACTAAAAACGAGCAATTTAGAAAACGAGTTGCATTTTTCTTAAGATGCATGCAACAACCAGAAAAATTCGAAATAAGATACTTTTAATTAAGAAATGTGCACATCCAACCGGTTTTTTATACGAGTTGCATGTCATCTCAAGAAATGTGCAACTAGCATATTGGTTGGTTTCCTTTTTCTAGCTTGATTTTATTTAAAATCACTGGCACTTTTTAATTATTTTAAATAAAAAATGAAACCTAAAGTACATTTACCTTTTATTTCTGCAAATACCTAAAGAGTTTTGAGTAGTACTAGTAGTTTTTTTTATGAAAAAAAACAAGTAGTACTAGTAGTTAGCTAAGTGATAGTCAAAACTCTTTGCTACTCCATTCTTCTTTGTCAAAAAAAAAAAAAGTTGCTACCCCATCTAAGAAAAAACGATGTACGATGATGTCATTAAATAGGCAGGGAGCTAACTCGCGGTGCATGCAGCATGCGTGCACATGCTGCTGTGCATGCGGCATGCCCATCAAATGGTCAAACGATGCTTGCTGCATGTTCCTAGGGCGTCGACTACTAACTGGCCTCGGCGCTCCCTCTCACAACCTTAAAATATCATATGAGCAGAACCCAAGTACTCCTTTTCTCCTTTTAACACTATATTATTGCTGCCACATCTCCTCGCAGCCGTTTCCACGCTCCCGTCGGCGATCGCAAATCCGCAATCGACACCCTAGCTCCGGGAACAAAAGGATGAGGCCCTCGGCGACGGTGCCGGCTGGCCGGGGGAGGCGGAAGGCGGGCGCTGCTGCTGCTGCTGCGGCGGCGAGCCGTGAGTGGCTGGTGGTGCCGGCGTCGGGGCGGGCGCGGGTCGAGGAGGCCGGGAAGCACGCGGTGATGGCGCGGACGGGGCTTCCGGCGCGCGACCTGAGGGTGCTCGACCCGCTTCTCTCCTACCCGTCCACGATCCTGGGCCGCGAGCGTGCTATCGTCGTCAACCTGGAGCGCGTCAAGGCAGTGATCACCGCCGGCGAGGTGCTGCTCCCCTACACCAAGGACCCCGACTTCGCGCAATTCGTCCGCGATCTCCAGGCCCGCGTGCTTACTTCCGCTGACCAGGTATATTCTTGTACTACTGATTTCTGTCAATTCACCATTTGCTTGCTTCTAGGCTTATGATTTAGACTAGTAAAATAATCAATCGTGGTACAAATATCCGAGCAGTGGGTGGATAGGAGAAGTATGGGTGCACTTTTTAAAAAAAGATTTTGAGTCATATGTATCGGACCTTTTGTTGTGCTTCTAAAAAAGACGCTACAAATTTACAAATTTACAAAATATTACACTGTTTTAGGACCTGAATGCTGAGAGTGGTAGTACTTCTTGCCAGAACTATATCTTTGGTGCGTATGTTATGTCGTGTGGGATCAGATGTCCGTGGTTTGTTGGAATTGCGATGGTCCAGTTGCCCAGTTGAGCTGGTGCTGCTCTTGATATTGGAGTAAATAGCACTGCCGATCACTGAAGTGGTTCGGCGGGGGCACATAAGTCACTCAACTCAGAAATCTTACGAACCCGTCATCAAAGTGAACATTCGTGTGTATTTAGGTCACTCTTCCGTTTGTTGACCGGTTTTCGACCGAGAAAGGTCACGTGTGGTTGCTGCAGGGCGTAACTTTTGCAAATAACCCCTTTAGTTTGAGTGATACACCCAGACTGCCCTCTTCTATCAAGTGGGTCCCACCTGTCCCACCTGTCAGTGAGAGGAAATAAATAACGAACCTAAAATTATACACGCGTGGAGGGGATTTCAATACGGCGACTCAGTCGCTAGCCAGTGCGGACGGCGCATGCATGCGAATATTCTGTACAAGTTCTGGTATTATACAAATAACTTCCTGGGTCAGCCCATTCAACCTTGACCAGTGGGACCGACTGCCTACGTGGCCCTTGGCCCACGAGTCAGTGACCCGTGTTAAGATAGCCCTTGCGGTACAATGTATGATTACTGTATCAACTGATCCCGGGATCGATCCCCTCCGTGAGTATTTTCCCTTTAATTTTAGTTGTCTTATTTATTTCTAGAAGAAAATAAATTAATGTATAAGTACGTAACGGGTACAGAATGGACAGATACTTGCTCATTCCCCAGTGGCTAGCCACTACGTGGCCGTAGCGAGAGAACGCTGGTTCGAGTCCCATCCCAGCGGAATAATTTTAGGTTCGCTATTTATTTCCTCTCACTAACATGTGGGACCCACCTATTGAACGGGCTGACCCATGCGGTTACTTTTGTATAATAACGTAACTTGTACAGATATACATATACATGCGATGTACTACGTGGCCTTTGCGATTGATCCTCGGTTCGAAACTCCTCCCCGCACCTATAATTTTAGGTTCGCTATTTATTTCCTCTCACTGACAGGTGGGACCCACTTGACAGAAGAGGGCAGTCTGGGTGTATCACTTAAACTAAAGGGGTTATTGGCAAAAGATATGGCCTGCAACAACCACAGGTGACTTTTCTCGGTCAAAAACCGGTCAACAAACGGAAGAGTGACCTAAATGCACACGAATGTTCACTTCGGTGACGGGTTCGCAAGATTTCCGAGTTGAGTGACTTATGTGCACCCGCCAAACCACTTTAGTGACCGCCAGTGCCATTTACTCCTTGATATTGAGTACATCTGTTAGAGCACCTATATCTTCAGATCTGTCCAGACACCATATGGTCCCAAGAATACAAGTTGATTTGTACATCTGTTGGAGCACCTGTATCTTCAGCCTTGTTTCGAGAAATTGCTGCCGCAACTCGACATTTCCCAACAAACATCAGTCCTTCATACAGTTAACATAATATATTCTGCTAGCTTAGCGAATTTGTACTTTAGGATTGGAGGCTGCTTGTAACTTGTACGAGGACATGGGCGGTTAAGTAGTTTTTATGCAAACTACAAGTTATTGGTTTTGACACTTAGGCCCTTCCACTTGGATTTCCTGCTTTCTAGAAGGAATAGTGATACCGCGATAAGGCATAATGGTCTGTATGAATATGTGAAATTTCTTCTCCTTTTAACAGGCCGCGGAGTTTACTGATATCAAGGGTGAGTCGTCTGCGTTTGCTTCACCATTTCCTGCTCCTAGTTCATCTGAAGGACATGAACTGGAGATGGCTAAGAGGACTCCTAACACAATGGGTGGAATGATTCACAGCAGCAGTATGCCCACGTTGGCTGCAGTGAAAGATGGAAGCACAAAGATCTTACCGTTTGAATTCTGTGCGCTTGAGGTGTGCCTTGAGTCAGCTTGTAGATCTTTGGAAGAGGAAGTACGTGTCTCAGCATATTTCTGGATATTTTGGTTCAAGATATTTGAATACAACTAGATTGTTCGGTTTGCCATCTTAGGATAGCTTGTTTTAACAGGCCATGGTTCACACTATGGCTTGTTCAATATTGAACTTTGCTTATTAATTGCATATGATGTTCGGTCATTTATTCACATGTGCTACTTAGATGAGCTTGAGGCCTTGTTGGAGCTTTATGGAAGTTTGATAACCATGGCTTCCCAGAAAACCTGGGATAGTCCTGTTTATTTATTTATAAAGAGAAAAAAGCAAGTTTAGTACATGAAGTTGTCCCGGATGTGCGTTTTAGTCACGAAGTTGCAGAATACGAAATTCCGGTCACCAAGTTGCCACGCGTGAGCGTTTTGGTTAGTTTGCATACGTGGTAGTCTGTGTTTTTGCAAATACCCCCTGAAGTTTTATTTATTTCAATCGCTAGGTCCTTTTTAACTATTTTTCTTTGACTTTTTAGGGAGGGATTTGTAAAAAAACAAAACTTCAGGGGGTATTTGCAAAAACACAGACTGCCACGTATGCAAACTGACCAAAACGCTCACGCGTGGCAACTTGGTGACCGGAATTTCGTGTTCTGCAACTTCGTGACTAAAACGCACATCCGGGGCAACTTTATGTACTAAACCTGCGTTTTTCTCTTTTATAAATAGATGGAGTTATGCTTACTGTAGACGCTGTTCATAAGCTGGCCCATCTGGAGTGGTCTTCTGATTGTTCCCTGTTCTCAATATAGATTACATGTAAGATAATAAAGTTTACAAATCACGTTTGAGATAGCAGTAGTTCTCAGTTCTCACAAATAAAACATGGTCTACTGGTAGTTACATGCATACAGTGACTAGCTTGTTTTTTTTTCACAGACTGGGACTCTGGAGAAAGAGGCATATCCAGCATTGGATGAGCTAACTTCAAAGATCAGTACATTGAATCTTGAGCGAGTTAGACAAATTAAGAGCCGTCTGGTGGCAATCTCTGGACGTGTGCAGAAGGTAATTTAACTTGTTCCGAGGATTGAATCTATTTCATGTCAATCTTCTCGTCAATTTCTGCTGCCCATGTTTCATACTATCATTTGTAGGTGTTGTCAAACATATTATTTCATGCTGCTGGCTACTTCTGAGACATCACTATTTGTTTGACCTCCTTAACGCTGTGATAGAATTTCCCCAAACCACCCAGATCTTAGCCCTCACCTTCACCATACACACATCTGACCAGTGACCACCCCCTACCTCTATATCTGTTCTTTCACTCTATAATTTCCTCATAAAGCGTATCCGCTTGCAAAATAAGTCTATCTTGATAAAATTTACTTTCTGATAGGTACGGGATGAACTTGAGCATCTACTGGATGATGAAATGGATATGGCTGAAATGTACTTGACAGAGAAACTTACTCGAGAAGATATCAGTGAGACTTCATCCAGAGTTGAGGTTGATGATCATGATCCATCTCAGTTGGAGGAGGACAGGTAAGTCGTCAAAGTGAGACATCTCTAGTTTTATTTTTTTAGATGTACTCCTATCTGCTATCTCTGTAGACCATAAATATATCTTCATTGGTCTGAATGCATCTATATGCGTGTATGAATATGTTAAAATGTATGCAATCATTTCATTTGTGTTTAGGAATGACGACTATAGAAGCGAGCCAGATGCAAGCAATGTTAGCTTTGTTGATTATAAACCCCACATTGAAGAACTGGAGATGCTTTTAGAGGCCTACTTTGTGCAAATTGATGGCACACTAAATAAGCTTTCACATGTAAGAGCTGTTCTCTTTCCCATGTTACTGGCATCATTCCAAATAATGCTGATTGTTGTTAACAGGGATTATTTGCTCAACAGACAAAAGAACTTTAGATCTGGAGCTTGAATTTTATAGTGCTGTATGGGCTATGTTGAGAAAATATGCTATTACCAGAAGCCAAAAACAAAGTTGTGGTAAAAGTTATAAATGTACAAGCTAATGAAGCTAGGGCACTCTAGAACTAGAAGTTTATCATTATATCATAAGACATTGTTTTTGTTTTCGGTTGAGTTCATTTTTCATTCAATTGATTTTATTGGGGGTCATTTAGAATGATTTATCTGGTGTCCCATTTGCTGTCAAATATTCTTTCTAATCATGAGACATCGTTGTAGGGAATTTTATATGGAATGATTGAAATCAAATTCTTAAGCTTATACTTGTTATATGTTTGCTTGAAGCTGAGGGAGTATGTTGATGATACCGAGGATTACATCAACATAATGTTGGATGACAAGCAAAATCAGCTCCTTCAAATGGGGGTCGTACTCTCAACTGCGACGCTTGTCATTACTGCTGGAGTGGCTGTCACCGGTATTTTCGGGATGAACATTGATATATCACTTTACCTTCCCAAAACCCCAGAGGAGATAAAAGCAGCACATGTGAAATTCTGGGAAACCACTTTCGGGATCGTTGCTGGCTGCATGATTTTGTACATAGTAGCCATCGTTTGGGGGAAGAGAAGCGGGCTACTGCAGTGAGGCACAACCATATGTCACAGAAGCAAGCTGGACAATCTGTGAAAGAGGGCAGGATTGCAGCCTGATTATACTGATATACCTGAAAATGTATACCTATTGCCTATCCCATGAAAACAATGAAAGGGAAGGAAGGGAAATTTTCTTGATGTTAGAAAATGGGTGGTTTGCATGGAAGAAGTTTGTTGCATAATGTGTTGGCACGATACTTTTATAGCAACTCAGTCTTGCTATCGCACCTGTGTGTAGTGACGAAGGAACCACTAGATGCACTTGCTCTTGTAAAAGTTTGTGTCGCCAATGTATATGTGAACCTGTTGTAAATGAGCTAAATCACACGTACGGAGTGTAAGATGTTACTTGCGTGGTTTGTCTTACACAAGGAGGGTTATTCGCTGTGTTATACTCCGTAGCTGACAGTCTGAGTGCATTTGTTGGTTCTTACTCTGATTGTTTGCTTTGTCATCGTTGACTCGTTGTAGTTGTAGAATAGTTGTGAGTGACCGTTCCTTCGTCAGCGATTCTTTTGAATTATGAAGATTTTCTTCACTCCGCAGTCACGAAAAGATTGGAGAGGCAATTGCATCATTCCCGTGTAAGAATGTAAATTAACCATTGCTAGGAAAATACCAAAATCTAATAAGATAAACTTGGTAATGTTTACTTCGCTACCAAGTACTACTAGAACAATCAAAAATCTCAAAAAAGAATTTATTGAGCTGATCCAATCCAAGTTCTTGTAGCGAATCAAATAGTCCCGTGGACATTCCATCTGACCCCATCCTTTTCCAGAGGGGGACGCTGCAGTCGCCAGTCCTAGTACGCCGCGGACAGAGAGATCGACCGTCATCGACGGGAGAATTGACTATAACCCCCCAGCCCACCTGCCTTGGATAATATTTTGACGTAAACAGCAGGAGCTCTGCTTTTTTCAATAAAGGAGAGGGAAAAAAAACCCCCACAAAATTACAGCATTAGATTTGCCCTAGGGCACACTCAACGAACTCAATACAAACATGAAAAATACTCTACTGGGCAATGGCCCTTCGTGGCCCTTCTCTCGCCAAGCGCAGCAAGTCAAGATCATCTCTAACAAGCTTGGCGACCAAGCTTGCCGTGTCATTGACGTCCTGAAAAATTCGTCGACCTCGCTCTTTCCATATGTGCCAAATTGTGTAGATACCCAGGGTGATATCCCTCTTCTTCTGCTCATCCGCTTTACCCTTCCTCGCCTCATCCCACCACTCATTGATGGAGTTTGAGCTTGCTGCAATTTGCACAGCCCTTGGGTTGGTATCCTGAAAGGTCGCCCACACTTCTTTGGCAAACGGGCAAGCCAGCGCCAGATGCGAGGCCATCTCGAACTGCTGATCACACAAACTGCAGAGATCATTGTGGGGAAGGCCTCTAGCCCTTAATCTTTCAGCTGTCCAATTCCTGTTTTGGAGCGCTAACCAGAGGAAAAACTTTACTTTTCCTTCAGCCCTGGTCTTCCAAACAGCCTTGAGGGCTGGAAGCTTCATTCTGCCGATGAACTGTGCCGCGTAGGCCGAGCTGGCAGAGTACTGCCCATCCGCAGCAATGTTCCACGAGATGCCATCAGGAGTAGCAGAAAGAGTGACCTCCTGCAGCCTGCTCCATAGATCGACGAACTGATCAATTTGCTCCTCAGTATCAATACTCTGCAGGCCTCTCATCCATCTTCCTTCAGTAAGCGCCTCTTTTACCGTCAGTTTTTTCCTTTTTGCAAGCTTGAAACATAGGGGTGCCAGCATCTTAGGGTTAAGCCCATCAAGCCACTTATCATTCCAAAAATCTGCAGTTTCTCCGTCCCCGAGGGTTATCGTGGTGCAAGCCGTGAAGAGGTCCTTGTCAGCCTTGTTGCAAGGGGTTTCAGTACCCACCCATGGTCTCCCTCGCTCAGTCCACCGGAACCATTCCCATCGGAGGCGTAGAGCGCGACTAAAGGCCTCCATGTCCTTGATCCCTAGCCCCCCGAACTCAGTTGGCGCGCAAATTCTCTTCCAGCTGACTAGACATCCCCCCTTTGGCCTCCTCATCAGGTGTCCAAAGGAAATTACGCCGAATCTTGTTAAACCGTTTTGTCATCCACTTTTCAGCAAGGAACGCCGTGAGGAAATAAGTTGCCGTTGCCGTGAGCACGCTATTGATCAAAGCCAGGCGCCCTTTTCTATTCATCAGCTTGCCTTTCCAACCTTTTAGCCGGCCCATTGCTCGATCAAAAAGAGGTTGAACCTCGACCTTTCGTGGCTTTCGAAAGCCAAGTGGAAGACCCAAATATCTGCATGGAAAGCTTCCTTGCGTACCACTGAACCGTTGCAACACAGCTACCAAGTCAATTCCAGCACATGCAACAGGGTATGCCACACATTTTTCAAAGCTCGTCCTGAGACCGGAAGCATTGCCAAATAGCTGCAGGATGTGCTGGACTGCTGTGATATCTTCTTTGATGGGATTAACAAACAGGGCCGCGTCGTCGGCGTAAAAACTTGCTCGGATCCTGGCAGCCCGCAGTCTTAGAGCTGAAATCACTTCTTGTCTTGTGGCCTGTGCGAACAGACACTGCAGCGGTTCCATCGCCAAGATGAAAAGCATGGGCGACAAAGGGTCCCCCTGCCTCAACCCTCTCATGTGATTGAAAGGCCTGCCCAGGCTGCCATTCAGTAAGACGCGAGAAGAAGTCGAAGCTAAAATCAACGAGATGATGTTGCGCCAACGCTGCCCAAAACCCATCTGAGATAGAACCCGGATCAAGAACCCCCAGTTGAGCGAGTCAAAAGCCTTTGCAATATCAAGCTTTAAGAAGAGCAGGGGGGACTTCTTTTTATGCGCCTCTTTGATCACATTCTTCACATAAAGGAAATTGTCTTGAATTGACCTGCCTCTAATAAAAGCACTTTGCCCTGTCGATACTAGATGGTTTAATGCATAGTGCAGCCAAGGGCCTTGGATAATATGACCCTTTATTCGTGTGCCTGAGTCTTAGCCCCCCTGCTCACTGGCTCACCGGCCAAGTGCGGCGGACGGCGTGGGCGCAGCTGCTCCGGTGGTCAAGTCGCAGATGGGCGCGGGCAAAGCGGCGAGGTCGGTCCGGCAGCGATTTTAGAAAATCAAACGATGGGATAGTAATTGCGCGATGTACTTAGACAAATATTCATGACTCGTAACTTAGTAACAAAATAAACAACTTAATGACCAGATAAACTGGTAATAGGGGGCCATCATCAAGCTCGGTACCGAACTGGGGGGCTTATTATGTAGGCCTACGAAGAAGGGGGTTTATGATCAAAGGAAAGGGAGGTAGGGGGTTATAATAAAATCTCCTCCCAGAGATCGACAGGCGAGGCGGTGGCGGCGCCTATATAATCGCAGCCAGGAGACCCTCCTGTCTCTCCCGACACATGGCGATGGAGAGGAAGAGGATGACGCTGGTCGCCAAATACTTCACGGCGCAGATCGGTGCTCCAGCGGAAGGACCAACTCCACTGCCAGAATCCGTCGGACCAAGAAGCGGTAGGAGGGGATGGCCAAAGATCCTGTTCAAATAAGCTCGTCTACCTTTCAGATCTGGATCTAAAACCTTTTGGTGGATTCGGTGGTGGTTCTTCTGTCTCTAATTTCTTGTCCTTTGCTCGTCATGGTTGCGAGGTAGGGTGGGGATCTAAACGGTGGCGGTAGTTATTCGTCCGGTCTGCAGTTTCCGATGGCCTGTTTTGGAGCAGTTCTGTGGAGGCTGGTTGGAGTCTTCGTCTTGCTCTCTGGCTCCAGTTGGAGGCGGGTGACGACGAGCTGGCAGGAGCTCGGGGATGTTTCCCCGCCGATGGTCGATCAAAGTTGGCAGATTCCAATGTCCGTGCCGGATGTATCATGCGGTATTTCAATGCAGCTTGGCTGCTATATATCGAGCCCCTGTTGGCTTCAGGTGTGTGGCGACCTTTCGTTTTTTTCCATGGCGACGTCGGGTTCGGCAGCAGCGAACGATGTGGTGTCCGGGAGTGAGGACCTGCAAGGACTTCTTTGTAATTCTCATCTTTTTCAAGGTTCTTTTCGCTCTTTCTCTAGGATAGTTGGGCTACGGCAGAGTGTGGGTGGGTGTATGTGTTGTATGCTTCCCTTTGATTTGACACGTACTCCCTTTATGTTTAAAAAAATACGTACCCCCTTTCTCAAGAAAAATAAAATTCGTCGGACCAGCACGCCGCCACAGCTCATATCGGCAACCGCAACTTCGTGATTTTCGACGCAGGTGTGCCATCCGTCAGCCAAACAAGCCGCACCGGAGAGATCCCGCCACTGCCATCCTTGGGAGCCGCGCAGGCTTGCCAGGCAGCTCGCTCCGGCAACGGCGAGGCATGAGGAAGGAGGGTGGGAGACTGGGAGGAGCCTACCGGCGGCACTCTGACTTTTTTTTTTTTACCCTGAACAGCAGGAGCCCTGCTTTATTTTCATTGATAGAAGAGGGAAATACTGTACATGCCTAATTAATTAGGCAGAGAGGTGCGAACAGGAAAGAAACAGAAAAGGAGAACTAATGGCCTGTACCAGTGACCAGAGACAGATCCTCTCTAACTTGCAGCACCAAATCAGCCGCCGTCATATCCTTTCCTTCCAAAATTCTGCGACCACGCTCTTTCCAAATATGCCAAACAATATAGCAGGCAAGTTGGACAGTTGCATTCCTGTGAGCCTTTGGTACGCCATGATTCATCTTATGCCACCATGCACGTACTGACGAAGACTGGGAGCTCAACGTTGACATCACAGCGTTAGCGTTGGATGAGCAGCCGTTTCCTGTTCCTGATCACACAGACTGCATACTGGATTGCAGGTCAACCCTCTACTTGTGAGTCTGTCACAGTTGTCCAGTTCCTGTTTCGCAAGAGTAACCAGATGAAGAACTTGATTTTTCCTTCCACTTTTGCATTCCAACCTTTTTCCAAGTGTGGCTTCTGTATCTGGCCCCAAAATTGGCACTCATAAGCAGATCTAGCAGTGTCAATCTCGGTTAGTTTAAACCCTATACATGTTTTCCAAGCTAGAAAAGAAAAATCAAATTGCTACTCTCGCTGACAGCACTGCCCCAGTTGTCGTATCTATCTTCAACCCACATTCTCCTCGTGATTTTTCTCTCACGACCATCCCTTACTTCGCCACTACACCCTCTCAGCTTTTCATGGTCCTGCTCGCTGCGATGCTCTGGTGTGTGCTGCTCGCCGCGCTAGCTGTACTCGGCGAAGCGACGTGGCTAATTTCCAATTAGTAATCTTCAGCGCCACCTAAGATGGATGAACCGATAAACAAAATGAAGAATTCGACCTGTACGTGTTGGCAGCTTGGCATTAGCTCAAACGCTTATGTGCAGACAGGCAACGAGATGCTCACAGATTGAAAGATGACCGGAGCTTAGCCACGCTCGATGACGGGAGTTCTAGAGCGTAGCACTACGCGGAAGAACTACGCACTGCAGGAGGTAGGTAGTTGAATGTGGCGAGCGGGTTGGGGCAGCCACCGAGCCGTCCGCGGGCGTCAGCGCGGAGCAGAGGACCCGGCCCGCGGTCTGTGCTGGCGGTGACGACGAACGCTGAGATGGCGCGTTGGGGCTAGGTGCGCTTGACGGAGCTTGGAAGGGCCATACTGCGGCGGCCCCGACGACAGCAGCGGCTGCACTTTCGGTTCCTCAGCTATAGGCGGCGGAGAAGATGTGGCTAGCCACGCCACGGCGCCGGTGTCCTGTAGTGCTCTTCAGGGAGCTTATCGTGAACCAGCCAGCAATCCATGCCACGGCGGCGCCGGTGATCCCAGCGGCTGCACCTACGGTTGTGAACCACGCGAGGTATGGCGTGGAGGTTTGACGCTCTCTACCATTCGATTTGGTTGTTTAACGCTCCAGTTTGCTCCACGGTCCCATCGTGCGTTCCTGGGCGTTATCACAGACCAGCCCGCGTGTCCCAACGGCCCAACATTCACGAGCCGCTACTGGGGCAAGCAGAACCAAGTCCCCTCCTTCTTGCGCCAAAGATCTTACCATTTTTTTTAAGGAATTGGGGCTACATTTCTTTTTAATTTCCAGTTAAAAGTTTCTATCTGTTTTCACGCCCTTTTGTTTAGACCTCAAAATATCAGGGCAAATTACTTCTCTTAGGAAGAGGTCCGTATCAAGCTTCTCAGTTGTACAAATGCGCAAAAAATAGTGGAGCAGATTTTAAAACTCCCAGAGGAGAGAAAACTTCGAACGATTGGTCTTATCTGGGCGTGGTGGACTGAGCGGAATAAATCTAATCATGGCGAGCATCGTTTATCTGCCGATGAATTTCAGCACCTTGTATGGCACCAGGTGGGGGAGTGGAAGGAGTTTTTCAGCGAAAGCAAGTTTGCCAGAACCGATTATGTTCAGAGATGGCAACCTCCACCTGTGGACTGGATCATGATCAATTCAGATGGTTCCTTTGTGCAAGAGACTGGAAAGGGGGGGGGGGGGTAACTCTGACAGCGAGCTCCTTTTCGCTGCAATAGGAAGTTTTGATCATCTGCCTGATGCGTTGCACGAGGAGACAACAACCATGTTGAAAGCTATTGAACTGGCCGAGCAGTTTGGTATGGGTCGGATTATCCTCACGATTGATTGTCTAAATCTGCATCGAGCGATCAGCTCCACGTCCTACGATCGTGCATCCCTGGGAACACTTTTTAGAGAAGCAAAGTACCTCCTTACATGGGTTCATCGAGTACCATGTTGTGTTTAAACCTCGCTCCTGTAATATTGCAGCTCATGTGCTGGCTAGTGTTGGTGCTAGGGAGGTCCATGGTACCCATGTTGTATGGATATTGGACCCTCCAGATGATGTAACTTGTGTTGTGACCGACGATTTAGTCGCGATCACAAGTTAGTTGGAATGCAAAGTGTTCCATATATAAAAAAACCAGAGCATTCTCATGAATCGGGCCATCCAGCCGTTTAACAAGCCACTTACTCGTGCTATGTCGGCAAACCCGGTTCAACATCTTCTCTCCTCCTGCAACATCTTATTTGGTGCGCCAACGCCGGCTGCAGAGGAGTAACGGTGATGGGCTTGGTCGTTTGTCTTCCGGGAGACTGCAAAGGGCTAGACTTGATGTGCCGCCAACCTCCCTACTCTCTCTCTCTTGCTCCTTTGTCCCGCGGCTCGGGCATGCGGCTATGCTCATGGCGACAACCCTAGCGGCGAAGGTAGGGCCAAGTCTATTTTCTTGTGACCAGGATGTGGAGCCAAGGAGAATATGAATGGGTTCGCCTTCACTTCGCCATGGCCTCCTCACCGCATAGATAATCCGTGTCCACAGAGACCTCGCCGAATTCAACAGTATTCCTCTAGACCCCCTTCATGTTTCCCTTGTATTATGGCCAACTCTAATGTAATGTTAAATTGCTTCTATATACTAACGGGAGTGATAATCTCTTGGGAAAATAACATGTTGTTACGTTATTTATACTGTTGGCATCTGAGCATACTTCCGTAAATTTTTTTATTTACTTGGACATACATTTAGTTTCTTAATTGCATATTCACTTATATGTATATTAGTCAAGGAAGATAAGGTTTCATATGAAATTCCATTGAAACGGAGATTGATGTACTGATGGACATATAATGGCTTTTGTTTTAATGTAGGATCTATTGATTTTCGACCTCAATCCTAGAGGGTGGGTGTTTTTTATGAACTTATGATTTCTCACCTAAGAAGCTGAAGATGGAAGATTTGATGGGTCCGGAATCTTGATGCCTACAATGATTGGTATAAAGGTGTAGGGAATATTTTCTTTTTTGCATGCTAAGATATCTCATTCGAATAATCGTGTGATTGCCAGCATCTTAGCTCTCACAATTTTAGTACCTGCTAACATCTCACTTAATTGCAATAAGTTTTTATTTTCATGTGCTCAACATTGCAGGTAACAATTTACTCACAAAGGCACTCAAAGCTCTTATAGATAGAATGTTGACAAATAATGTGATATGCATGTCTTCACATTACTAGCTTCATATTAAATGATCATATTTGTTTATATTTTTGTTCTCCGTATGTCCTTGCAGAAAATATTAGCCTTGTGTTACGCAGGATGAAGAAGTTGTAGCAAATCTTTGTGAATAACTAGAAGGATACCCTACACGGTGCAGCGGGAATTAAAAAATCACTATTGTGTAATAAAATGGAATAATATGCATGAAACAAAAAGTTGGGAATATCCAAGATTCAGTTGATCATAATAATCGGAGGCTAAATTTAATCTGCGTAAAATGGTTGTGTATTTGACTCTAAAAAATCGATGATGTGAATAACTGAATGACCAAAATAATGGATGGTGAATTGTTTGCATATAGATAAGGTAGAGAAGCCTCTACATTATTATTCAAAAAAAGTTGTAAACATCGCAAGTACCGTATACACTACGGGAACAAACAGCGATGCGGGGGGGGGGGGGGGGGGGGGGGGATTTCAACACCGTGGGAGAAATGTCGGGGCCCTCGGCATAGCTCTCACGGTGTCAGCGGCCGAAAAACAACCGTCGGCGTAGCACAACCGTCGGCATAGATGAGCAATGCAGAGGGTGACCGTCGGTGTAGAAGGACCTTCAGCATAGATATAGCAACGCCGAGGGCCACTGTCGGCACAGGCTGGTCGTAGGCACAACACGCGTCCCATCGTGCGCTGGCGACTACCGTTGGCGACAGTTAACGGCCCAAGGCAATGCCTAGGGGGTTGCCGTCGGCGTAGCTATGCATACAGTTAGTTAAAGGAGCATAGCAACACCGAGGGGGTTGCCGTCGGTGTAGCTTGACCATGAGCCCCGTCGCGCAGGTCAGGAGGTACGCCCAGTCCCACTCCCGTGCCCATATCGCCCTAGCACGCACCTGAGCACATAATGCCAAGGGCAACCTCCTCGGCACTGCTCCTCCAACACCGAGGGTAACCCCCTCGGCACGGCTATATACCCTAAGCCGAGGGTAACCCCCTCGATGTTGCTATATCCCCTTTTTCAATTATATTACCCCCTTTGATTTGGGTTTCGGTGGAAAAAGACCGCGGAAGCGCCGGAATCACACGAAAACTTGCAAGTGCCCTAGCATATATGTAAAAGTGTGGTGGAAGGCCCATGGATGCAATTCCTAGATCCCAGGTGCGATCCCGTTCACGTGCATGCGATGACACTTAGAGAAGTGCTGGACGTGTAGGAGGAAACTCGCGCTTCGGGTCAAACAGAGGGCTATCGTTGGAATCTTGTGCCCAACCTTGGTTTTCCATGTAGACGTGACCTAAACAAACCTAAACCCCCTCGGCACTGACCTTCACCTCAGACCTCCAGCGCGCTCCATGTGGTCGCTGACGCTGAGGATAACCCCCTCGGCACTAACCTTCACCTCAGCCCTCCAGCGCGCTCCACGTGGACTAAACCTCCTGGTGCTCATGCTAGCTGATGTCGTAGCGTCTACCGCCCTCGTTAATTTCTCCACTAGTCCTTGTAATTAGTGAATGTATGCTACTCCAGAGTACATGCGATAAAATGTTTGACAATTTTTATGATGCTTCGGAAGTCGGAACACATGATTGTTAGCTGAGAAATTGTTTAGAGATAATTTTCTGTTTGTAGCTCATGTGAGATGAGGGATGAGGCTTGGTTGTTCTCGTCTTGGAAGATTGGTTCACATAAGTAAAATTGATGATGCACTTAGACTTACTTGATGGTTAGTTGGTTAGGTAACGATGTGAATTTCCAATTTAATCAATTTTATCCCTAATTTTTTATTTAGACTTTGGCTCTTTGGATACTATAATTTGCTGAATTGTGAAATGGACCAAGCAAATTGGTTTGTGAAATTTATTTTTCGATAGTTCTGAAAAAAAAATATAGTTGTTGTACGTTTTCATCTATGCAATTGTGAGTAATACGAGTATTATTTTACACATGTAAGATTAGAATAATGAACCTTTACCCTTTAAAGACGATCATTTGATTGTAAACCGGTGTATGATCCACGCTTGGTCAATTAGCGTATAAACAATTTCTCCATATAAACAGTTTTATCGTGTCTTGGGGGTATTACTACCGATTTCTATCAAATCTACAGTTTTTACCAAATCTATGGTTTCATAGTTGTTCCAACCAAAATAGTAACTTTTTCACAGCCCACAACTCGCAACAGATTTTTTAGAATCCACGGTACAACCAAACACACCTTTAGTCTAGCTAAATCATGTGTTTCTAAACTTCATCTTTACATACAACCTTCCATCTTCATTGCCAAAAAATATTGTGTAAGCCATAAACGGAAGAGAGGTCCTAGTGACTAAAATTTTCAAAGTAAAAGAACACATCCACTCGAGTCATCAATCTGTCTCAATCTATGTGTGCAGTGTGGTTTAACGATAAACAACATACTATGTAGTAGCTAGGTCATGTTAATAGCTTTGGAAATTGACTATGGTTTCAAGTGGGATGGGATCTCCCACCAGTCCCGCGTCCCATCCTACTGTAAAAATCTCACTTATCGCACTAAACGAGCCCGCTTATCCCGTATGGGTTTAACAGGACGAGCACACCTAGCCCATGGGAAGCCCACATATCCCGATCTACGTTCGCTTCCTCAGTACTGATGGATTTCAAAACTGGGAAGAAGAAGATCTGACAGAAATTGAGGAGAGGGACGAAGGTGGGCGCCGAATAGACGACCATAGAGCCGGTGGTGGGTGTGGGGCCAGCAAGCTCACGCGGACGTCGTCCTCGTTGTTGCACTCCCAGACTATTGGCGATTGTTCCTCCTTCCAGGCCGTCCTGGTCGAGGACCCGGAGCCAGACAACGAGAAGTCACAGGCGGCGGCGAAGGGCAAGGCCCTGCACCCGCATGACACTGGTTGCCCGCCCCACCCTCTCTTCGTCCTCGCCCTCCCTCTCGCCCTGCTCCTCCTCCACGACGACCGCCACCTCCTCCTGCTCACCGCCGCCCACTGCCGTGGCCGACTACTCCGCGCGCCTCGAGCTCGTCTGAGGATAGTGCTCCACCGTTGAGCTCGGTCTTGAGATGCATCACGACTTGAGGATTGCTTTGCATGTGTGTATTGAGTTCAAGCGGGATGGTACTGGGACATGCGGGATATCCTAGAAAAGACCACTCATTTTGACATGATAAGTGGGACGGGCAGAATTATGTGGCCCAATTAATTTGCATGGTGGGAAGCGGACGTCCCAGTCCTATCCCACTTGAAACCATAAAATTGACATACGTGATTGTTAAACCATGAAAACATCCCAAAATGAACTTATCTACTTACCCATTCATCATTTTTATTTCTGAAAATATCTCTCCATTGATAGGATTAATTAACACAACCTAATTAGATTCAACCTATCGACAATTAAATTCGCAAAAAAAAACTATCGACAATTAATGAATTCACAAATTGTCTTGGAACACATCGATTCGAGATTCCATGTAGAGGGAAGACTAGCAAAGGCCGGCTGTAGTAAGTCACTGATCATAGCTTAGCTGAGGATTGCTACACTAGTGGAAAAAGGGCTTTTTGTCCCGGGCCGTAAGGGCCTTTAGTCCCGGTTGCGCAACCGGGACTGCGCAATCGGGACTAAAGGCCCAAACATTTAGTCCCGGTTCTGTTACGAACCGGGACTAAAGGGTCTCCACGTGGGCCGCTGTCGGGCGTCGGGGTCGGAGACCCTTTAGTCCCGGTTGGTAACACCAACCGGGACTAAAGGTCTGCACGCTGGATTTATGGTTTAGGGGTTCTTTTACTGTTTTTTGTTTCAATTTTTTTCTTTTATTACTTTCCTTTTTAGGGTTGAGGTTTTGCATTCCATTCGACGGTACTACATATATACAACAAAGAAGGAACCATTACACAATATCATCATAAATATAAGATCAAAGTGTGACCTATTTCTTCGTCCTCTTGCAGTCGAACCTATTACATATATTGTACCATATATATACAGTATATACAATATCTCTTACGATCCCTACTAGTAGAAATAATATTCTCCGTCTTTAGATATGACATGATCTAATAAGAATGCTGCCAACTCCTCTCGAATTGCTCGCACGCGTTCCTTTGGTAGGAGCCCATCCCGCATCCGTTCGATCTAATTTAAAGAAGGGGGTCAATATATATATATGAATGAAGCTCAACACAATTGATGGTAGTAAAATAATATTGTGAACGTACTCGAATTTGTTCTAAGATTCTGCTTCTCTCACAGGTCGTCTCGCGAATGAACTCATAGATGTAGAATCCGCATAAATTATTTTCGGACTCCTGTCTCGGGCATTTTACGAGAACAGAGTTCAATCAAAAAAATAATCAAGCATGAGAATGTTATTGAAAGTAGAATCAAACAGATGCGCGGGTCTAGCTAATACTACTTACACTTAGTTCTTCAAATTCAAGTTTCTCTTTCCACTCACCCCGAGCCCTATTGGTGAACCGTTTTCAAGCCCTGGCAGGTAAAAAAAATGAATAAAGGACTTAGTAATTATTAGATACCAGAAAATGAACGAAAGTTGCCGATATAGTGCCATAACGATTGAAATTACCTCTGGAGCATTTCATTCAAGTCCTTCCACTTCTCAGATTCATTACGTAGCGGGTCCATGAGTTATACTAGTTCTTTGTCAAGAGTAATGATTAGCAGAATATAGTGGAACATGCGCACGCATAACTCGTCAATTACACTTAACATCGAGTAAGCGAATAGAATGTGTATAAGACAGTAACACTCACCCGAAGTTGTAAGGAAATAGTATTTCCCTTTTGGTTTACTGTCTTCTTAACGCCTGTACCAATGCGTACTCCATTTCCTTGGCTTTATCTTTTAGATTATGTCCATGAACGACATGTGGGTCAACGAACCCAATGTCATAGATTCGTCCTTGTTTGTATTCGAGAATCTTCAATCTGCATAATAGAGTGAGGATAATTATAAATAGAATGAACGAGCTGAGCTAGAGACTTAATTACAGAAAAAAATACTTACAGAAGATAGGCACTGACGATAGATTTGTCGATGGCGTCTTGATTGAATAACTGAAATAATTCTTCAAATTCAATATGTACCTCGGCTTTTCCACGCAAGAAATGGTTATCTTTAATTCTCAAAATGAGCCAGTTGTTACTTTTTTTGCTTCTTCCATGTACTACTGATGTAATCTTCGCATTTTTGTAGAACCTCCCGGTCTTGAAGCTCGGCCAACTCCACAAGAACTTAACAATATATGGACCCACGAAAAGCTAAGCACAAAGCAGCGATGAAAAGAAAGAAAGGCCATTTTGGAAAGCTAGTCATCACCATGGCCGCTGGATGCTCGACTTCCAATATCCTCAAAATGGTTGCTCCAACACTTGTGATTGTAACATCCCCAATATCGTTCACGAGCATCTATAAGTCAAGTATGCTATATTGGTTCATTGGAACAATGGTTTCTTCAGAATTGTTGGGGATCCAGACTCGATTTAACTTAACTAATCCTGACTACAGGTCATGCATGGTATTAATTGTTCCCGGCTGAAATGCATCTCACAATGACACTGGTACTCCGTACTAACTAAGTTTGCGGGTGGTGTCGTCTCCTGAAGGTGCAGAAATAATACCCCTCAAGGTGCAAAACACCATTCTAAGCTGTGGATCATACAACTTACGAACAAGGTAGCAAGCTATATGCACAACCATGTAGATCAAAGTGGAAGCCACATACCTTGTCGAGCCCGAAGGGTCCATACGACGACTGGTCGATGTTGGCCACCGACTAGCACGCCGTTAGTCCAATCAGAGACGCACGAACGCAAATTAAACTCGCCCGCGCTAGCTCTGATCGCTGTTTGGGCCAATAGATCTTACAGAACCCACGGAATCTGGCATGACAAGTGTTAGGATGAGGGTGTTACCGTTCTGATCGCGCACGTCCTGTCCGGACTGGCGCCCGCCCATGATTTCGACAGTCTAGGCGGTGATCGCCATGGCGACGGCAGCCGTTCCAGTCGGAGCTCGGCGCCTAGGAATGAGGTTTTTGCTGCTTCAGTAGTTCAGTTTGCGGCAGCAGCGGGGTTAGGGAACGTGAGGTAGTGGGCTCGTGGATGTTATTGCTCTTCCATCGTTCGTGGGCCTTGTTCGCAGACCACCGAATGGGCCCGTAAGGACATGACCCAGCCCAAACACCAGCAGTTGAGCGCGAGCTCGCTCCGGCTCCCCTCTGCCGTCTCCGAAGTCCGAACTCTCGACCACCCAAACCAAATCCTCGCCAATGGCGCCACTTCTCTCCCAAACCCACACGGCCGTGCGAATCTTCTCGCCGATTCCGCGCGGCAGGCGCCGCCTCGCACCCGCGCCCCACGCCGTCAGCTTCCTCCGCGCGCTCTTCCCGCCTCGCTCGCCGCCGGCCAAGGCCGACCTCCTCCGCCTCATCGCCGACCAGGGCCGCGGCCTCGAAACCCAGTCCGACCCCTCCCGCCTCGCCGACATCGTCTCCTGCATAGACGCCCTCGCCGCCGCCGCCCCAGACGCCGACACCGTGTCGGACGCCGACAAGCTCTCTGGCACCTGGCGCCTCCTCTGGACGACCGAGCAGGAGCAGCTCTTCATCGTGCGCAACGCGCCCACCTTCCGCACCGCCGCCGGCGACGTGCTCCAGGTCATCGACGTTCCAGGTGGGAGCATCAACAACGTCATCACCTTCCCGCCGTCCGGTGCATTCGTCGTGAACGGCACTATTGAGATCCAACCACCCCAGCGAGTGAATTTCAGGCAGGAGTTTTTTTATATACTGTCGTTTGTTGTTTGATCAGCTTTTCAAAAATATCGATGCTTTTGTAGGTTTACAAGTGCCATGCTGAAGGGGGGCAACTGGGAGGTTCCCTTTCCACCGTTTGGGAAAGGATGGTGAGTGCATCAAATGTTTTGTTGTTCAGAAAATCATGTTTGTTCTCTTTACAATACCTTCAAATTTTCTGTTACAAAGCACATATAGAATATAAAGTGAAGATGTACACGCACAGCGACTTGAGCGCTCCAGTTTAAATCAGTGTCAATAGGATTAGCAGGCAAAAATCGTGTTTTCTTGGAAGAAAATGTTAGAACATTTCTATGACTAAATCGGATGACTTGATTGGAATGCCTGAATGTTTTTTCAGAAATATACTGCATGAAGCTTGACAAACTGAGTTGTGACATTGTGGGATTCAGTTGGCATGAATCCGAGTTTGCTATATTCTCCTTTCCCCCTTCAAATTGAACCCAATTTATTCATCTGAAAGAGCTGGGTATCTAAGTAAAGAGAGGAGTGGATTCAAGTTGATTATTTTTACATGGTCAGATTAGGTATTTTTGATTTCCATAAAATACTACTTATGTAATATTAACTTGGTCTTGATCTCGATTCTTTCCATATATGTAGCACCTGTAATTATGTCAAACAGAATTTTTGCAAATCTGGAAAAAGTGAAATTTCATTGTTTGGTCTCCAACATTTATTACAATTTAACAATTCTCTTTTGCTCTCTTGCAATGACATATCTTCATTTCCAGGTTTGACACTGTGTATTTGGACAATGAAATCCGTGTAGCGAAGGACATAAGAGGAGACTATTTAGTTGTTGAGCGTGCTCCATATTCTTGGAATGGATAAATACTAAATTTGGAAGTTGATCAGTACTTGTCCACATACTTCTTACTATGTGCCTAGAGACGAAGAAGATGCGGAGGGCATTATGCTTCTCCTTTTGCTATGCAACATGGTGAATTCCTCATGCATCTATGCGACTAGATACTACAGTAGGTATGTATATGATTCAAAATAGAGTTGCATTTTCTTATGGTTGGAAATGAGTTGTAAATAGTATACAACTTCTGCAGTTTTGAAATATATCTGATTAATATGTGTTATAAATTGGATGTGCTGAAATAAGCAGTGTGAACGAACATCCTCGCTTTTGGAGTTTATGTGGATTTGGCCATTTTTTATAGTAATATAAAAGGTGTTATGTTATCCAGGGTTTCTCTTTCAATGGATCAGCGACAACGTACAATTTACTACTAAAGGTGGTTCAATAAAATTTTACCAGGAATTCAGAACACCAAAAAACAAAATATACTAGAGCTTGGGTGTAGTCTAGTTTAGGTGGAAAAAATATATAGTAAGTATGATTCATGTTATACTTACAGTATTCTCCTATGGAGTTGGTTTAAGGTCAATAACCTTACAAAATATATTTTTCTGTCTAAAAGAACAACACACTCTACAAGCATATATGCAAGTATTATCCCTCAGATTGTAAAAGGCTTTAATTTAATTGCAATACGAAATGTTTCAAAAAAGGAAAGTCAATATATTGAACTTGGTACAGTATTACTACAGCCACGCACGATCTAAAAAATATCGATAGTATTATTGACATATTGCAGCTATTTTCTTAGTAAATGTAACTGTAAAAAGAGCTGGCTTAAGCATATCTTGAAGAAGTGGTTTAACTTGTATATTTAATGCATGTTCTCATGTGAATCTGGTCAGTAATACCATCATCTTTGTAAGAACATTATATGTTGCGTTTCACTCTTCTTGTCTATGGTTCTTTCTATGTATTACTCAAGTTGTGGAGTAAAGAAAATTCAAACAAATGTGGAGTCAACGATCTTCAAATCTAGCCTTTACATTAGGAGAACAGCTGCAAACTTGACATTCAGTAAAACTAAGATTTTTTGTCTGTAACCTCCTAACCTTGGCCCATGATAACTAATGCTACAAATGTACACCCTCCGTTCCATATTGTAAGACGTTTTAGAAAGTTCTTACGTTTTAGTAAGCTAAACTAGCTTACAAAAACGTCTTACATTATGGAACACAGGTTGTACATCAGATACGTGTTATGTTGATTGTTGTTTGCAATATTAACTAATACCAGATTAGTTACTTAAATAGTCTTTACATATTGGATTTACAGGACGTTTGATAGAATTCAAGCAATCCTCTTTATTTTGTGATTACTTTTTTCTTGGCATAATTTGTGTTGGGGGGTGGTCTGCACTACATATTCTCTACAACTCGTCAGAAGGTATTTTAAAACAACAACAAAAATTGCACTGCAGTGTATATGAAATACATCTTTTTACGTGAACTGTATATAAACCTTTGAGCTACAGGTAAAGATGGAAATTGGTAGGATATGTACGGGTAGGGAAATAACATATACATACACTTATACCTTGTGGGTACAAAATTTTATCCGTACCCTTATCTATGGATATAAAATTTTTTACCCTGGATAAATTTTTTTTACCCTTGTAGGATACGGCCCATATAGGTCTGGTACCCACGGATGCCCGTACACATGGATAAAATTATCATCCTTAGTAAAGAATTATGATAAAACTTAACCACCGTCCATAGATTTGATTTGAGGATATATATTATTTATTGAGAATATATACTTCTCTGCATTTTTTTTCATCCGTTTTAAGCCTGCTTGAGAGTAGTTAGCCACCTAGCCATAGCGCTAGCGCGTGGTTTTTTCCTTGAAGAAAGAAAAAGCTAGACACCAACACTTTGAGCCACGGGATCAAGCTACTGAATCGAGCTTGAATTGGTCAGTCCAAGGTAAATAAAGTGTAAACACCGAGTTCTGTGGTGTCCATTAGCGTAGCGCGCGTGTAGCTGTCGATAGAACATCCAATGCAGCAACAGAAGATGGTCGATGCAATGCGGTGTCGTTGTGCTTATCTGATGGCAGCTGCTAGCAAGAGCAAGCCACTGCTGTACGTCGCTCGTCGCTGCAGGATGATCTGCCTGAGACTATCTTTGATTTGCACAGGACGAGACGGGGCAGGCGCCGGCAGCCACCCTGGGAGCTATACATGTAGAGCCTGCGACGAGGAAAGCAAACCAGATAACTGAACAAGCACGGCACGCACGGCAGGACCGCCGGTCGTCGAGCCAGCGGCAACGTAGGCAGTGGCGCAGACGCGCAGTGCAGAGGATCCGGCACCGAGATCGATCTGTACCAGCGAGGCCAGAGCGAACGCAGGCGCAGCGATCGGTCGAGGATGGGGTATCGTACCTGCCAAGAAACTGAAGAAAGGAAAGGCCATGGCTGAGTCAGTCAGTCTGTCGGGTCCGCGATGATGATCTCGCCCCCATAATGGCCCGGCCTCTCTTTCTCTCTGTTGTTGTTGTTTATCGTGGGAACTGGGCACCAGCGTGGTCCTGGTACCTGCGCACGCACGTACGCCCACCCACTTTCCCTGCACTGCCGTTCCCCACCTCCATGTGCATCCACTTCCGGGTCTCCACGCCGACACAGCATCTTCATTCGTGCCGCCAATAGAGAGCGTCCGGATGACCGTTCGGACGAGCCGACCGGACGAAATTGTGTCTATTGGCGTCGTCGCTTCCCAATCGTGATGCCAATAGGAAGAATCGTAAATTTTTAAATTCGATATATTTTGTCCAAACTTTAGGAAATTTTACAAATTTGAACGAAATTCGAAAACAACTTAAATCTAAACCTAATCTAGCGATAGTGGCGGTAGCGGTAGAAGACGGTGAAGTCCAGCGGCTCGTCCTTGACCGCCGCGCCGCCGTCGGCCTCGTCCTCTTGACGACGATGCCGCTGGGCCCCGCCTCGCCGATGAGGTCGAAGAAAGGCGCCCCGGTGATCTCGACGTGGTCCCGAAGAGACCATGCGCAGGCAATCGCCTCGGCCAGCGCCAGGACGTCGTTCATTGACTCCTGCAGCACGGCGGCGAGCCCGGGGATGCCTTCGGGATCGGCGGCGGGGTCGGAGAGCATCTCCTGCGCCGCGATGAGATCCTCGTACTCCGTCTTCACCATCTTCTTCGGTGACGACGGAGGAGGAGGCTGGCGGTTGTTGCTGCCGCCCCGCTGCTGTTGGGCGGGTGTGTCACGGATAAAGAGGTTGCCTCCGCTGCGCCCACTGCGCCTCGCTGATGATCGGTGATGGTAGCGTTGGGTTGTGCCCCAAGCGAAGGCGTGGATTTAGTAAGTAGCAGTTTTCCCTCGTTAATGAACCGAGGTTTATCGAACCAGTAAGACTTTGAAATCAACAACAAAGTGAATATTGAAGATCTCTGGCACTTAATCTTCAACAAGCGTGGACCTGCACACACTCAACCAATTACTTTGCCCCCAACGGCAGAAAGGTTGTCAATCTTTCCGGTCTCGCAGAAAACAAATCGGTTAATTGTATAGTGAAATAGATGAAAATATGAAAGTGGACCAGAGAAGTAATGATAATGAAAAGTGGTGAATAAAGGTTGCAATCAATGCAAAAAGATGGACCGGGGGCCATGGGTTCACTAGTGGAGTCTCTCAAGTAAAGAAAACACTCATATGATGGGTAAACAAATTACAGCTAGGCAATTGACAAAATTATAACACAAACTTAATCTAGCTATGACATAGAGAACATGATAATATTTATGTAGGCATCATGACAATGAACAAAAACCGTTGAGTCCAACTGCATTTTTGTCTAAAAAGTCCAGCATAGAATCGCTATCCAGCCTGTCACCTAATGGTATTAAGTTGCAAGCAACAGACAATTGCATTAAGTAAAGCGCATGAAGTAAACAATTATAATATCAAAAGAGACATTAACACCGCTGTTTTACCCTTACTAGCAAGCACACCCTCGCCCTTAAACGTTCCTGTCACTCGTGCCCAGGAACAAAAGGGGCATGAACCCACTATCTAGCATAAATACTCCCTCTTGGAGATACACACAATCATTTGGCCAAATTAACTACGCACATCAGAGAGCATGCAAGAAAATAAATCAACATATAAGAATCATGCACAATCTGATCATAACTTCATAATCCATCAGATCCCAGCAAACACATCACATAGCATTACAATAATCGATCTTGATCATGTTAGGCAGCTCACAAGATCATAATACATGAAGCACAAGGGAGAGAGACTACCATCTACCTACTGAATGGACCCGTAGTCCAAGGTGGGACTACTCACAAATCATCCCGGAGGAAGGCATGGCGATGAAGAGCCCTCCGGGATCGATCTCCCCTCCGGCAGGGTGCCGGGATCAGCTTCAGAATCACCCCCGAACTAGGGTTTATGGTGGCGGCACCTCGGGGTGACTTATCTGGAAAATAATGGCCGCCTGATAACCCCCAAGATCAGGGGATCACTGTAGCACCTCTCAATGTGGAAGTAGGGTATCGATCCGCAGGAGCAAGAAGGAAAAGTAATCTATTCCCTACAATTAAAGTGTCACAAGTTTTAGTTGATTATGCACTAAACAGGTTTAAAGAATAAGATGGTTGATTTAATGGATGGAAGTTTAATGTAACAAAATAAGAATGTAAAAGTGTCCCAATCCTCTTCAATGCAAGAGGACAAGACAAAGGTTTTCTCTTATAGAAACAATGGACATGGGTTCATGGGTTCACTCAATCCTCTCTCCCATCTATGGTGATTATCATGTTATAGATAAAAAGTACACACAATTGTCATGCTTTAATGGTAAACTTCTATGACGGCTACATGTCCCAAAACACATAGTTGAAAGAAAATAATCATTTGTGTTGCTAGGTCACCCTCGTAAGGCTAGCGTGGTTTGTTGTCACTCCCACATCATACTTCTTCCTTTTTACTCCCAGATAAAGGATGTTGGGCTGTATTGTGTCACTCAATACATATGCCATTTGTCACATCGGCCATCCCGTACCTACATACATCATACTTCATAATGGACAATATTCTAAACACTAGTGCAATGATTCATATTTCGTGTGCATGACCACATCTCTCTCATCTATCTACACTTGATGGTGTTAATCACCTCATGAATGGATAAACAAGGCATTATGCATAAATCGAACCATCACATGCATCATAAAATATCTCCAAAGTATGACAAGTCATAAAAGATCCAACACAACAGTAAATGCATAACAAATATCATCTCATACCACAATATCCACCATAGGAATTACATAGATAGATCCATACTTATGCAAGGCACATCATATGGACTTCAACAACGATCATACATAGAGAGAGATTAGATCAAGTTACCACCACAAACCCAAAGTCCAGGGGGTGGACTACTCCCCCTTCATCATGGTGATGACGGTGGAGATGTTGGAGAAGATGGAGACCACCCCGGCAGCGCTCTGCCGGAGTTTTCTCCCTCCAATCTGCAGCTCCAGATCTCTGTTTCGGTGTTTCTATGTTTTCGGCCACCTCCTCTCCGAAGGGCGTCGGGGATTATTTTTATAGTCGGTTTTAGGTCAAGACGAAGGTTCTGGAGAAAAGATCGACGACAATGGAGCCTCGAGGCCCCAGATGGTGGGTCCCATGCGGCCAAGGAATCTGGCCGCATGGGCCACCCTCTTCTGGCCCTCGGGCCTCCGTTTGTTCGCTTCCTTCGCTCCTACGCTTTGTTCCTTCCAAAAACTGATGCTCGTAAATTTTGAGGTCATTTGGACGTCGTTTGGGTCCCTGAAACATCCAAATATAGAAAATAGGATTTTCTGCCAGTGCAGGGTTAATTCCAGAAAAATAGGAAAACTGTGAAATCTTCCCAAAATCATTATAAAACAATGATATAACCCTTATATGATGCAAATATGATTGAAATATGAGTATTATAATGCAAAGTTCATGTATGCATTTTACATGCATCAACATCCCCAAGCTTAACCTATACTCGTCCTCGAGTATAAAGGTGATTAAAGCAACATGGACTTTGCAATTTAATATTATCAATGTATATCAAAGGTGATTACTATTGCTACATAGAGTCAAATGATTCATTCTTCAAAGGAGTAGCAATATACAAGATAGATTATGAAGTGATATCAAATATTCAATGTAAGGATGTTCAATGATAATTCACCAAGTGTAACATAGAAGAAAGTACTATGGACCAAATGTATGCATAATGAAAAGTAAAAACATCCTATAATGGTCATAGAGTATTCTTATAAATCTGAATATGAAAGATGGACACTTTGGAAAGATATATAAATGAGTAGAGGTAAAACATGAATAAGTTTCATCTAACTTACAAATGCTTCTACTTAAATTAATGATTGCAATGTGGTATTCATTGGTGTCAAGCTCTCATTGCCCCTATCATAGCATCTTGAATGGTTAAAGTTTAAAGTGAAAGCAAATATGAGTAATGTGCTTGAAAAAGTATGGGTTGAATGTCTCATGCCCCGTGAATACGAGTACCTACACCAACTGGCTACTCAACTCGGGTCACAAAGTAAATTCGAGTTTTAAAGTCATTGCAAATAATATAATAGCGTCATCAAGAGCGTCAACTGGGGTACCTCTTGTCCCAGGACATGGAACAAGCCCATGTCAAAATGAAAAGACAAACAAACAAAATGAACAATCTCCACACCCTTTTTATTTACTATTGGTATAGATTTTTATTGCGGGTTGCATCACTGAAGGTTCACCATAGCATGTAAGTAAATTTCCACCATGAATGATGCATGGCTTAGATTAGCGGCCCAGGCGTCTCTCTAGCCATTTATACTTACTCCTCAAACTTACCAAGTTTCCACACTTATTTCGCTCAATGTTAGGCATCTATAGACAAAAGTACATGATATCAACTAAATATATAATTAAGAGCACGTTGAAAGCTTGCCATGTGACAGTACATATGAGCTAACTCCCAACCAAGACTCTTGTCAAGCCCACAACTTCATAATTTTAATCACAATGGTTCATGTTCATTAAGTGCAATAAAAGTAAAGTGTGCATCAAGTTCGTGAGAGCTTTTTAACCAATTTTTCCCATAACAATCAACAACAATAAGCATTTTAATTCGGAGGTATAGATAATAAAAAATAACATGATAAACATACTCGGAATAGCATAAAGCTAATAGCTAGATATGGTGGACTCACTAGAAAAACTTTGGTTGAAGGTGTTGGACAACAAGTTTTTTGCTTGTTGAATTTTTGGGCTAGCAAGAGGGAGAAAGTTGACCGTCTAAATGCATGCATAAGTGTCCATAGAAATAACCAATCCATGTTAAACAAAGTCAAGTAACATTCAGCATCAAAACATGAATAGAAGATTGCTCTTGATAAAACACTTGCAAATTAATACTCATTAAAAAACACATGAATCATGCAACTATATGTATCTTTTTGAATCAACTCAAACATCCCTTTCCCAATCTTTTTAATAGCATCCAACTTAATTAAACCCAAATTTCCAGTAGCTCTCTCATATATGAATGATAGTGGTGGTCTCACAAATAAAAACCAAACCGAAATAAAAAAGCAAATAAAGACGCTCCAAGTTATGCGATAAAGTGCTTTGATCGAAAAACAGAAGTTAGACGTGTGCAAACCGAGAGTGTGTTGGTCCAGTGGGGTTGTCTCCACATCCCCAAGCTTATGGTCTTCACCATCCTTGGATAGCTCTTGGTGCATCTCCTCTAATCCCTGTGAAAAAACTTCAAAACACCGTTTCTCCCATCTATTTTCTATGGGGTGACATTAGTAGTGATAGAAAAATAAATTGCTTGTTGCATAAAATCCTTAAACAAAAATTCATATGAATTTCCAGAAAGTGTATAATGTTGTATGCCTACTTATAAACTCAATTGGATCAAAAAGATTCAAGTTAAAAGTTCAAAGAATGCATCAAACAAAATGGGACAGAATCTGTCCAGAAAAACAGCAGCAGCAAAACACAATTTTCTACCCCACTTAAATATGTCTAAAAAATCTGAAACAATTCAGGCTTACAGAGGATGAAAAGTTGCAACTACAGTTCAAATTTCAGCTCATTAAGAGTCACAGAATAGGAATGATAAATCATACCGTGCATAGATTCGTGCTGGAATAAAATCTCCGAATGCAAAGAGCAACTTTTTCAAACCAAAACGGGTATAACTTGGAAATTTATTAAAATATTCAGAAACAAAACTAAAAACTAAGTCTCTTGTTACAGAAAGAGGACAGAAAGAAAATCAAAAATAAAAACAACCGGGTTGCCTCCCGTAAAGCGTTTTCTTTATAGCCATGTAGCTAGGCTTTCATACCTTTGTTTTCATGAGGGGCACATGTTGTGTGGGTAATATTTCTTGATTCTCACCTTCTCAATTTTATAAAGGAAACATGATAGCAAGATACCAGGGTCCCATGGTGTGATCAAGACAATCAATATATTGAACACTTTAAAGCTCAAAAGGAAACACCATGTAGCATATATTAAGTAACATCAATATCTAAATTTCTTCCTATGCATTGGCATTTTGTATATGAATGAATTAAAACAAGTATGAGTAGACCAATGAATTTTATCAGTAGGATTGCAACTTAAAGTTATTATAAGGATTCTTTCATAATAGTTGCAAGTAGTAAAAGCAAAGTTGACAATATAATTACTACATTGAGGCAACTTTGTAGATTTTGTTTTGTGGTGAGGATCATTAAAATTATCATGGCAATCAATAGCATGCTTTCCTCTCTAAAAATTGTTGCAATAAATAGTATCATCATTAGCATGATGGTTGCAAGTAGAATTTCTATTAGATAATTTCAAACCATGCATATATTTCTCACATAAAGCATATTTCTCCTCATTTGAGTAAATAGTTGAATTCAAGAATGATATTGTAACATCCCGAATTTTGGCCCGATAAAATTTTCTTTGTCAAAACCAAAATTTGGATTGGGATTTGGATCTTCTGATCTTGGCACCTCTATTTTCTACTACATTTCCAAAACCCTAAGATTCTCTAAATATTCATCTTTTCTTTAAATGCAAAAAGGGCCTACACCCTAGCCTTCCATAGGAAGTGTGCCATGAGTGACTTCAAAAATTCCCCAAAAATTTCAGAGAGATCCCTAGCTAGGGTAGAACCCATTTATGCAAAAAAAAATATTGGGTGACTTGTTAAGAAAGGATTTGACTTTTTCCCTGATTTGTTTTCTGCCTAAAACCCCAAAAACCCTAGCTTTCCAAAGGATGCATGTCAAGAACATCCCCAAAAAATTCTACAAAAATTCAGGGAGTGTCCCTAACCAGTATGTAACCCAAATATACAAAAATATTCCATACCTTGTTAAGAAAATATTTGAGTATTTCCCTGTTTTACTTTCTGCCCAAAACGTTAATATTTTTGGAAACCCTACTAAACATTTTCCAAAAATTCCAAAAACCCAAAGGTAGATGCTCCTAACCAATATCTACCTCAGGGATTTTCCCTGGCCAAATATCTTTTATTTTGAAACCCCAAAACATGGTTTTGCTTTTTGACCGAAGGTGTTCGATGAAATTTTTGTATAACCGAAGTTTCGAATTTGGAAAAAAAATTCTTCTGGAAAGTTGTAGGAATTTGGATTTGGCACCATGTGACACGATCGTTTTTTCGGTTAGAGCCCCAGGTTGAGGAAATCGTCCTGATGCCGATGTCGGCATGGCCAGGACGTGGGCATTGCCGTGCCCGACGGCGCCGCCCCTTTATGGTCGCTGCCGGCAGCCATCCCGCCACTTCCCCTCGTGCCCCCCTGTTGCCCCTCCACCCCTCGACCCTCCAGCAGCCGCGCATCGCCAGCTCACCCTCCCCCGTGCGCCGTCGGCCGCAAGATGATGCGCCGCACGCACAGGAGCCGCGGGACCCCCCCCCCTCGCATGTAGCCAGCACTACGCGCCCGTGCCCGCCGTGCCTATCCACTCCCCGCGAAAACCGTCGTCCAGCTCCGCCCTGACGCTACACCGACAACGCGCCGCCTGCTACACCATCGACGCATCCCTCGCTCCCTTCCGGGCCAGCACGGACGGCCACCCCGTCGGGAGGCTATAAAAAGCACACCCCGGCCTCCTTCGAGCAGCACCTCACCACCCTCTCCCTCTCATCCCTCTCCTCCAGTATCAGCTCCCGGGGAGCCACGAGTCGCCGGTGACGAGCTCGCATCCGCTGCTCGGCCTCCGGTCGATTCCCCTCTCTAGAGTCGCCCTGCCACAAATTCCTCACCCCCTCCTCCAATCTAGAAACCCAGGAACCCGATGACGCCCTCGTCGGAGTGATTGGTGGCCGGCAACGTCGTCTTCATCCTCGACCACCGCACGGCCTCCGCAGTCGCCGATGCCGCCACTACTCCAAGTCTCCCCACCGTCTGCAAGCACGTCGAGAAGCTGCCCCACCACCTCCCCTAGCCTCCCTACTCCCTCTCCCTGTCCGACCATCGCCGCAGCCGCCAGGGAGCGCCGCCGGTGAGTTCGCCGTGCCGGCGACCCCGTCCTCACCTCTGTCCCTTTCTTCTTTTTTTTCGGGCGCGCGTACCGGTTCGTCTAATGGGCCGCTGACCAGTGGGCCCCGGCCGTCAGGATTTTAAACATTACCGAACCGTTTTCCTTTTTATTTTCTCTATTTTTTTTTTGAAATGGCGGATTCTAGGGTTAACTTTGGAAGGTCATATCTTTCTCAAAAATAATCAGAAAATTATGAATCTGTTTGCAGTAGCTTTGTTTTCAAATTATCTATCCAATGACACTGGTTTCAAATGATTTGAAGTTCATTTGCTTAGTGAATTTTTGAATCACTTTCGAAGAGTTTTAACCCATGTCTTTAATTCCTTTAATAGATTCAAACCCTACTTTTGAAGGAGAAGTTGATCCCTCAGCTGAAGGCAAGCCATCAGCCCCCAACCATCTGTTCCCAAGTCATCGATGCCTTATTTAACTTGTTTGTTACTTGTTTGAGCGGTAGTTACATCTCACATGCCATATCACATGCTTATCATTTCATGCAAATTTATTATTGCCACCTTTATTTCCTGTAATACGATAAACTCATGTCCCGTGAGTTGAGTTCCGGTACCCCGTCTAAATACACGTTGGGTCCTGCCCAAGTGGATTGAAGCGGCTACTTTCTGTAGAGTTGTGGTGTTGCGTTGGACGGTACCATGCACCACTCCCCATTCCGGCGACGATGGACTGGGGGAACCGCCGCAGTCAATGGAATGGTGGAACGGGATCGCGTGGACGCCTCCACTAACTTTTGTAGTCGATCTGTGGCTGTTACTGGCCGGAGGCACCTCCGCCATCGCCCGGTTGACGCTAACCAATTGTGCTACTTTATTTCCTTTACTCAACCTGTGGCTGTTACTGGCCGGAGGAATCTCCGCCATCGCCCGGTTGATTTTGTTATCTCATTTTCTTTACTCGACCTGTGGCTGTCACTGGTCGGAGGAAACTCCACCATCGCCCGGTTGAATTGCTCTTTTTATTTTCCTTATCAACATGTGGTGGCATCACGTCGCCCGGTTGACCTTACTTTACCTTACTGAACTGCTATGTGGTTTTATTATGCTCATGTATATCTTGTGGACTAACGTTTGTTCTTGTCTTATGGTTGAGAATAAAATTTAATTAAGAAGATAATCACCTCTGATGACTAGATTGAGTCTTATAGTTCCACTCGCCAAACACACCCGCACAACCATGCGTCGTTGAAATGGGCAGACCGTAGCTTAGTAGCCTATCAAGCCTCTTTTGATGCTACCCACTTGGCAAGTCTAGTCGGATACCGCATAGTTGTGGTCGGGGCTAGTCTTGTGAAGGTTTTGAAGCTAGGTGTTGCTCATGAGTTGGGGACGTGCCGGATTCACTTCGTCATAAGACTTAGCCCGAGTGGTAAGTCGGTAGCTATACAAGGAGTGTCTTGGTAGAGCGGACGGCTACGGGGGAATAGGTTTGTGCGGCAGGTACCGGCTGTACAAGCTTAGACCCCAACGTGTGGATAAACGTTGCAACCTCTCGAGAGTGTCAAATCTAGAATCTAGTATTGTTCCTACCTAAGAAACGGTGTTGGGTCCAGTCACACTAGAGTCAGTCCAATCGAACACGGAGAAATAAATTTTCTAAGTGGTCAGATTTGGCTAAAGTTTAATGAGCTAAAAAGTGGACCATAGTTGGTTAAAAGCTGAGCCTCGAAATGGACCAAAGTTGGTCAAGCTTGAGAACCTATGTGTAAGAATATCGTTTCGTGGGAATGAGACTCGTTCTCATAATCCACGGTTTCGTCACAGGTAAGTAGGTAAGTTAAGTCCAACCGTTTAGCTTGGACTCGCACCTTACCCTACTGCACCCATGCCATGCCATATAGGATCGTTGGTTACGGTTGATTGTGGATTGATGTCTTGCGAGTACATTCCATGTACTCACCTAGCTTTTCATGTGGCCAGATCCTCCTACCCCCGTCGCCGAGTACCCCTTATACGAGAACTAGATCCGGTATCCAGGCAGAGCCCCGTGGAGTGAGGCCCTCTTCGTCGCACGCTTCCACCAATCCGCTGACGCCCTCTGATGAAGTCATGTTAGATAAATAATGTACAAACTGTTGTGTGCGCTAGGGCGCAGCCTTGTAATGAGACCCCTTTGTAATCTATCGTCGGTCCCCGACCCCTTAAATAAAGTGGTTATGTTCTGTTATCAAGTTGTCATATATTCAGTGCTCCTGGGACTGATATATGGGATGTCTCGATCTCCGGATCGGGGTGTCACAGAGCTTGGTATCAGAGCCTAACTGCCTGTAGGATACCCTAGTTCTAAACGGAGCCTTAGATAGCGAACGTTGCTTTGCTTGCTTTTAATTGTTTCTCTATCTGTTTGTGTTTTTCTAACCCTGCAACTCACGTTTTTGGCTTCTACCTCTGGTACAGATGAAGTTCGAGCTACCCGTAGAAACCCCCGCCTTGAACGTTCCCGGCATGCCGCAATTCCTCCGTGAGATTTGGGCACACCTCTACCCAACCTCTCCTTCCCCGACATACCGCGTACTCGCCTCCCGTCCTAGTGGGACTCACCCTGAGTTCGTCGCCACCGTCTACTTGTGCGCCTCGCCCGAGGGCCGCGGACACACGTACGCCCTCTCCTACGGCATCACCCACTAGTCGACCCGGGCCATCCAGGAAGCCGCCGCAGATGCCATCATTCTTCTCCGCACCCACGACCCTATCATGAGGAGGTGCCCCCGCTATGCATACCTCCCAAGGTTGGATTGGGGCAACGGAGATGTCCTCTTTCCCAACCCGGGGAATCCCTCTTCAAAGCTCACCGCCCTTCTCCAGTACACATACCTCCACCAGTATCTGCACGACACACCTTCTCAACTATCTACGTTTCACGCTAGCATGGCTGCGGTTGAAGCAACAAGAGCGCCAGGACTTGGTCCTTCCCACAAGACCCCTCCGTACCCAGCCCACCTTCCCCGTACTCTTGACCAGCTTAGAGCAAGACTCGCTCTCACTCCCGCTCGAGCCACCACGTTCCGTGGTACTAGCACCCCTCCTCGCTTCTCCACGGGATACACTCGGGAGCTTCAGGCCCAGTATCGCCGCGTCGACATCGGCACACCCTTTCCCTCATACACCCCCAGGACGCTGGGAAGGAGCATCAATGGCATCGACATCATCGCACCTGCTACTCCCCTCGAGATGTAGTTCTAGGCGCTAGCCTCAGGAGCAATAGCGCTTGTGTCCTAGTTATGTATCGTAGTCGACGACCGTATAGTGCGACGCGTGCTAGAATAAAGTAGTGGTAATGTCTTGTATCTTGTATAATACATTGTGTCATGTGTAACCCAACTCTCCATTGTATCAAAACGCATTGGTTTTATTTCCTGCTTTTGTTTGGATTTTCTCGGGTGTGCAACTTCTTTTACCCCTTATGGATGCTCATGGGACACACCCCACCTTCAACCAACCAGGATGAGGCCCAACACAAGTACAAGTGGCAGCCAAGGAACCCCAATCCGCCGCTCAGCACGACAAGCCGACATGGACCCAATGCCTCCACAGCTGCCAACCCCACCCCCACCAGAACCAACTGCAAGCCAGCTATTGTTAATGATGGATGAACGCCACCAGCTAAACATGACTCGGATTATGAGAGAATTTGGCACCTACATACAAGCACAGAACGCCCCTCGCCCGACCCGCTCCAAGCTGCAAGACTTCCAGTGTACTCGGCCACCTCAGTTCTCGCAGGCAACCAACCCACTCGAAGCAGATGATTGGCTCCATACTATGGAGAAGAAGTTAGATATCGCTCACGTTGACGAGCAGGACATGGTACCCTTCGCCACCCACTACCTCGAAGGACCAGCCAACGTGTGGTGGGAAAATCAGAAAGATATGAGAGGAGATGGAACCACTGTCACCTGGACTGAATTCAAAGAGATCTTCCGTAAAGCCTACATACCCTCAAGCCTCATGAAGATGAAGCAGCAGGAACTCCTAGCACTCACTCAGGGAAGCTCAACTGTAAGTGAGTACCTGACCAAGTTCAACGATCTTCCCCGCTATGCCCCTGAAGACGTCAACACCGATGAAAAGAAGAAGGACAGATTTCTCCACGGAATGCACCAGGCCATCAAGACCCAGCTCAGCGTCCTACAGTTTCCAGATTTTCAAGCCATGGTAAACACCACACTGATTTCAGAGAAGGAACACCGCACCATCTATGATTCCCACAAGAACAAGTTTGAGTCTCTCAAGCACCAGCCAGAAGAAGCTCGCAAGAAGCCATGTACCTGGCCACCCAACTCACAGGCCCTTGCACCTCCCACTACTTGGACCCCACCCAAAAAGGAAGGATACCTCCGCAATGAGTTCTACCACAAGCGTCCACTCGTGGATGACTGCAAGAGGGAGAATTCCTGCTTTAAGTGTGGCAAGAAGGGGCACTACATAGCTGATTGCCATTGACCCAGAACAACAATGGCAGTAACAACAATCGCAACCTCAACAACCCTCCCGTCGAAACAATCAAGCCACCTCAAGTCGCTCGTGTCCACCACATGTACGCCGAAGAAACCTACGAAGCTTCAGATGTGATGCTTGGTATGTGAACCACCAACGCTAAACTTGCAATAATTTTGTTGACCCTGGAACTCCCCACTCTCTCGTCAGAAGGTTTCGTTGCAAGGCACCGTTTTATGTTTTTCCCTAGACTTGGACCTAAGCCACGAGTTCACGCGTGAGGAATGTCCCCTTCAAAGTTTGGACAAGCCAGAATGCCACACCCACAGCAGAGTCACAAGGTTAAATAAGGAAAAAGAGGATAAACCCACCAAAGGGGAAGCCCCCTGGAAATGAGAGGATTCTTTGTGAGCAGAATAACCATACCTATTCTACGAGCAACCCGAATCTCAGGGACGAGATTCATTTTAAGGGGGGAAGGTTTGTAACATCCCGAATTTTGGCCCTATAAAATTTTCTTTGTCAAAACCAAAATTTGGATTGGGATTTGGATCTTCTGATCTTGGCACATCTATTTTCTACTACATTTCCAAAACCCTAAGATTCTCTAAATATTCATCTTTTCTTTAAATGCAAAAAGGGCCTACACCCTAGCCTTCCATATGAAGTGTGCCATGAGTGACTTCAAAAATTCCCCAAAAATTTCAGAGAGATCCCCAGCTAGGGTAGAACCCATTTATGCAAAAATATTGGGTGACTTGTTAAGAAAGGATTTGACTTTTCCCTGATTTGTTTTCTGCCTAAAACCCCAAAAACCCTAGCTTTCCAAAGGATGCATGTCAAGAACATCCCCAAAAAATTCTACAAAAATTCAGGGAGTGTCCCTAACCAGTATGTAACCCAAATATACAAAAATATTCCATACCTTGTTAAGAAAATATTTGAGTATTTCCCTGTTTTACTTTCTGCCCAAAACGTTAATATTTTTGGAAACCCTACTAAACATTTTCCAAAAATTCCAAAAACCCCAATGTAGATGCTCCTAACCAATATCTACCTCAGGGATTTTCCCTGGCCAAATATGTTTTATTTTGAAACCCCAAAACATGGTTTTGCTTTTTGAACGAAGGTGTTCGATGAAATTTTTGTATAACCGAAGTTTCGAATTTGGGAAAAATTTCTTCTGCAAAGTTGTAGGAATTTGGATTTGGCACCATGTGACACGATCATTTTTTCGGTTAGAGCCCCAGGTTGAGGAAATCGTCCTGATGCCGATGTCGGCATAGCCAGGACGTGGGCATGGCCGTGCCCGACGGCGCCGCCCCTTTATGGTCGCCTCCGGCAGACCTCCCACCACTTCCCCTCGTGCCCCCCTGCTGCCCCTCCACCCCTCGACCCTCCAGCAGCCGCGCATTGCCAGCTCACCCTCCCCTGTGCGCCGTCGGCCGCACGCACAGGAGCCGCGGGACCCCCCCCCCTCGCATGTAGCCAGCACTACGCGCCCGTGCCCGCCGTGCCTATCCACTCCCCGCGAAAACCGTCGTCCAGCTCCGCCCTGCCGCTACACCGACGACGCGCCGCCTGCTACACCATCGACGCATCCCTCGCTCCCTGCCGGGCCAGCACGGACGGCCACCCCGTCGGGAGGCTATAAAAAGCACACCCCGGCCTCCTTCGAGCAGCACCTCACCACCCTCTCCCTCTCATCCCTCTCCTCCTCCAGTATCAGCTCCCGGGGAGCCTCGAGTCGCCGGTGACGAGCTCGCCTCCGCCGCTCGGCCTCCGGTCGATTCCCCTCTCTAGAGCCGCCCCGCCACAAATTCCTCATCCCCTACTCCAATCTAGAACCCCAGGAACCCGATGACGCCCTCGTCGGAGTGATTGGTAGCCGGCAACGTCGTCTTCATCCTCGACCACCGCACGGCCTCCGCGGTCACCGACGCCGCCACTACTCCGAGTCTCCCCACCGTCTGCAAGCACGTTGAGAAGCTGCCCCACCACCTCCCCTAGCCTCCCTACTCCCTCTCCCTGTCCGACCATCGCCGCAGCCGACAGGGAGCGCCGCCGGTGAGTTCGCCGTGTCGGCGACCCCGTCCTCACCTTTGTCCCTTTATTCTTTTTTTTCGGGCGCACGTACCGGTTCGTCTAATGGGCCGCTGACCAGTGGGCCCCGGCCGTCGGGATTTTAAACATTACCGAACCGTTTTCCTTTTTATTTTCTCTGTTTTTTTTTTTGCAATGGCAGATTCTAGGGTTAACTTTGGAAGGTCATATCTTTCTCAAAAATAATCAGAAAATTATGAATCTTTTTGTAGTAGCTTTGTTTTCAAATTATCTATCCAATGACACTGGTTTCAAATGATTTGAAGTTCATTTGCTTAGTGAATTTTTGAATATCTTTCGAAGAGTTTTAACCCATGTCCTTAATTCCTTTAATAGATTCAAACCCTACTTTTGAAGGAGAAGTTGATCCCTCAGCTGAAGGCAAGCCATCAGCCCCCAACCATCTGTTCCCAAGTCATCGATGCCTTATTTTAACTTATTTGTTACTTGTTTGAGCGGTAGTTGCATCTCACATGCTTATCATTTCATGCTTATGATTTCATGCAAATTTATTATTGCCACCTTTATTTCATGTAATACGATAAACTCATGTCCCGTGAGTTGAGTTCCGGTACCCCGTCTAAATACACGTTGGGTCCTGCCCAAGTGGATTGAAGCGGCTACTTTCTGTAGAGTTGTGGTGTTGCGTTGGACGGTACCATGCACCACTCCCCATTCCGGCGACGATGGACTGGGGGAACCGCCGCAGTCAATGGAATGGTGGAACGGGATCGTGTGGACGCCTCCACTAACTTTTGTAGTCGATCTGTGGCTGTTACTGGCCGGAGGCACCTCCGCCATCGCCCGGTTGACGCTAACCAATTGTGCTACTTTATTTCCTTTACTCAACCTGTGGCTGTTACTGGCCGGAGGAATCTCCGCCATCGCCCGGTTGATTTTGTTATCTCATTTTCTTTACTCGACCTGTGGCTGTCACTGGTCGGAGGAAACTCCACCATCGCCCGGTTGAATTGCTCTTTTTATTTTCCTTATCAACATGTGGTAGCATCACGTCGCCCGGTTGACCTTACTTTACCTTACTGAACTGCTATGTGGTTATATTATGCTCTTGTATATCTTGTGGACTAACGTTTGTTGCTGTCTTATGGTTGAGAATAAAATTTAATTAAGAAGATAATCACCTCCGTCGACTAGATTGAGTCTTATAGTGCCACTCGCCAAACACACCCGCACAACCATGCGTCGTTGAAATGGGCAGACCGTAGCTTAGTAGCCTATCAAGCCTCTTTTGATGCTACCCACTTGGCAAGTCTAGTCGGATACCGCATAGTTGTGGTCGGGGCTAGTCTTGTGAAGGTTCCGGAGCTAGGCATTGCTCATGAGTTGGGGACGTGCCGGATTCACTTCGTCATAAGACTTAGCCCGAGTGGTAAGTCGGTAGCTATACAAGGAGTGTCTTGGTAGAGCGGACGGCTACGGGGGAATAGGTTTGTGCTGCAGGTACGCTGTAAGCTTAGACCCCAACGTGTGGATAAACGTTGCAACCTCTCGAGAGTGTCAAATCTAGAATCTAGTATTGTTCCTACCTAAGGAACGGTGTTGGGTCCAGTCACACTAGAGTCAGTCCAGTCGAACACGGAGAAATAAATTTTCTAAGTGGTCAGATTTGGCTAAAGTAGAATGAGCTGAAAAGTGGACCATAGTTGGTCAAAAGCTGAGCCTCGAAATGGACCAAAGTTGGTCAAGCTTGAGAACCTATGTGTAAGAATATCGTTTCGTGGGAATGAGACTCGTTCTCATAATCCACGGTTTCGTCACAGGTAAGTAGGTAAGTTAAGTCCAACCGTTTAGCTTGGACTCGCACCTTACCCTACTGCACCCATGCCATGCCATATAGGATCGTTGGTTACGGTTGATTGTGGATTGATGTCTTGCGAGTACATTCCATGTACTCACCTGGCTTTTCATGTGGCCAGATCCTCCTACCCCCGTCGCCGAGTACCCCTTATACGACAACTAGATCTGGTATCCAGGCAGAGCCCCGTGGAGTGAGGCCCTCTTCGTCGCACGCTTCCACCAATCTGCTGACGCCCTCTGATGAAGTCATGTTAGATAAATAATGTACAAACTGTTGTGCGCGCTAGGGCGCAGCCTTGTAATGAGACCCCTTTGTAATCTATCGTCGGTCCCCGACCCCTTAAATAAAATGGTTATGTTCTATTATCAAGTTGTCATATATTCAGTGCTCCTGGGACTGATATATGGGATGTCTCGATCTCCGGATCAGGGTGTCACAGGACTCTCACGAATGAGAGTATCATTACAACTAGAAAGTTTATCATATTTATCCTCACATAAGCTAGTAGCAATTTCTAAACATGGAGGATTATCAAGCAAAATAGGACCATCAACTAAAGCCTTATCATATTGCATACAAAAATACCCTCATTATCACCAAAACCATCATAAAAGACCGATGAGTTTTGAGTTTGAGAATTACCATCATCTTATATTGGTGAACTTGGAGGTCCCTGCACATCCCCAAGCTTAGGATTGATCATAGCAACAATTTTTATAGTATTTTAATTTTTATGGGTTTTTGATATAAAGAGAAGGTAAATACAAAACTTAAAGTAAACTAAACTAAGATGCAAAACTTAAAGTAAATATGCAAAACTGAAAGTAAATCTAAGAAAAAACTCACAACCAAACAAGTTAAAGAGGAAAACCTCCCCAAGCTTAGATGATTGCAAGATGTAAAACAATCAAAAAGAAATGCATAACTGGAAATAAATCTAATGAGTAGCACACACAAGAATAGAAACTTAAGCGCGACGCTCCCCGGCAACGGCGCCAGAAAAGTACTTGATAACCGCCAAGAGCAGGGGATCACTGTAGCACCTCTCTAAATATGAAAGTAGGGTATCGATCCGCAGGAGCAAGAAGGAAAAGTAATCTATTCCCTACAACTAAAGTGTCACAAGTTTTAGTTGATTATGCACTAAATAGGTTTAATGAACAAGTTGGTTGATTTAATGGATGGAAGTTTAATGTAACAAAACAAGAATGTAAAAGTGTCCCAATCCTCTTCAATGCAAGAGGACAAGACAAAGGTTTTCTCTTATAGAAACAATGGACATGGGTTCATGGATTCACTCAATCCTCTCTCCCACCTATGGTGATTATCATGTTATAGATAAAAAGTACACACAATTGTCATGCTTTAATGGTAAACTTCTATGACGGCTACATGTCACAAAACACATAGTTGAAAGAAAATAATCATTTGTGTTGCTAGGTCACCCTCGTAAGGCTAGTGTGGTTTGTTGTCACTCCCACATCATACTTCTTCCTTTTTACCCCCAGATAAAGGATGTTGGGCTATATTGTGTCACTCAATACATATGTCGTTTGTCACATCGGCCATCCAGTACCTACATACATCATACTTCATAATGGACAATATTATAAACTCTAGTGTAATGATTCATATTTCGTGTGCATGACCACATCTCTCTCATCTATCTACACTTGGTGGTGTCAATCACCTCATGAATGGATAAACAAGGCATTATGCATAAATCGAACCAATAGAATATCTCCAAAGTATGACAACTCATAAAAGATCCAACACAACGGTAAATGCATAACAAATATCATCTCATACCACAATACCACCATAGGAATTACATAGATAGATCCATCTTATGCAAGGCACATCATATGGACTTCAACAATGATCATACATAGAGAGATTAGATCAAGTTACCACCACAAACCCAAACTCCAGGGGGGGGGGGGACTACTCCCCCTTCATCATGGTGATGACGGTGGAGATGTTGGAGAAGATGGAGACCACCCCGGTAGCGCTCTGCCGGAGTTTTCCCCTCCAATCTGTAGCTCCAGATCTTTGTTTCGGTGTTTCTGTGTTTTCGGCCGCCTCCTCTCCGAAGGGCATAGGGGACTATTTTTATAGTCGGTTTTAGGTCAAGAAAAAGGTTCTGGAGAAAAGATCGACGACAACGGAGCCTCGAGGCCCCAGATGGTGGGTCCCACGCAGCCAAGGAATCTGGCCGCGCGGGCCACCCTCATCTAGCCCTTGGGCCTCCGTTTGTTCGCTTCCTTCGCTCCTACGCCTTGTTCCTTCCAAAAACCGATGCTCGTAAATTTTCAGGTCATTTGGACGTCGTTTGGGTCCCTGAAACATCCAAATATAGAAAATAGGGTTTTCTGCCAGTGCAGGGTTAATTCCAGAAAATAGGAAAATTGTGAAATCTTCCCAAAATCATTATAAAACAATGATATAGCCCTTATATGATGCAAATATGATTGAAATATGAGTATTATAATGCAAAGTTCATGTATGCATTTTACATGCATCACCGCCTCGACCTTTTTGGGATTAATCTGATTTTATAGGCGTCGGAGGGGGCCGAGTGGACCCACCAGGAGCAGGGGCGGGTCCCACCCGCCGCCCTAGGGCAAGCCGCGGCTGGGGGTCGTCCCTGCCCTGTGGGTGGCCCCCAGGGCTGCCCTCTGGACTGAAACTCCGTATTGGCGAATAAAAAAATCCTCGTAAATTTTCAGCGCATTCCGAGAATATTTTCTGTGGTAAGTTTCTGAAACGAAAAGACAGCAAAAACAGGAAACTGGCACTAGGCATCTTGTCAATAGGTTAGTCCGAAAAAATGCATAAAAATGATGTAATAAGATAGTAGAAATATGTGACAACATCACAAAACTAGCATGGATCAATCAAAAATTATAGATACGTTTGACACGTATCAGCATCCCCAAGCTTAACTCCTACTCGTCCTCGAGTAGCTAAGTGATAACAAAATAATTTTTGATAAGACATGCAACCAACACAAACTTGATCAAGATAGTAATGTAAAGCATAGGACGTGAATGAAGTGATACAAAACAATTGTCTATAGTTGATAGCAAGAAAGCAATGAATAACCAAGTTGAATCATTCAAGCAAAACCTTTCATAAATAGTACGTTAAAGAGATGAAAGCAATGTGACCCACATATGTGACTAATTCTCAAAGGTAATGGTTCCACGACAAAAGTGTTTGAAAATAAACACAAAGGAAGATGTAAGTATTAGTAAAAGCTTCAACTTCCAACGGCTTATCTTATAGATAAAGTCAATATAAAGATTCATGTTTAATCTGACGATGCAATATGATCAATGATACCCAGTGTCAATGTTGTATGTTTGCTTTGGTGGAGATAGAAGGAAAAGGAAAACTGACTCAACATTTAAAAGTAAAAGAAAGGCCCTTTGCAGAGGGAAGCAGGGATTAGTCATGTGCTAGAGCTTTTTTATTTGAAAAACAGAGATAAAAACAATTTTGAGAGATGCATAATTCCGTCAACGATTCCATAGCTCGGAAGCTCATTAGTCCCCTATGTCAAGCAAGGTCTTTAGAGTTGTGAGAGCGGCTGGTTTTAGAGGAACAAGTACATTCCTCTTTCTCCTTTGTTTCACCACCAACCAATGTTTGAGCTGATTTCTCAGATTTTCATTGTGCGGAGGAGAATGGTGAGTTATATTTATATTTTTCTTAAGCCGCTCTTGGGTTGATTCAAGTGAGGATGTAAACCATCAACACCGCGTGAAATAGAGGTGGAAAAAAAGAAGAAAAAAACCTTGCTCGACATAAGCTATAACGAACCCCCTTCTTACTTCCTCATGAGATTGAAAACAGAGGCACCAAAACGAGAATATTTTGAAGGTTTTAAAGGTAGCACATGACAAATTTACTTGGAATGGCAGGAAATACCATGCATAGGTAGATATGGTGGACTCAGTTGGCAAGATAGTTTGGCTTTGGGATTTGGATGCACGAGTGGACATCACACTCAGTACAGAGTTTTTTGGCTTAGCAAAAATGGTATTTGAAGCAAACATCCAACATTAACCGGTAACAGAGTAATATAAGACATCAGTCAATCATAACCATAAACACTCCACACTGTCTCCCTTGTTGACCAAACAATTCTTTTGATGGAAAGATTAGCTCTATGAATTAACAACTACGAAACACCACACAGTTTCAAGCTTTTAACTGTATTTTTTACTAATCAGTTTCCACTCAAATAACCAGCAAGTTTAAGCATTCATCTTAATATCTCAAAACAATTGAGAAGCATCAAGTATCCACACAATGATCTACAAGACTATGCAGGCTTTCATTTCATTCCAATATCACATGGATAGCATTTTGTCACTTTAACAATTCAAGTAATTTATCAATAACAACTCTCCAACAAGTATAAGTGAAGAACAAGAGAGTTTAACATCAACAACTAGCAGCTCTAAATAAGATAAAAGCTAAAAGCGAGAGCTTACTAGCAAACAAACAGTAGCTAAGAATACTCAACAAGATATAAGCGAAGCAAAGGAGTATTCAAATGAAAAAGCGGAGCGTGCCTCTCTCCCACACAAATAAAGCTAGGATCCAACAAGGATATGACCAGCAAACAAACAAAACAAAACTGAAAGTAAAAAGACGCTCCAAGCATAGCACATAATATGTAAAGTGATAAAAACGTAGTTCAATGAAGACGACCTTATGATAGTCGATGAAGAGGAGGGGATGCCTTGGGCATCCCCAATCTTAGATGCTTGATGGTTCTTGATATTCAGACGGGGTGACATGGGGGCATCCCCAAGCTTGAGCTCTGATCCATCTTCAATTTCTTCATTATCCTGTCCTTTGGAACTTAAAAACTCACTTCACACAAAACTTCTCATAAACTGATTAGAGGGTTAGTGCTCATAAATTAAAATGCACATGTGTTTAACTCAACACAAATTGCAAAGAACTTTATTGGGCATTAGCTACTGTTTACTAAGCCTCAATATGACACTCCACCTATAGAGTATCACATTTGACGATAGTAAAAGAGACGAATACAAAATAAAAGCAGAATCTGTCAAAAACTGAACAATATGTAAATATCAATTTTTTCAAGGCACTTATGTAGCTCAAATCAGAAAACTCAAAACTAACAAAAGATAGATAAAAGTATCAGTCTTGCTGTCTAAAAATATCAGAAAAACATAAAATTTAGAGATTGTTCGAGATTTTCTGCAACAGGTGCATAGAATCTGTTTCTGGACAGCAAAACAATACCTCGTACTTTCAATGCATTAGAGGCTAAACTTGGCACAAAAAACCAAAACAAAAAGATACAATGAAGTTGCTACAGAGGCAACAACTCCATGACTCAAGAAAAGCAAAAACAAACTGAAAGTAAAAGATGGGTTGTCTCCCAACAATCGTTTTTCTTTAACGCCTTTTAGCTAGGCGCAATGCCAAATATCAAGTCTTTTCAAAATCCATTTCAACTTTTCCTTCAATAAGCACTTCTTTCTCTTTTAGGGGAAAGGAAAACCTGCCCTTAATGGGAAAACGAAAGCGTATGCAGCCCTTTTTAACATCAATAAAAGCTCCCACGGAACGAAGGAAAGATCTTCCAAGAACAATATTAGCTTGAGCTTTTGACTCCAAAACCAAGAAATCGACCAAAGCAGTCTTATTTTTAAAAGTGACATGGACTTCATTAACTCTTTTATAAATTTCTGAAGAGCTACCATCAGAATGAGAGTGACAAAGAGGATAATCAAATAAGTCTCCAAAATTCATAGTATCGAAAACCATTCTAGGCATGTTGACATCATAGAACCAATATCGCAATAAGCAAGGAATTCTATCATTTATTTCAATAGGAATATAAGGTTCCCAATCTCCATCTATTTCAAGAATTTGATAATTTTTAGAGCTCTTCTCTATTCCATTTAAATTTAGATCACACAAAATATTTTCTATTTTATCCAATCTATCAAGTATTCCATCAGTTTTCTCATCCATGGGAAAAACAACCAAACCATTTATAATTCTAAGAGATTCCAATTCATCAATTTCAAGAAAGTCTCCTCCAGTAATGACGTCCAAAGCATGCTTACATGCATCGGATAGTCCATAGTAAAAGCATCTCAGTAAACACACACATAGCAAGCATGGGTTGGATCTTTTGATGTAATTCTGAAATTCTATCCCAAGCATTTTTTAAACTTTCTCCACCCTTTTGTTTGAAGGTGAAGAACTCAGCCAAGAGAGGCATATCAAGAGTGGTAAAGCTAGACATAACGACAAAGCAAAATAACAAGACAGAAATAAATACTACACTAATTTTTTTGGGTTTTAAAATTTTGCAACAAGAAAAATAAACTAAGCGAGAAATAAAGCAAGCAAGACAAAAATGAAGTAAAGTGATTGAGAGTATGAGACTCCCCTTGTTGTAGCTCCAAAGTCCCCAGCAACGGTGCCAGAAAACTGCTTGATGATCGGTGATGGTAGCGTTGGGTTGTGCCCCAAGCGAAGGCGTGGATGTAGTAAGTAGCAGTTCTCCCTCGTTAACGAACCGAGGTTTATCGAACCAGTAGGACTTTGAAATCAACAACAAATTGAATATTGAAGATCTCTGGCGCTTAATCTTCAACAGACGTGGACCTGCACACACTCAACCAATTACTTTGCCCCCAACGGCGGAAAGGTTGTCAATCTTTTCGGTCTCGCAAAAAACAAAGCGGTTAATTGTATAGTGAAATAGATGAAAATATGAAAGTGGACCAGAGGAGTAATGATGATGAAAAGTGATGAATAAAGGTTGCAATCAATGTAAAAAGATGGACCGGGGGCCATGGGTTCACTAGTGGAGTCTCTCAAGTAAATAAAACACTCATATGATGGGTAAACAAATTACGGCTAGGCAATTGATAAGATTATAACACTAACTTAATCTAGCTATGACATAGAGAATATGATAATATTTATGTAGGCATCACGACAATGAACAAAGACCGTGAGTCCAACTGTATCTTTATCTAAAAAGATCACCGTGGGATCGCTATCCAGCATGTCACCCAACGGTATTAAGTTGAAAGCAACAGACATTTGCATTAAGTAAAGCGCATGAAGTAAGCAATACTAATATCAAAAGAGACATTAACACCACTGTTTTACCCTTAGTAGCAACAGCACACCCTCGCCCTTAGACGTTTCTGTCACTCGTGCCCAGGAACAAAAGGGGGCATGAACCCACTATTTAACATAAATACTCCCTCTTGGAGATACACACAATCACTTAGCCAAAGTAACTACGCACATCGGAGAGCATGTAAGAACATAAATCAACAGATAAGAATCATGCACAATCTGATCATAACTTCATAATCCAGCAGATCCCAGCAAACACATCACATAGCATTACAATAATCGATCTTGATCATGTTAGGCAGCTCACAAGATCATAATACATGAAGCACAAGGGAGAGAGACTACCATCTAGCTACTACATGGACCCGTAGTCCAAGGTGGGGACTACTCACAAATCATCTCGGAGGAAGGCATGGTGATGAAGAGCCCTCCGGGATCGATCTCCCCTCCGGCAGGGTGCCGGGATCAGCTTCAAAATCACCCCCGAACTAGGGTTTATGGTGGCGGCGCCTCGGGGTGACTTCTTTGGAAAATAATGGCCGCCTCGACGTTTTTGGGATTAATCTGATTTTATAGGCATCGGAGGGGGCCGAGGGGACCCACCAGGAGCAGGGGCGGGTCCCACCCGCCGCCCTAGGGCAAGCCGCGGCTGGGGGTCGTCCCTGCCCTATGGGTGGCCCCAAGGCTGCCCTCTGGACTGAAACTCCGTCTTGGCGAATAAAAAAATCCTCGTAAATTTTCAGCGCATTCCGAGAATATTTCCTGTGGTAAGTTTCTGAAACGAAAAGACAGCAAAAACGGAAAACTGGCACTAGGCATCTTGTCAATAGGTTAGTCTGACAAAATGCATAAAAATGATGTAATAAGATAGTAGAAACATGTGACAACATCACAAAACAAGCATGGATCAATAAAAAATTATAGATACGTTTGACACGTATCACTCGCCGGAGTGCGTGCGTCCTCCTTCTGCTTCACCTCTGGCTTGGGGGTGAATGGCGCCGAGCGGGATGACGAGGAGCCCGAGACGGACAACGACGACGTCGTTCTCCTCAGCACCCAGCATCCAGAGGGGGGTCGGAAACCCGCCGCGCGGGTGGGGGGGGTCTCGAGGGGTTGGCCGCTGGAGGCGATGTGGTCCATGACCCACTCGAGGGTGCGCCTGGGCACCCCCCCCCCCACTCGTACCGTCCTTCGGAGTTCTTGTTGTTAGACCGCCTAGGCGGCGGTCCCTCGCCGGTCCAGGTGTTCATCTCCTCGTCTTGGAGTCGTCGCAGCTCGACCTTGTAGCGGTCGAAGTTGGCCGCGATCGGCTGCCACTGGGGATCGTTGCGCTGCTCGGTGGTGAGCGTGCCCCAGTAATGGCGGTGGACCGCGTCCCGCCAGTCGCGGCTTGTCCGCGTGGGTCGTCGGGGACCGGGACCCCGTTGATCCTCAGGGCCCAACCTCCCGGCGGTCGGATGTCGGGTGGCGCGGGGTAGTGCGGAGTACCGCCGCCTCCTCCTTGCGCAGTGTACGGGGGCGCCAGCCATTGGCGGCGGCTTCACTGTTGTGCTTGTCCAACGACGTCGTGGCTAGGGTTTGGCGCGGCGGGAGAGAGGGCGTCGTGGACAGAGATGCTGAGGTTGGGGGAGAAAACGGGGGCGGCATCAAAAGGTGTGCCGCATTGACGCCGCCAGGTTGCAGAGGCGAAACGACAGCTCACTGCGGCCTTGGCATCATCAATTGTGTTGGCCGTGGCGGTTGGGGCGTCCTGTGTCGTTGACAGGCTGGCCCAACCGTCTCGACGTCGCTCGAAGTTTTGTGTGGCGCGTCCAAACGGCTCCCGCCACGGAGGGCGTGGGCTGGGTGTGCCGGACGAGCTGTTGGGCCTGGCCGGATGAAACCGGGATATTGGCGTCGCGACTGGGCGCCAAATTTCGTCTGGCGCGTCCAATAGGACTATTGGCGGCCCTATTGGCGCCACGACTGGAGATGCTCTTAGTGTTCGTAGTCTTCGATATTTTATAACTGAAAATTATACGCTCTTCAAATACAATTGTTGTAACTATTTTCTCCATCCATAAAAGGATGTTACAAATTTCATTAGATACGCTCTTCAAAACAATGGTTTTAACTACGGAGTATATTTTGCTCGTTGGAGAAAAGGTTCTTGTTGGAGGGACGGGGTTAATTATACCGGTATCATCAACACCGTATGTATCAGGCTTCGCGATGTCTAGACTTTCTCTACGCACTATGTTGTCACTAGTGGAAAAAGGGGCATCCATTCTGCCCTTTTATCCCGCAACAATAAAGAACCGGGACCAAAGGGGTCATTGGTCCCGGCTCCATCGGCCCGGGCGCTGGGGACCATTCGTCCCGGTTCTATTGGGACCTTTGGTCCCGGTTCGTGTCTGGAACCGGGACCAAAGGGTCTGCACATGCGGCATCAGCCGTGGGACCCCTGGCAGGCACCCTTTGGTCCCGGTTCCAGCCACGAACCGGGACAAAAGGCTCTTCCCTGCCTATATCATCTTCCACCCGAGCTCCACCACCATTTTTAGCTTGAGTTCATCAACATTTTCTCCTCCATTTCCACTCCATCACTCAAGTTAATCCCCATTTTTTTCACCATTTGTGAGGATTGAAGGCACCCCATATATTCAAGGGTTAGCAATATCATTCTTTTCTCCGAAGTTGCAACTTTAGCTCATTTCATTGCTAGTTTAGCTCATTTTATGGTTTGTAGTGCAAGCAAGGTGTTTGATGAAATGCCTAGCTAGAGAGTTTAATTTTTTATATGCATTTTGAGCTCAAATTAATTTATTATTTGTGGATTTTAGTGTCATCCCGTCCTCACCGCCGTCGATAGCCCGCGTCATCCCGTCACCAGCACCACCTCGGTGAGCTTTTTTTCTTTATCTTCTGTTTTTAGAAAAATGACATGTATGATTTAAAAGCATATTTATTTCTTGTATATTTTTCTTATGTTTTTGTATATGTATAGTGTCATGGTTTTGATATCCGCCCCCGTCGGCCCTCGTCCGGTCTTTGATTCGGATGTGGTATATTTTCATAACTATTTGTTTCATTTCGTGTTTAAAACAACTATACCTACCAACTTGACATAGACACTTTTATCTAGGAGGTAGTTGAACCGGAAATTCCAACCGACCCTATTGTCGAGTTTTTTGTAAAAGGAAACAATGATTTGAAAGCAAAATTGGAAAGAAGTGAAGATCTTCGTCTGCAATGCCTAGAAGAGAAGATGAAATTGGAGTTGAAGCTTGCCGACATCATCGATGAACACGAGTTCAAGCTTGCCGACGTCGCACATGCCCATGAGATCAAGATGGATGCAATGCGCTTGAAGATTAAAAAGATTAGAAAATATGCCATTAGTCAGGAGGCTTGGTACCAATATGTTGTTGGTTCAGTAGTTACCTTAGTTGCAATTTTGATCGCATTTGGTGTTGGATTTAAATTATTTAGATAGTTGTATGTTAGTTTCAATTAATGTATGTTTTATGAGGACTATGCATTACAATTACTTTACTTTGGTTTTAATGTGATGAACTTGTATTAATTAATTTGGTCACTATTATATACTCTTGATGTAGTGCAATAGTTTTTGATATATTTATATAATGCAGATGAGCCGGCAATGGATGTACAGTGACCGACGATTTCCCGACTATATTAATGGCATGCATTATTTTCTCCGTGTGGCTGAGAAAAACAAGCCGTCGAATGGTTTTATTTCTTGTCCATGTAGCGTCTGCAAGAATACGCAGGATTACTCTACCTCAAAAACCATTCACGTCCACCTGTTGCAGCATGGTTTCATGTCCGGTTATAATTGTTGGACCAAGCACGGAGAAAGAGGGCTTATAATGGAAGAAAATGAAGAAGAAGAGGATAATGACAACTATCCTACGTTCACCGAAGACGGTGATACTGCAATGGGGGAAGACGAAGCTGAAGAAGAGCCCATTGTTGATGAGCACGATGATGATTTTGGTCGGGCCATTCTTGATGCACAGATAAACAGCGGAAGTGAAAACGAGAGGTTGAAGTTGGAGAGCATGTTAGAGGATCACAAGAAATTGTTGTACCCAACTTGCGAAGATGGCCAGAAAAAGCTTGGTACCACGCTGTAATTGTTGCAATGGAAGGCAGAGAATAGTACATCTGACAAGGGATTTGAAAAATAGCTGAAAATAATAAAAAAGATGCTTCCAAGGGATAACGTATTACCCCCCAGTACGTACGAAGCAAAGAAGGTTGTCTGCCCTCTAGGATTAGAGGTGCAGAAGATACATGCATGCATCAATGACTGCATCCTTTACCGTGGTGAGGAGTACGAGAATTTGAATGCATGCCCGGTATGCGGTGCATTGCGGTATAAAATAAGGCGAGATGACCCTGGTGATGTTGAGGGTGAGCCGTGCCCTAGGAAGAGGGTTCCTGCCAAGGTGATGTGGTATGCTCCTATAATACCACGATTGAAACGTTTGTTCCAAAACAAAGAGCATGCAAAGTTGTTACGATGACACAAAGAAGACCGTTTGAAAGACCTGATGTTAAGACACCCCGCTGATGGGTCGCAGTGGAGAAAAATCGACAGGGAGTTCCCGGAATTTGCAGCTGACGCAAGGAACTTAAGATTTGGGCTAAGTACAGATGGCTTTAATCCTTTCGGGGAGCAGAGCTCCAGTCATAGCACCTGGCCCGTGACTCTGTGTATTTATAACCTTCCTCCTTGGTTGTGCATGAAGCGGAAGTTCATTATGATGCCAGTGCTCATCCAAGGCCCGAAGCAACCGGGCAACGACATTGATGTGTACCTGAAGCCATTGGTTGAAGAACTTTTACAGTTGTGGCGTGACGAAGGTGTACCTATGTGGGATGAGAACGAACAAAAGGAATTTGACCTACGAGCGTTGCTGTTTGTAACCATCAATGATTTGCCTGCTCTTAGTAACATTTCAGGACAGTCAAACAAGGGATACAATGCATGCACGCACTGTTTAGGTGAGACTGAAAGTATACATATGGGAAACAAGAATGTGTACCTGGGGCATCGGCGATTTCTTACAAAAGGGCATGCCGTAAGAAAGAATGGCAAGCATTTCAAAGGTGAGCCAGATCATCGGACGAATCCTAAATTACCTAATGGTGATGTTATATATGACATGGTCAAGGACTTAAAAGTAATCTTTGGAAAGGGTCCTGGCAGTCTATCTGTTTCGAATGACGCTGATGGACACGTGCCCATGTGGAAGAAGTGCTCTATATTTTGGGAGCTACCCTATTGGAAAATACTGGAGGTTCGCTCTGCAATCGACGTGATGCACGTGACGAAAAATCTGTGCGTGAACCTACTAAGCTTCTTGGGCGTGTATGGGAAAACAAAAGATACACCGGAATCACGGCAGGACCACCAACATATGCACGAACGAGACGACCACCTGAATCCAGATATGTATCAAGGTCTTGCCAGCTACGCTCTTACCAAAGAAGAGAAGGAGATCTTTTTTGAAGTCCTGAGCAGTATCAAGGTCCCGTCTGGTTTCTCGTCGAATATAAAGGGAATAATAAACATGGCAGAGAAAAAGTTCCAGAACCTAAAGTCTCATGACTGCCACGTGATTATGACACAATTACTTCCGATTGCATTGAGGGGGCTTCTACCGGAAAATGTTCGAGTACCCATTGTGAAGCTATGTGCATTTCTCAATGCAATTTCTCAGAAGGTGATCAATCCATTAACTCTACCAGGTTTACAGAGGGAGGTGGTCCAATGTCTTGTCAGCTTCGAGTTGGTGTTCCCACCATCCTTCTTCAATATTATGATGCACCTCATAGTTCACCTAGTCGAAGAGATTAATGTTCTCGGTCCTGTATTTCTACACAACATGTTCCCCTTTGAGAGGTTCATGGGAGTCTTAAAGAAATACGTTCATAACCGTGCTAGGCCTGAAGGAAGCATCTCCAAGGGCTATGGAACAGAGGAGGTAATTGAGTTTTGTGTTGACTTTATTCCTAACCTTAAGCCGATCGGTGCTCCTCAATCGCGCCATGAGGGGGACTGCGTGGAATAGGCACGCTAGGAAAGAAAGCAATAATGTGTAAGGACTGGGATTCTTTCAATCAAGCACACTACACAGTTCTACATAATTCCATCTTGGTGGCTCCGTATATCCAGGAACATATGAATATTTTACGCTCTAAATGCCCGGAGCAGCCTGGAGAATCGATTGAAAGAGAACACATGAAGACTTTCAGCGGATGGTTGCAAACACGTCTCATTAATGACAACACTGTTGAAGAACAATTATACTTGTTGGCCAAAGCACCATCGTCGACTATATTGACTTTTCAAGGGTACGAGATAAATGGGAATACATTTTACACGACCGACCAAGATAAAAAGAGCACCAACCAAAACAGTGGTGTCCGCTTTGATGCAACAAACAACAATGGGAAAAAGGACACATATTATGGTTACATAGAGCAGATATGGGAACTTGACTATGGACCTTCTTTCAAGGTACCTTTGTTCAGGTGCAAATGGTTCAACCTGGAAGGCGGGGTAAATGTAGACCCGAAGTACGGAATGACTACGGTGGATGTAAAAAATCTTGGGTACGACACCGAACCATTCGTCCTAGCCAATGACGTGGCTCAGGTTTTCTATGTGAAGGACATGTCTTCCAGACCGAAAAAAAGAAAAGATAAGCAAGCGAATACATCATACGATGAGCCAAAGCGCCACATAGTTCTTTCAGGAAAAAGAAACATCGTAGGAGTGGAGGACAAGACGGACATGTCGGAAGATTACAATAATTTTCATGAAATTCCCCCCTTCACGGTGAAAACTGACCCAACCATCGCGTTGAATGATGAAGATTGTCCATGGTTGCGGCGCAATCAGAAGAAAGGCACACACACGAAGAAGAAAGGGACACACACTAGATAGGGATGTTGGTGGTGATGTGTAATAATTAATGTATTAAACCTTTTATCAAATGCACACGGTTTCCCCGTCATACAGCCCAATGGTGGCTCATGAGTGCCTGCATATAAAATGCACCGTTGGGCTGTATGACGGGAATCCGAATGATTTGTATTCGGTCGATGAACTGAAGTATTTTGTAGATAGAACAAAGTGTTGACGGCTGTGAAGTGAGCAGCAAATCAACCTTCGATCCAAGCAGCCGCAAGACTTCTCTGATGATCTAACGACCGTCCCAAAAAGTGTTGGGAATGTTGTAGATCATCAGAGCGCCTTGCAGCTGCTTGGATCCGACCGAGGGGCATGGCTACCACTTCCACCACCACCACTCCCACCTCCTCGGCAATTCATCATTGTGTCACCCTAATCCAGTGGTTGGATTCAACCTACCCGAGGGCTTGTGTTAGGGAACATGCCAGCGGGTAGGCTAAATCCAACCATTGGGTTCGGTGGCAAAGGTAGATGCTCGTTGTGTGTCGTTTCGCTGCAGGGACGTCGCTATTTATAGGCAATTAGAAGGTGTACCTGTGTACGAGGTGGGAGTGCAGATCCAACAGCTCACAAGCCCTCAAAAGAAACACACCCCTGATTCAACGGCTCACAAGCGCTTGAAAGAAACACACGATCCGTGTGCTTCTTTAGTCCCGGTTGGTAACACGAACCGATACTAAAGGCCCTGATCCAACAGCTCACAAGCGCTCGAAGGAAACACACGATCCGTGTGCTTCTGATCCAACGGCTCACAAGCGCTCTAAAGAAACACACCCCTGATCCAATGGCTCACAAGCGCTTGAAAGAAACACACGATCCGTGTGCTTCTTTAGTCCCGGTTGGTAACACGAACCGGTACTAAAGGCCCTGATCCAACGGCTCACAAGCGCTCGAAGGAAACACACGATCTGTGTGCTTCCGATCCAACGGCCCACAAGTGCTCGAAGGAAACACACGATCCGTGTGCAATCAGAAGAAAGGATCAGAAGCACACGGATCGTGTGTTTCGTTCGAGCTCTTGTGAGCCGTTTGATCGGAAGCACACGGATCGTGTGTTTCTTTAGAGCGCTTGTGGGCCGTTGGATCAGGGGTGTGTTTCTTTCAGCGCTTCTGAGCCGTTGGATCTCAAGCAGAAGAAATGGCACACATATCAACGCTCCTTTAGTCCCGGTTCAATCTACCAACCGGGACTAAAGATGAAGAGTTGCCCTGATCTTTTAGCTATAAATACCAAACATGATCGAGGAGGAGATGAAGAACAAGAGTACGGCAATAGCGGAGAAGAAGCTAGTCAAACTAGTCCGGAAGGCAAAGACCGAATACAAATCATTCGGTTTCTTTCGAGCGTCTACCTTTGCCACCAAACCCAATGGTTGGATTTAGCCTACCTGCTGGCATGTTCCCTGGCATTATTGTGTTTGTCCTTGTTCACCGGCCAGCCATTGGAGCCACCTCCTGTAGGTCGGTGAATAAGGACAACACAACGACGCTGTTGGAAACACAAGCCCTCAGGTAGGTTGAATCCAACCACTGGATTAGGGTGACACAATGATGAATTGCCGAGGAGGTGGGAGTGGTGGTGGTGGAAGTGGTAGCCATGCCCTCGGTCGGATCCAAGCAGCTGGAAAAAAGTCCAACCTGTCGATCTACCCCTTTGACCGGCGCCAAGAGGGGGTAGACGCATGAACTTTTTTGTTTGGTTGTGTTAGTTTGGTACATAGAACCAATGTGAACCAACGATCCGTGTGCTAGCTATCCAATAGCTCAGAAAGTATGCTTTAAAAATATACAGATCATTATTACAATTTTTAGATAATTAAATCAATAGGTATTGGAACATTTTAAAAGAAACTAGAAAAAAATATGATTTTCAAATAATAAAAAGAAACTAGAAAAATAAATAATAAAAAGATAATGATTTTCAAATAATAAAAAGAAACTAGAAAAATAAATAATAAAAAGATAATGATTTTCAAATACTGGAACATTTTAAAAGACACTAGAAAAAGATATGATTTTCAAATAATAAAAAGAAACTAGAAAATAAATAATAAAAAGATAATGATTATATGACTAGAAAATAGAAAAAGAAACAAAAAGAAACCAGAAAAAGAAAACAGAAAAAGAAACTAGAAAACAGAAATAGAAACAAAAAAAGAAAACAGAAAAAGAAAAAGAAAAAAAGGCCTTTGGTCGCGGTTGGTAACACCAACCGGGACCAAAGGCCCGCTGGGCTTCGCGCGCATATTTTAGCGGCCCGGGGGGACCTTTGGTCCCGGTTGGTGTTACCAACCGCGACCAAAGGGTCTTTGGTCCCGGTTCGTAGCTGGAACCAGGACCAAAGGTCCGTTCCACGTCGTTTTGGGCGGTTCCCTTCTTCTTTTTCCTCATTCTCTTCTCCCGAACGCCGATCTCTCCCCCTGCCGCCAGGCTGCGCCGTGCTCCGCCGCCGCGTGCTCTGCCCTCCGCCCTCCCTCTGCCACCGCCGCCGCGTGCTCCGCCCTCTGCCACCATACGCAGAAACCCTAGCCGAGGCACGCCGCGCCGCTGCATCGTCGTCAAGCTCGCGTCGCCTCCGACCGCTCCTGGCCACGCCGATGCCGACCTCTCCCTCTCCGCCAGTCGTGCTCCGCCGCCGTCCTCCCTCTCCGCGCGCCGTGCTCCGCCGCCGCGCGCCTCGCTCCCGTCGTGCTCCACCGCCGTCCCCCCCCCCCCCCCCCCCCCCGATCTCCTCCGCGCCCGGCCGGTAAGCGCCCCCCCTCCTCCACTCTTCCTCCTTCTGATTGGACCATCCTACCGATAGTTTTGGTTGTAAGAGGGAAGAATTTTAGTCTAAAAGCGTTGGGATGAATGATCATGTGTGGTTGTAGTATACAGGTTTGTTTGAGCTTGATCTGGTTCTGAAAACAATACTCACAGCCCGTAGTTTTGAGTACATGGATGATTTGGAACCTTTACCAAATTGATGCTTTACCAGGGTAGTGTGTTGGTTTGAACTGTCGGTAGATTATGATTTATCAACTTACATATTGACCAAAAAACATAGGGTCTAGTTAGTCAGATCTAATACAGTTCTTGCATGAGTGTGGCAGGTTCCTTTTTTTCTCTATCTCAAACTGATGTAAGAACATAACTTATATGTTTGCACTGTCCTAGGCAGAGGTCTACTTGAGGTACTGAAGTCACGGATATCTGGGTGGTCATACATACAATATATTTTAGTAGAGTCATGGGATTTTCCTCGTTTTATGTGAAATTGAACCGTCCTACCAATAAACCCTTCTTGGTTTAAAATATAGCTTAGTTGAGTTTAGTTTTTGGACTCCAATGTTTAGGTATGTGAGCATATGTTGCAACGGTACTTGACCATTATAAAGTGTAAAGTTTAAACATCAAGTGCTTTGATTTGTGGCGCAAGTAGTCACCAGTTGGCTTAAATAAGCTTATGGATCTGGTATAGATCTGTGTGTTTCCTCCTCATTTTGTGTTCATCATGACCTATTTCTTGAAGTCACCTTAAGCTTGAGATGCTTCTTGTTCTAGAGTGTTAGATGTGCATGCTATACAGTTTGGTCCCAGTGACTGTGCATGCAATCAAGCTTAATTGGCTTGCCAAAACCTCTTATAAAAAGGGACAGAGGGAGTACTACTTTTCAGAGGCCGATTCTTTTGTAATTTCCTTCTTGTATTTATGTATTTGTAAAACTCCAGTGTAAGACAGTTTGTAACAAACAATTCGTATCATAAATGACTATGTATATTTGATTCCTAGTTTTGTTGTATTTTCATGATTTTTTCCCTTATGTAATATGATTTGGGATTTTCCCTTCAAAAATAAAGGAAATGAAACGGAACTTATCTATTTATGTTTGAAATAATATTTTTGAATAAATTTTAAATGTTGAAGTGGTGAGTACTTCACCTATAGATGACTTTCAAACATATATGATGAATTTCTCAAGTGTATTAACTTTGAGTGTTTGCAACGACGATTCCCACTTGCTTACAAATCATAAACACAAGAGAAATTTTGATCCCTTAGTATCACTTACTACCTCCAGTCCGTATTGAGTGACGCAGAAACATACTAGGCTAGTACAAAAACATGTACACACTCGCGACACTCTTTCCAGATCGAAGGAAGTAACACAAAAGCCAAAAAAAATCTCACTTTTTCATGTGCATGCATGCGAAATGCACATATGCTAAATGCTTTCTCAATCATGAAGTACAATGGTAATTCCAATGGTGCAGCTGCTTTATATTTTTATGACTAATATCATATGTCAAAGGAGCTAGTAAAGGAAGATTATGAACATGTGAATAGAGAAGAAAATCCCATAACTCGTGAACTAGCTTGCATGAAGAAAAAAACTCTAACCCCGGATACTCGGCTAGACCCCCCCCCCCTTGATATTGTACCTCTTTTAGTCAAAACTATAACTTTGAGTACACTTGTTGGCTGTCCAAGACATATATGGATGATATTGATGCTAGGTTAAATTAATTAATCTTGATTTTGTTTTTATTTTCCAGGTTAGCAAGCGACAGACTCGGAAAGGTTTGTGCAGAAGATGGATCCAAATTTTCCGGACATCGACAGAGATGAGGACGCCTGAACTGCGAATCATGGAAGTTATAGCAGGACGTGCGGCCGCGCCTGTCGGTGAAGAAGATGCCTTCACCGGCGAAGATTACGGCTCCCAATTTCTGAATGATTCCGGTGAGGGGGTTCAGGAAGAAGAAAATGATAGAGAGGGGGAAGAAGTGCCCATTACAAACTCTGGCGAGGTATAATAAGCCTATGTACATCGATCACACTAGATGTATTATTTGAGTTGTATATTGTTGTTATTAATGAACCATTTTTTTTTCTTTTAGCCCTCCGGATCATCCTCATCTACAGCATTGCCGAAACGAGGCCCGACGAAGCCGTTGAAGGAGGGTCGTAGGATAGTGATCGACAAAGTTAGTGCTAGTGGGGAACCTTTGGAACCCATCGACAACCGCCGCAAATACATTAATCAATGCGGGGTTATTGTAAGGGACATTGTCCCGATCAACCTTGAAGAGTGGATTAAGCCGAAGGATGTAAACAACCCAGCTACTTATGTCGAGGAGAGGCTAAAAACATTGTGTTGGGACACGCTCTTAACAAAGGTCAGCCTACCGTCAGATCTGCTGGTTCCCCTGATGGACAAAGTGAAGGAGGGTCGCTTAGTAAGATGGCCGAACAATTCCGGACCTGGAAGAAAAACTTATGGAAAGCTTATAAAAAGGCCGGGGAGACGGATCCAGATTTCACTGGAGCACTAGTGAAGATACAACAGCAGTGGCCCACATTTGTGGAGCAAAGAAAATCGGAGGGCGCTCTGGCCCGATCGGTTCAAAATAAGTTAAATGCTGCGAAGAAGGAATATCACCACCGTTTGGGGGCAGGTGGCTACAGGGCTGCCGTGCCTAAGTGGGAAGCCTTTGAAGCACGACTGCTTGATAACGGGATCATTCCACAGACAGCGGAGTGGCCCCCGAGGTCCAAGTTTTGGTTGTTCGCGCATGGGGCAGGGGTTGGACCCACAGACAGGAAAGATTATTGCTCAGGGAAAATGGAAGGCAAAAATTGAGTATATAACCAAACAGCTTGAGGACGCAATAGATAAAGTTCGCAGGGGAGAGTACGTCCCTGACAGAGAGAATGACGAGCTGACACTAGCACTCGGGAATCCTGAACACGTTGGACGATTACGAGGCTATGGAGCCGGTGTCACCTTGAAGCAAGGTTTTCCGGAAGACGCTGATACTTATAGAAGCCGTCAGAGAAGAAAGAAGCAGGAGTCTGACCGGTTATCAGCACTGGAACGCAAGGTGCATGAGCAGCAGGAGCGACTCGACTCAATTAGTAAGCAAAATGAATCTCAGCTGCAGGTAGAAGCCGCCCCATCTGATCACGGAAAAGCAGCGTGGGTTCCACGCATGTAGAAAATTCTCAATTTCAACCGGCGGCTCACTACCCGTGGATGATATCACGGAGAAGACAGACTGTGAGCTACACATGTCAATGAAGAACATGTCTTTCAAGGTGGCGGTCGGCTCTGCTTTACCTAATCCAGCTGGAGCAAGCTACCATCTCGAAGGGATTCCACAGGGCTATGCTCGTGTCGGGGTGGATCAAGTTGTGCCGTTATATGCTATCTGGAACTTGACATTCCCGGAGGTGACGGCGAGAAGACACTGGGAGAAGTCGAGAAGGGTATCGCTCTCTGGAACAAGGAAAACATCGTGTTTCCGAACTTGACTCCTCGATCCAGCAGCAGACCCCACCAAGATCCTCCCCACCTATGATACATCCCCCCCCACGTCAATGATCCATCCCTCCCACGTCAAGATCCATCCCTCCCCACCGCAAGGATCCATCCCCCCACCTAAGGATCCATCCCCCCCACCTAAGGATGCCATCTCCCCCGCCTAAAGATCCATCTCCCCCACCTAAAGATTCATCCCCCCAAGATATATCCTCCTCACATGAAGATCCATCCCTCGATGCCCCATCCGTCGTGAGTCCATCGCGCGCGACGTCCCGTCCTTCGATTCCGCCCCGGGAAAAGACCTTCTCGTCAAAGCGGAAACTATCCTTCACGTCGACGCGTGCAGATAAGTTATCTCGAGCGGAACGCGAGTTGCTAAAGCCTCTTCCAAAGAGACCTTACGACTTGACTCCAGAGGAGCTCGAGGAATCGGTGCGTGCCCATAATAGAGAACAGTTAGCTCCGAAACGGCCCCCGCCTAGAGAGAAACTGGATCCAGAAAAAGTTGAGAGATTTCTGAAAAATTTCAGGAATCCCCGGCCAAAGTCACCTCCATTGGCAGATGACTATGATCGTGTCATGCTGAAGACAATTAGTCAAGAGGCCGAGGAAAAGAAGGCTGCCTATCTCCTAAAGAAGCAGAAGATGAAGGAGGACAAGGAGGCGGCAGATCGACTAAAGAAGGAGCAGTTCTATGCTGCAAAATGCGGGAAACAAGTGGCCCAGCTCGGAGAACAGGCAAAAAAGTCGATATCCCCGCTGAAGGTGATCTCAACTAAAACAGTTGCCCAGCTCGTACAACCACAACAACAGTACCAGTATGCATGGACATATAAACCCGGGAAGTCCCTGGTCAGACCTGAGGAGATCAGTTCTCTATCATACCAATTGCGTCGATTGCATCACTGGTACGAGAAAGCTGTAGCGGCCGGGCATGAAGCTTTCTGGGTGAGTTATAAGAAAAAGCATTACTTCACGGATGACTTGTTATATATTCCGTTTTCGGAAATATTTCAGTTATTCAATCAAGATGCCCTCGACAAAGTCATCGTCAGTTCCTATTGTTTGTAAGTGATTTATTTCTGCAATTTAATTAAGTCTTCAGCTCTGCACGTTCATTGCCTTTAATTATCTCACTATATTCTTTTGTATTGTAGAATGATGATTGTCGAATGCAGAAAAAAGGGCATCTATGACACTGGGTTCATTGACCCAAATTATGTTAATGAAGGGACCGTAAAATACAATTGGAAGACCACCGAGGATAGCTTGGTCAATTGGTTAGTGAACCAAAATACTTGCGGAGAAATACTTTTTCCTTACGTCAACAAGTGAGTGTTACCTTCTACCCATTCTATTTTGCTTTGCATATCTTTAGTGTAACCGATGAGTCATTGACATATAAACGTGCGCAGTTTCCACTGGATTCTGCTAATCATTAGAGTTGACCAAGGAGTCGTTCAAGTCATGGACTCGCTAAGGAAACCAATGGAAAAGTACCAACGCATTCAAGATATGCTCCAGATGTAATTTCAATCATTATCGCTCTATATCGATCTCTGTCATTCATTTTCAGATATCAACTAATCAATAACTTCTTTAATCATTTTTCTATTGGCGGGCAGTGTTTGTAAACGGTTCATCAAGATCGTTCCAAGGGAGTGGAAACCGGAGCTGTATTTTTATACCACCAACGTAAGTAGTACTATATATATAGGTCCATTATGAAGCAACTCTTTAATTCTAGTTTCAATACCATTATGAAGCTTCACTATTATTTGATTAAATTCTATTTTTTTTGTAAAGTGGTGTCTGAGGCAGGAAACTGGGACAAATTTATGTGGATTCTATGTTTGCGAGTACATACGCTCTTTTGTCTATGAGCGGAATAGAGAACAAAGAACGCGTGATGTATGTATACACTCTTCTCACTTTTTATTACCATGCATATTGTGTTGACTTCCATCCATAAATTATTTTATTATGATTTCATATATATAGTTATAAACAACTCACATATTCATATTGATCTAGATGGAGAGAATGCGGGACCAGCTCATACCATCGAAGCGCCTAAAAGCACTTCAAGAGGAAATTGCGGGATTTTTTAACTCCGCGGTCCTGAAGAGAGATGGAGAATTTTTTCACTCGACAAATTTTGTTTTGCCCGAGGACATGTAATTGACATCATCTCGACATGTGAGAAACATTATGTCGGCGTGTGACGTTATGTATGTATATATGAAACATGATCTCGACGTGTGAGAAACGTTATGTATGTATATATGAATCAAATATGAATGGTAGTACCACTGACACGGCACGACACGACACGACACGACATCGGACACGCCGACAGTACGGCACAACACGGCACGACACGGCACGGCACAGCGACACGGCACCTATTGATTTAACACCCCCCTCCCCCCCCCCTAAAAGAAAGCATTTGGTTAAAACAAAAAAAGCATTCGGTTAAAACAAAAAAAAACATTCGGTTTTAAAAAAAAGTGAAACTCTCGGTCCCGGTTGGTAATACCAACCGGGACCAAAGGCTTCCGGCCCGTCACCCCCCTCCGCGCCCACGTGGAGGGCCTCTAGTCCCGGTTCCTGGGCCGCCGGGACTAAATGCCCGAGGCTTTAGTCCCGGCAGCTAACCCGGGACCAAAGGCCCTTTGGAACCGGGACCAATGGCCCTTTTTCCACCAGTGTGTTGTATGTATATAATTATTAGTATCTTCTTAATCTTAATATATTCTTTTTATCGAAAAATGTAGCACAGGCTGCACAGCACGTACATGCTTGTCGAGTAGTGCATGCGCGTCGTCGCAGTACATGTTTTTGTCCTACGTAGGTGCGTGCGTGCTTAACTCGACAGACTTGTTCCCATGTCCTGGCCGACGCACACGGCACACATAAATGCACCGTGCACGTAGCTATCACGTGTGGGCCGTGCTATGCGCTATGCTATACGCCTACGCTAACTTCAATCCCCGCGCAAGCGTCATGATCAATTGATTTGATTGAGCATGGTTAATAACAGCCATCTGTTGAAACTGAGATAGTACAGTGTCATCTATAGCTAATCTAATAGACAATATATATAATAGTTGGCTATAAATATGTATTACTTTATTTATAGATGGTTCATTTTACACTCTCACAAAGTGTTTTGATTCACGTGGGCACTCGGCTCTTCACTTACAATCCGCTTTTGTTTTCTCATATTCTCTCGCATCCAACTCAGTAAAAATATAGTATTATTTATCCTTACAACATGCTGACTAGGATCTGTTGTACTTGCTCTTAGGCACACTTTTTTTCGGCTTCTAGAATAGCTTCTCCGAGAAGCTCCCTTCCCACAGCTTCTCCGAGAAGCCCGACTCAAAAATTCGTTTAGACTTCTAAACTATTCTTTCCAAGACTAATTTAGAAGTCTAAACGAATTTATGAGTCGGGCTTCTGGTAGAAGCTGAGGGAGGGGAGCTTCTAGGGGAAGCTCTCCTAGAAGCCGAAAAGAAGTGTGCCTTAAGCAACTTCGACAGCTCATTCGATGCGAAATACCGCGTGTACATCCCACAAGTCGATTTGGCATCACTCCGTCGAGTTTTATCTAGAATACACCCTGAAAAGTATATCACATAGACAAAGCGGCGAGGGTTGCAAAACCACTAGAGGTGACAACTCTCCATAGCCAACTAGCAACCACTCCGACATGACTGACGTTGGTGGCGGGACGCCAAACGACTCTCCGCGGAACAAACCCCACAAGTTTTCACGATTCATATTCCGTTCGGATCTTCTAGGTCACCGCCGGTGCCGAAGGAGTGATCCCCTTGAAGACGACGTCGTTTCGGTGACACCAAAGGTGCCAAAACACTAGAGTCGGCCTTGTCCACACTTTTTTTCGCTCAGAACGCAAAGCCGCCTTGTATGTCTACCATTGGAGGAGAGTCGGAGAGTTAGGCTCCGGCATTCACTCGTTCATCTAAATTTAAAGATAGCGCGCTCTGTCACACACTAGTACAGAGCGGGAAATTTAATCCCTCTCCAAATCTAAATGTAAATCTTGATTTGCAAATAAAAATTTAAAATATTACTTATATAACGGGTACTAGGTATGTATTTGACTAATCAAGCTACACGTGTGCGACCATTAATGTATACACTTTGCAATATATGTAAAAAAAATAGACCATAGCTAGGAATTGAATACATATTTCCCCGCAAAAAATTGTAAACATAGATTTAATATTTCAACTTTAAAGAATTCTAAAATGTTGATGTGGATGAAATAATTTCTATAATGCACAATAAAAATGATTCACTAATACACTATTCATTGTAAAAATGTCAATTTTTTAATATTGAACACAATGCAATTTTCATATATAAAAATAACTTCAATCATAAAAAAATCAAGCATTGCAAGAGAAGAAAATACAAGGTTTAAATATGATCCTTCAATATTTAGATGTATTTGTTGGTGGATATTTTAAAACAGTTAATCTCTAAAAAGATAGACACTAAGGGATGAGAAGGAACGGAAAGAGAAAGATTAAGATTTGGGAATAGTACGAAAGCCCATTATATACGAATATTCACACGGGCTCCCGACTCGCATTCTCTTGCCCAAATAAAAAACAGTAAAATGTTTCAAACAATTCTACCAACAATTGGTGACGAACAAATACAAGTGTTCTAGATGCATGTCAAATTTCCTGGTGAAATAACATTTATAGTGTTCTATGCACACAAAAAATTAGTGGCCAAAGTCTGATTTAAAATATATTTTTTAGAGCATTGATTTTGATTTTTTTCGTACAGAACACCACACAGGCCATTTCATCACGAAGTTTGGCACGTATTTAGAACACATGTATATGTTCATCACCAATATTTTTCATAATTGTTTGAAACATTTTATTGTTTTTTGATTTTTTTTATTCAGTCAGAAGAAGCATGCATGTGAGCCTGGGAGCCAAAACAACACTCCCCATTATATATGATTTTTCATGGCATGCCACAATGTCCCCGGCGATGCTACACTTATGGAATATAGTTACGGAGAAAAACGTAAGGTATTAGGTGGGTGGTGTTAGGGGGTGGGCCTCACCCCCTCTAGAGAAATTAGGGTGGGTGGGATGATGGAGAACGTTGGCTGTGGACACATACATCCGTAGGCATCGTCTGTAGGCATTTGTTCCGTAGGTTTAGCATTTCCGCAATGTCACCCTCTAAAAACTGAATAATAGATTAGTAGTCGATGTACAAGTGCCGCACAATGAATAGGTTGAACACCACAAAATAAGATTTTACATATGCATGATGTTATAAGATTTTTTTTCTCAAGTGTCTATCTAGTAGGGATTCAATCTAAAGTTAATATACACATCTATACTTCTTATAAGACAAAATCCCACTAACATGCATGAAATTAGTCTATCTCTACATGCAAGGTGTCCCCATCATCCACTATTTGAGCCATTCATTTATCCATATCATCATCACATCATCCACTATTTTAGACATTTATTTATTCATGTTATTCCATATTTCATATTCATTCATACATGCAAGCAATTTATATATAAATTATTTTAGCCATACAATTCTGCACATCATCAAATTTTAGCGGTTAAATATACGAACGTTTCATACTAATTAAATTTAGATTTCTGACTATATTGTGGCTAATCAATCCTCCATATTAAAAAAAAATTTATGCATCAAATATCTTCTTTATACTTTTTTTAAGCTTCACAGGTATCTTTCTAGTTAAATATATGATTCGCGCACGAAAAAAACCCAGCCGCGCGCGTTATATTAGGCGGCATGCCTGTTAAGCCACATCAAATGACACTGGTTTTGCTTAAGGAAACGAAACAAATGAGACACCCACCGTTAACATATACAGCTGGGACGGCAATCATCAAGAATCTAAGAGTACCTATGCATATGGTTAGGGTCCCATAGACATGCATGTCGTTACTATTTTTCTTTAGGTTGATGTCTGGAACCAATCAACAGATATTTTAGAGCGCCTCACTTGGATTTGGCAAGCAGGAGCTAGCAATGGATTAGCTTTGTTTCTGTCGAAATCCGGTTGAGACTTTCGTGAAAAGCGTCACTATGCATAGATGATAGAACCGATTTGTCTGGGGAAAAGCCACCTAAAACGCGTTACGTGCACGGTTCAGCTATAAAAGACGGACTAGCTAGCTAAGGCAATTAGAGTAGGTAGTACGGTAGTAGTCCACTGATATCAGGGACGGAGCTAGGAATTTATCATCCGGGGGCCAAATGAAAGCTATAAAATTTGGAGAGGGCTATAGAATTAAGTTTTAGCAAAATTGCTGTCAAATTCCGTGTATCACAGAAAAAATCAGCATGGGGGTGGCCATGGCCTCTGCTTACCCCTGTACATTTCACTTACAAATTGATTGGTATTTTCTTGCCGCTTTTAGCTCTTAAAAGCCGTTTATGTGCAACATCATCCTTTTTTGTGTGTGGGTGTGTAACTAATTTTTAATCGACTAAAAACTAATGTCATCAAGTCTCAATTACAACGTACGCTGAAACTGATAATTAGCATGAATCACGAAACAAGTCTAGCTAGCCATGACACTTAACTCAGTTCCAACTTTCAACCCCACTTGTAACTTGTAAGCAGGCTTGAACAAAAATCTAAATTACAACCAAACCGACAACTCATAGATGCATGAATCGTTACATCATCTGACCGTATAACTTGACTGGACACTAACTTAAAAAATCGTTTAGTTCTGCATCTGTTTGTTTTCTACTCCAGTGGAGCTGGGTAGTACTATGGTAGTTATCACTTATCCGCGTCTTTTAACGTATGCTGTAGCCTGGAGCAGCCCTGGCGCTTGCATGCATGCACCGACTCGGGTAGATCTAAAATCTAGCCAAATTTACCGTGCAAGTTTATATATATATATATATATATATATATATATATATATATATATATATATATATATATATATATATCCTGCGTCGTTCGAGGTGGACGTGTACTGTCTGGTCTCTGGATTAAGGTTGTCGTGTGCGCCCCCCTTCCTCCCGACCTTTTCCTTCTCTATCATCATCATATTAATACGACGACCCTCACTCCCTCCTCGCCCCTACATTCCATCCCACTCCCGTCCGCTCCCCTACCCATCTTCTGTCCCTGATATTCCTGATCTGCCTCAGTCCTCGGTCTCCCCTACATCGCCATGGCCGGCGGCGCCGGAACCGTATGCTCATGTGCGGCGACGTCGGTTTCCCGACAAGCTCTTCCAGTGCGCGCGCTGCCGCTACCGCTTCCAGCACTCGTACGTATTCATGATCCATCCCCTTCCTCCCGTCGCTCTATCTCCTCCACCACTTCTTGTACTAACACTAGCTAACACGTGTGCTTGCATGCAGCTACTGCACGAACTACTACGGCGACGGGGCGCCGGCGTCGGCGGGGGCCGACATGTGCGACTGGTGCCTCGGCGACGTCGCCGGGAGCGGGAAGGCGAGGAGGTGCGCGTCCGCTTCAGGGAAGCAGCAGGTCTCCGGCAGCCAGGACTCGACCACGACGAGCTCCTCCGGCAGGGCCGACAAGGCGGCGAGCGGCGGCGACCAGGAGAGCGGGCGGCGAGGGTCGACCAAGGTGGGCGGCCGCAGGTACAAGCTGCTCAAGGACGTCCTGTGTTAGTACGTTTTACGCCGACGTACGGGCACGCTATATCCATCGATCGATCTTGTGAGCCTCTCGATCTGCAAGACTTCAAAGTAACACTAACTAGCTAGTTATGAGGATCAAGTACGTTAGCTTATATTATAGCCAAGCTCGGTAGTTAGTTTGTTCGATCGATGTGCATATATATGTATTGTACTATGGTTGTTCGTCGTCTGTGAGTTTGTGTTAGGACGTAGGACTTGCTGGTTATATATGGAACTTGGGCTTGGTTTCTCCCTTATCTTTCGTAGTGTTTGTGTGGCTAGAGTTTATCTTGTACGGAGTACTACGTAGAGGTACTCGGTCTCTTGTTCTCTTGCGATTGTAATCTCCTGTATATGTTACTAGTTCATACTCTCCACTTCATAGATCATCATGGATGCTTTGCTATATACTCAGGGCGTTGTAGATCGAGCGGGGCGGTTGCGCGCGGTTCAGCTTTATATATGTGAAGAAAAGTGGCCTTGGATTTAGTTCCTCGTTTGTTTTTGCTACTGCATGCATCCATGTTGCCGTGAAAAAAGGTAGTTAACAAGGTAATTGAGATCGACGGCTGTTTCTTCTCCAGCTAGCATTAGCATGCTTGCACGCACTAGCTTCTGTTTCCCGCCGTACATGCATGCACCAGTGATTTCCAGAACCCAAGACCGTGCGGAGGGCATGGAGCTAGCTTAGCACGCTGCAAGCTTCCAAGGCGATCGAGCCAGAAACGTCGATGCGTATGTAAGTAGCAGCCAGTCAACGAGTCGTACGATCCAACAAAGACCGATCGAAGTGGCCGACAAACCCATGCATGCTCCCCTCCACTTGCAGCTAGGTTAGCCCCCGCCTCTGCAACCATGCATATGCCCGGCTCTGCCTAGGTTAATTAGTTTTTTTTTTTGAGAAAAGCCTAGGTTAATTAGTGAGTACCATGCAAATCCTCCTCGGTTTTTCTTCGCGAAATCCCCAAATTTATTTGCCACGCCAGCTCTTCCTATTCATCTTGTTTCTTGTGCTTATAAACCTCCTACTAGAAGGATAAGGCGCGCTTCGCCGCGCCTGCATGATCTTTACGACGTCTGTTATTATTTTCATTTCGTACTTACCAATCTTCAGTGAAAAAGAACTGCATATGTAGTTCAGATGCCTGAAAATTTGCTAAAGATGTAGCGTCTATCGTATTTGTCATTTTTTGTCTTTTTATTTTCTTCAACCGGTGTTTTAGTCTCCGACGAATGCAACCCAACAGGTAGTCACCCCCCTTTTCGACCGACATCGGTACCTAGTTGCACTACTGCTCTGACCCAAACCCCACCACATATTGTATAACCTTGTCTCTATCAGGTCCCAAACGAGGGATATGATGTCTAGGAGGGCGGCGAAGGGAGGTCCTAGGGATGTGTTTGGATACTCGCACACATTTTCGACCTACCGAGTTAAGGAGAAACATGGCTTGAAACATGTTCTACATTATGTTTGCATATCAATTTTTTTCCTGTATGTGGAGAAACACGAACACTGATGTTTGGTTGTATACTGTGTGTTTCCTGTACTATCACCCCTCGGCTACTTAGTGAACTTACCTAATACCACTACACTTGAACAAATTCGTTTACATGATGGCTCCATAAGAAGCGGCGAGCGGGATAATGGCGCGATGGTGGTAAGGCGGCGGAGGTAGCGGCAGGAGCTACACTGACACCAGTGAAGTTTGTGACGGAGCAAACATACAAACACACGATGAACACGTACAACATAAACATCTATGCTTATATGTCCATCGAAATAAAAAAAGTTACAACACGAAGTTCTGGCAAATGATGAGGTGGATCTATACGTCAAAAAAATATTAAATGGTCGAACAAGTGCGACGAATTTAACAAAATTCTTCTAAAATGGTACAAACTTCGGTGCAAAATTAACAATTTATAGTTTGACGAAATTCAAAACCGATCATGGGAATGGAACATATTCGTCGACACCCATATATTTCGTATATATTTTATCTCAAATTAAAATACAATTGTGTAAATTAAAAATAATGAAATGAAGACGTCCACGTGAGCATATGGCAAAAAAAAAGGTACGTGAACGTGACCCAACTCGATACGAAATACATAGCAGAACCAATACGATGCAGCCACATAGAAGTAACCAGAGAGCTCTATTTCTTACGGGATTAGAGATTGGAGGGATATATCCGATGGACTGTTCAATATAATATACTTTGATATCGGCGCACGCATCTCGTGCTACGATCGATGCCCCGTCGATGTCCATCGATTCGATATAGTACGTATGCACAGGATTCAGATCTGTTCGCGCTGTACGTACTACTATGCGTACCTATATTCTTGGAGACGTCATTGTTCAGTTAATTATAAGCCTGATGAAGTGCTAAGTCCGGGAATTAATAGACGTGTGCTATATGGATGACCACACAGCTCACAGTGCCGGTACGTACTGCTGATCGACCCTACCGTGCATGTGTAAACCCGGTCCTTTTTAGGTGTCATGTAGCAAGAAAGGCCAGACAGGCATTGTGGCCACGTAGCTACAGCTAGCAAGGCTAGGTTTCTTTCCCTCTAGCTCGATCGTCTTCTGTCGATCATCGTGGGCCTTCTCCCTGCACCTTGCACGTACCAAGTACTACACTCCTCCCAAGCAAAGCTAGCCATAGCTTTCTCGCAACAGCTAGCTAGCTATGGCCTCTAGATGTGGCTACAGCATGCTCATCAGTTTGGGCAGATAAGGTGTGATAAGCGTTGCATTCAGTAAGCATTGCACAGTTAGTACTCCCTCAGTCCAAAAAATAAGTGTCTCAAGTTTGACAAAAGTAGATGTATCTATATATAAAACATGTCTAGATATATCCACTTTTAAGCAAATTTGATACACTTATTTTTGGACGAAGTGGGTACACATTAGCTAGATAGATATTTCTTGCATGCTGAGGCCCTTGAGAGTCACATAGCCGCTCTCATAGCCCATGATCAATCTGAACAGATAAAGTGTGGAAACAGTGAAAGGCCTCTTGCATTGAAGAGTATTGAATCGACTGCATGTTCCTAGTTTCTACTAGCTAGCTAAGCTAGCTATTCCTTCTACTCTCACTACTGGTATAGAGCACCCCCTTGTGGTGTCAATGCGTGCATGGAGGCGATGTGTGTCCTTGATAACTTAAGTGCCACGCTCACATGCATGCGTGCATGCTCATTTAATGTCTGGCCATTCGGGAGATTTTCTTGCAGCGTTCAGCTGATGTTTTCGCTCTTTTTTCTGGTAAGTGGTTGATGTGTTGCTGTTTTCCATGACTGCACCTGCCATGCACGTAGTAGCCTATATATAGCTAACTTAAGTTTTCAGCCGAGAACGGCAAACTCAGTAGGTGCATACTAATTTACCTGAGTAATTTAGTTACATCTGAAGTTTATGGCAATGATTTAGGGGACAGTTAATCTATTTTGTTAATCCGACACACTATCAATTTAAGCTTTAGTGTACCCGGCAAAAAACATGAAAATAAATATTGGTATTCAGTATTAATATCCACTAGACCACTAGCACCATTGTACAAGCTTAGATCGTACTTACCAAGATATGCATATATATGTCGTTTTTATTAGAGCAGAGAAAGGTATTGACATCTCGAAAAAAAAGGTGTATTAATTAGTTTGTTGATAAGCATGACTACAAGCATATCGTGAATCCGTGGGGGCTTAATTAATCTACCTGTGTGGATAAGAAAGACATCGAGTCATGGTCAATCTGGGACTAGCTTTGGGTCCTGAGACGGTGATCACTTTCTGGAAAGCTAACGTCTTACAGCTATTACATCAGTGTACGACTCTAGCTAACGAGGTTCTTCACGTTCTTGGGGGAGCTGCTGGTTGAACTGCCTTTGTACGTGCCTCTGGAGTCCGGATAAACCCTGATTACAGAAACACATATAGGAGCCTTTACTGAAAATAGGAGAGTATGGTACGTCTCTATTTTCCAGGGTAGCCAAAATATTACAGTTTGACTCGTCAAGGATTGTCAGTTTAACGTAACAACTCGAGGATATGACACCCATCATCAGATTATTACCAGATTGAGATGGCATTCTGTATAACAACCCCATCTCAATTTCACATAAGTTGATATTGCATACATTTTACTCTCAAGAATTATAGTTAGTGATTATATTTTAGCTTCCTATTAAATTAGGGTTATCCATGAGAGGAAGAAATAAATGATAGCCTCTTTTTTAACCAATGCATATGAATGGATACTGGTAGACATGCTGATTGGTCAACTTAGTGAACTCTAACATAGTGCTTAGAGCATATTTCATGCTAAGAATCAACATCAATTGTTTTGAGTGACACCGAGGGAGGCTGTAACAGGAAAATTGTTAGGGGGATATCTAATCTCAGAGAATACGTTGGGGATCATCAGAATAGACAGACAAACCGCAAGGTTGGACGATCTGGAAAAAAACAGAGGGAGGGCTCCCGCGTCGTCCTCTCGAGGGCTTTCTAGGGTTTCCGCAGCCGGTCCCTCCCTCGGTCCTCTCCTTCCCTCACTGCTGCCCGAGGAGGCCTCCGGGAAAGCCCGCGTTGCCTCCGGTGAAGGTGGCGGCGGGGCGTTGCTGCTTCGCTGCTTTGGCGGGGGGCTAATTGGGCACCGAGGCGGCGGCCTCGGATGGTGCGGCGGCGTCGACTACGACAGCTAGTGGCGTCCGCGGGTGTGCATCGTCTTCCTTGGTCGTGTGGGCGGCGAGGAACCGGTGGGCGGCGATCATGGTGTGGTGGCTGCTTCCGCGTCAGATCTGAAGGTCAACCTCCTCCCTTCCTTTCTGGCTCTCTCCCCCCACCAGATCCAGTTGTCGGTGTTCTCTAGGTGCTTGTTTCGGAGACGGTGTGGGGTGTTGGTGGTTTTGAGTTTGGGACCAGGAGAAATCCTTGGTCGGCTGGGCCGACTTCGATAGTGGCGCCGCCCCTGGTGTCGTGCTCCTCTTGAGGCGATGTCAGTGTCCCTTTATCCCCATCCTAGCCCCAATTCCCGGGTGAAAACCTAAATTCCTCTCGGATTGGGCGGTGGTGGCGCCATGGGCGTCTCTTCCTCCTTTGAGGCACCGCTTGGGGAAAAGTTGGGGTCTTGGTGAGTGCGGCCAAGGTTGGTAGGTCGCTGGTGGAGGTACAGCTCATGCGGTGGAGTTGTCGATGAGGCCGGTGAGGTTGCGGCCTTTCTTCTTCTGGTACTCTTTGATTCTCTTTGTGCTGCTGCTCGCTGGCGGGTCGACGCCTCGATCCCGGACGGGAGGGGAAAGGTTTTCTCCTCCCCGCGGCAGTGTTGTACTTGAGGGTCTGGAGCCATGTTCTTCCTTGTTGCCGGTGATCTCCTGCTCGTATTCTTCGGCTTCTGCGTTTGGCGGCTCCTTCTTCTTCAGTGATTGTCACCTCAGTTTGCGCCTTTCGGTTCGTCATCCCCGGTCTTTGACCGTGCAGCAGCGGAAATTCGTCGATTCCGGTGAGGCAACCTTGGTTCCTGCCCGTGTTGGCTGTGTGGTCAGTAACCTTCCTCGCTCAGGGTGAGCACATTCTGCGTCCGAAGGTGCGGCGTCCTCGAGCCTGGAAGAGAGGGTAGGGATCCTCTTCGATGTTGGAAATTGGAAGGTGATGGAGCCCCCAACCTGGTGGTGCAGTTGCCTAGTGGTTCTTCCTCATGGCAGCCAGCGGATGCTCCCTTCTTGCATCGTCTTCCCTAGGGTGGCTTCGCGGGGAGGACTTCATCATCTTCAAGCTGCGCCTTCAATCTATTTATTTTTTGTTTTGTGCTTGCTGTGTGTGAAATTTGTAAGCTGAATTTCAGCACGCTTGTATCCAAACCTTGCCGTTGGGGCATTATTGATTTAAAGCTGGGCACTATTGAATTGATGCACTAGCCAAATAATCCAAAAGTTCGAACTGATGGAAGGAGCTAGGCTATAATATTTTAACACTTTCCCTCACATCTAGGCTGGACAATCGGTAAGACACTAGACGTGGAGTAGATGAGAGGCCGTAACTATTTTTGTATTAAATAGTGCGGAAGCCGGGGTTTGAACTTGAGACCTCCTAGCTCTGATACCATATTGAATTGATGCACTAGCCAAATAATCCAAAAGTTCGAACTGATGGAAAGAGCTAGGCTATAATATTTTAACAGGCACATGTGTGCCTTTTATCTAAAAAAAAATCTAATCTCACCCATCACCCATGGTTCCACCTAGTCAGGGCCGGCTCTGGCCCAGGGCAAGAGGTGCGACGGCCTGGGGCCCATCAAAACTAGCGAGTATCGCGTCGCTCGCATACTTTGCTCCGCTCGCTCATGTCCTCTGCCCTTATATGGGCCTGGGCCGGCACGCATGAATGCTTCTCCTAGCGAACGACTAGCATTTCAGTCGTAAAAGAAAAAAAAAGCATGGAACCAGCGACAAAAAAAAACAGCGATTAGATTAGATCCTAATGTACGCGCGTATTTGTTTTCCTTTTTTTCTTCTGATTTTTCTTTCCCATCTTTGTTTCCCTAACGGTACGTACGTTCTAATTAAGTATGTTTCTTTTTCTCTTCCGATTTTTTCGTTTCTTTTCCAAAAATAGATTTAAATACGTAATATTTAAAATCTGAACATTTTGAAAATGATTCTGATTTTAAAAAATGGTTCTGATTTCGAAAAAGGTTCTGATTTCAAAAATGGTTCCAATTTTAAAATCCGGGTGAACCGAAAATAATAGTGATCCAAAAATTCGGGTGAACCGAAAATAATAGTGAACCAAAAATTCGGGTGAACCAAAAATAATAGTGAACCAAAAATACCGGCGAACCAAAAAAATGGTGAACCAAAAATTAAAGTGTACAAAAAATTAAATCCATATTTTAAAAAACTAAAAAATTTAATTTGAATATTTTGAAAATCTAATCATTTTCAAAAATAGAAAAAATGAAAAACGAAAATTTAGATGAACCGAAAATAGTAGTGAACCAAAAATATCGACGAACCAAAATTCGGATGAACCAAAAATATCAGAAAACCAAAAATATCGATGAACCGAAAAGGAACCAAAATTCGGACGAACCAAAATAATATTGAACCAAAAATATCGGCGAACCAAAATTCGGATGAACCAAAAATAATAGTGAACCAAAAATATCGGTGAACCAAAAATAATAGTGAAACAAAAATATCGGTGAACCAAAAATAATAGTGAACCAAAAATATCGATGAACCAAAAATAATATTGAACCAAAAATATCGATGAACCGAAAAGGAACCAAAATTCGGACCAACCAAAAATAATAGTGAACCAAAAATATCGGCGAACCAAAATTCAGATGAACCAAAAATAATAGTGAACCAAAAATATCGGTGAACCAAAATTCGGATGAACCAAAAATAATAGTGAACCAAAAATATCGATGAACCGAAAAGGAACCAAAATTCGGACGAACCAAAAATAATAGTGAACCAAAAATATCGGCGAACCAAAATTCGGATGAACCAAAAATAATAGTGAACCAAAAATATCGGTGAACCAAAAATAATAGTGAACCAAAAATATCGGTGAACCAAAAATAATAATGAACCAAAAATATCGATGAACCGAAAAGGAACCAAAATTCGGACGAACCAAAAATATCGGCGAACCAAATATAATAGTGAACCAAAAATATCGATGAACCGAAAAGGAACAAAAATTCGGTTCACGAACAATAATTTATATAAAAATAACATGAACGAAGTAATAGTGAAACCGAAAAAGATTTTTTTTAAATGATTCACTTTGAAAATGGTTCATATTTAAAAATTATTCATTTTTAAAATGGTTCATTTTGAAAATGGTTCATTTTGAAAAATGGTTCATATTTGAAAATAGTTCTTACATGAAAAAAAATGATATTTGCCAAAAAAATCAGATTTTAAAATTGTTCATTTTTTAAAAATGTTTCATAATTGAAAAATATCCTTTTTGTAAAAGAAATAAAGAAGAAAATTGAAAACATGAACAAGCAAAAATGAAAAAGGAAGAAAAAAGAAAAAAAGGAAAGGAAATGGTTGACATTTAGGAAAATATGAAAACAAATATTATTCAAATAAAGGAAAAAACAGAAAATGAAAAAAGGACTAAAACGGAAAACACAAAAATAGAAACGGAAAAACAGAAAAGAAAAAAGGAAAAGAAAAAGAAACGAAAACAGAAAAAGGAGAGAATATCATCATTAATAAAAGTAAGCTAAACGTGAACGCGGTCATAGCTCAATGGCTCTCCATTCCGGCCTCCTCGCAGGAGGTCTGCGGTTCGAATCTCTCTAGGAGCACTTGTAGTACTATTTTTTCTCTTCAAAAGAAAAACTAATGGGCCGGCCCGCTAAGATATCGCATCGCGGGCGAGTCCTAACTCCGACTCGCAATAAGCGAGGAATAGCGCTCGCGCATAGCTCGTGCATACTACATAGTAGTAGGCAGAGTATAGAAAATTAGAGAGAGGCCCATCGATTACTCACACACAGCCAGGTCCATCCTTGCAGGCAGCAAGCACGCACAGAACGCTAAAAAATCAAGCACGGCCTCATGGGACGATTCATTTTCTCTCAAATCTTGATCTATTCACGCACAGGCCCCATCGCCGACTCAGCTTCGCCTCGCCAACTCGCCATGAATTCCGAATCACGCACGGAGAATCCAATAAACGGGAGCTTACCTTTGTCTGCTAGCCTTCTGCTCTCAATCTAAAATTCTCAAGCTGGTGATTGATTTTTCTTTACAACACATGCATGTTGTTTCTGTTCCGTTAGTTCGCTTGGTTTGTCCTCAGTCATTCAGATAGCCATAGCCTGGTTTCAAGGTTTTGAGTTTTGTTAATCTGCTACAGTGTACAGGCGTCCTCTCTCCTTTTTTTTTTTGTAAACATGGAGGTTTGTTAGCAAGCTATTTCACGTTCTTAGGGTGTTGTAGCTTTTATGATGCCTGGTTTAGAACAGAGATAAAAAAGTAGATACTCGATGCTAATGAAAAATTGTCTGTGTTTATGTCTTTACAATAGTTTAATCCATTCATGTATGGAATCAAAAAGTTCTTCTCTTTGGGGCCCATTGATGGAGTTCGCCCCTGGGCCTCTGAAATCGTAGAGCCGGCCCTGCACCTAGTCCTATGTAACATCATCCATATGCATATACTCTCATTCACTCTGACGTGAATCAAACTCAAGTGCAGAGACACACCCCCTCCAAACGACCTAGCAAGGCTTGGGGTCGGGAATTGACATGCAAGGGGCCTTGCGCAGCTTAGATAATAGAAGAAGGGAATCATCAATGTGGCATTGCCTTAAAGGTTCTAAACACTAGTCAAGCACTTATCTCATCGAGGGATTTTCGATGTGTTCTTGTGTGTTTCTTTTTTGCACAAACAAATAAGAATCAGTACCGAGTTTTCATGAAATTTGTTAAGTTATTTGGTTGGTATTTAGGAGCCAGTATAGAGTTTCATGTAACATCATCCACGGATTTTTTTTTTTTTGATAAAGGGAATATATTAATAAATGGTCACCAGCATTTCGACGAATTTCATGTAAACGTTGGATGCTTTGTTCAGTTTGTAGACCAGTACATCCTGCAATACTACCGTGTCGCCCACATTGTGCCAGAACGAAGCGTAGGCGACGCGGCGAAGCGGGTGTTCTCACCTAGTATGTTTTCACGTTTTTAACTTCTTCCATGTCATTCGCAATAGAAAAAAAAAACTTCTTCCATGCAACACAGAGCGATCGTCCTGGTATTGAACAGCGCGCACACGACCGGCTGGCCACTGGCGTCTACAGCCCACACGGCCCACATTGCCCACTACTGTCCTGCTGCTACATCCATGTCACCTGTTAACTCTGAATGTTCTGAAGATGCTACCAGAAACAGCACTACAGCAGCATATAACATTGACCGTGTATCAGTGTATATATGCGATGCCGCACGAGGACACAGCCAGTCAATCTACTAATCCCTGGCCGGAGTATCTGTGTTTAGTTGCGATTTCCATTTCGTTTTCACCACAAACAGACCAGAGAACGACATAATTTCCTCGCGCGCTCGACCTCCATTGAGAACGTACAAAACCGCCCCACGGTATCAAATTAATCCAACAATGAATTCACTAGTAGCAGAATGTTTACTTGAGGAAGATGCAGCACTCGCCACAAGACAGACAGGACATTAATATTGTCCGACTCAAGCTGAATGCACACGGTCGACACAACGACAAAAGCTTCCAGCCATTGCCGTGACGAGCTTTCCAGCCGTGTCCGCGCGTACGTGCCGCTGCCGGCCAGCTCAAACGACGTGGGCGCCCTGCACGGGCGTCCACACGCCCGAGCAACGGCCCGCGTCGCCGTCCTCGGCCGGCCTGTCCGGCGCCATGGGCCGGAAGGGCGCGCCCGCCGTGCTAGGCGCCTGCATGAGGTCGAGCGTCACGTGCCCCGCTGGAGGAGGGGGAGCGCCGTGGTCTCGGCCGGCGCTCCCGTTGCCCACCACCGCGTGCACCTGGCTGTGCGCTGCTTGGTGCCAGCCGCCGGGCACCATCTCTGCGGCGGTCCGGGCAGCGGGCGAGCGCTCGGGGAAGAAGTGGCACGCCAGGAGGGCCGCGCGGTTCTCGGCGATGAGCTCGTCCAGCGCGGCGCTGCTGGATCGGGCGGAGAACACGTCGCCGGAGGTCGTAGGGATCAGCCAGGGGGCGGCTCTGTGCGATGACAGAAGAGAGAGAGCACCGGCCGGGGACGTCGTCAGCGCGCCGTACGGCGCGAAACCGTGCACCAACGACGCCACTCCTGCAACAAGTAAAGCTTGCGCCACATTAGTTGCATGCAAACTATGTACCGATAGCGGACAGACTCTTACCTAGGTAAGTGCAGATCAGTTACTGTACGTGTGAAATCTTACTGTAGGGTTCAGCTAATCCACGAACACTGTACGTTTTTTATCACAAGTACATTGTCTGTTCAAACCAAGAGTGCTTGAACATTGTTCTATTCGTTGCAGATCTGTATTTCCATGCTAGTATGGCCAACAGAACTAAGAAGCGCAGCTGCTGAAGAAGTGTTGGTCTGGCATCAAGTTATTGATCTTTATAGACTCGCCCTTCAATCACATGATTCAACAGAGTAATGTACAGCTCAGTCTGCAATATGCTATATTTTAATATGTCCAAAGAGAGGATAAGTAAATCGGTTACGACTTTCCTGATTGTGCCCCCCGGTTTGGATCTTCCCAACATCTCTTTGGGTGTTTCGTAAAAATGAAAGGATTCCACGTCTCTAAGCAGCAGAATTAGTTGGCACTGTCTAGGTTTTGGCACACTGTCTATTTGATTTCAGGGAGAGAATCTACTCCCTCCGTTCCATAATATAAGATGTTTTAGGCCATTTCCACATTCGTATTTGTACCACATGTATCTAGACATGTTTTATTATATGTGTTCACCCACTTTCCATTCTTTTAGTCCGAATCTAGATAACATGTGAAACATCTAAAACATCTTATATTATGGAACGGAGGGAGTACATATGAGAAAAAACAATAATTCGATATAGCTAGCTACTTCGAAGCGACTTCGGTATCCCGTATCCACATGCATGAGTGCTTTACAAAATGTAAGAGCTAGATAACACACTGTTTTGTGTACATGTTGCATGTATACTATACTACTGCAGTATAGAGGTGCCATACTTGAGGCCCCGGTCAAGGAAAATAGCATGTACTCCGTGTCTAAGTCTAAACTCTGAGGATCAGTGAAAGTACGTACGTACATCAAGCTAGCACAAGTTGAGGCTTGGGTGAAAATTTAGGAACAAAAACAGAACCTCGAGTAAGTCTGAACTCTGAAGAAAGTAAAGCACTTACCTACTCCATTTTTTTTTGGAGAATGAATCTACTCCATTTTTTATCAGTCCCAACTAATTCATTCGTATGTTAATCATATTATTTCTATCCGCGGATCCTCAACGGCAATCCTACATTGGTTTGTACTATTAGACCTTAGAATGCTGCTGGCAGGGTGAACAAATGAAGCACGGGCTACACATAACCCTTTATTTTGAAAATTTTGTCAACCATATTTTTTGTTTCCAAAAAATCTGAAAGCAATCCTGGATGTAGACAAAGTTGTATTCTACCAACCGTAAAATATCAACTAGAAATACCATATATTTTGGGCTGCGCAAAACTAACAATGTCTGATATTTGAAAGTAATAAACAGTATAAAATTTCAACTCTTTGAAATCTGCCAGATTTTGTTATTTTTACGTAGCCCAGAATATGACTTATTTTGGCTTTATATTTTACACAGTTGTAGAGTACATCATTGTATACTTCCAAGATTTTTTTCTTTCTGATTTTGTTAAATTTCGAAATATGATTTTTGAATTTTTAAAAATAAAGAGCCCGTGAAGCTCGGCCTTCATTCGTGGTTTCTGCTGGTTCCTACTGCTTCAAAATCTGAAGAGCGTCTTGTGAAACTCGTGCGCATTTTCCTCTTCAGAGTATAGTACGAGCGCTATGTCTGGAAATATAACTATACGGCCACGTGCCACGGTACCCTTAATTAGCTACCATTCTGGTATAAGGCCTATGCCAATGCAAGTCTCTTAGCACGGTTTCATATGTGTTTTGCTTATGTGGCATAGTAGTTAATGAAGAGAGATAGTGTGGTTGTAGCTTAGCTAACATACAACACTTGCGCGTAGTCATCGGCAAGAAATGTTGCATGACCAATCATATGCATGCATTAGCCCCAAATCATTAAATTTAGATACAACCCATAAGAAACAATGCATTGGCATAGTTGTCTCTAAAGTTTTTATTACTCCTATGATTACGTGCTAAAAGACGATGCATTGGCACAGGCCTAACGCACAAATAGTGTACTACACTGTACCACTAACCGTATACGGTATATCCATGGCATTTGCGTCTTTTGAATAACTACTGCCAGTACCTACGTCACTGAATGCCAATAGCAGCCTGCTACGCCTGCATCGACACCACCCCGTCGTGTGGCCATTCAGCACTGATGAGACGCTCCTGTACGCGATCATATGCACGGTCGGCCTGCCACTGCCAAGCTAGCTAGCTACTCGGGCACTCAGCCTATCCAAGCACAAGCAGGCAGGGCACATCAATGCAGACATTAAATTGAGTGCCTACCTGCTTCACCCGTCTCACGTATCCCGATGACACTTTTTTTATGTCCCTACGCCTACGGACCTGCAGATCTCTCTCCTTGTTTCCCGGCATCAAACCACCCGGCCGCTCTGATCTTATCCCTCACAGTTCATACTAGTGTACTCCCTCCGGTACGGTTTGGAAGGCACGCATGAGAATTCTTTAGGATTTAGGTGATATTTCATTGCCTCTCCATCCCGTAATTAACCCTCTCCATTCTTTTTAATTGGTTCACAAACATCATTTAATACTAATACGCTTAAAACGTGAGTAGGAGTTTTGAAATTGCATGATTTTTAAACTACGCCTAGCAAACTGTACCGGAGGGAGTACTTTCGTGGGCAGCCGTAAGCCTCTTGTCCATTTTTCGTTCTCTCCAATTACTTAGACCAACGCTAGCTCACTATCACAGTATCACGTGAAGGCCAAAGAACAGATTGCACGTACAGTAACATTGTGCCAAGAAAGAAGAAGAATGGCCAAAACTGATATGGGGGCGGTGACATGGTTTAGTTACCGTGCGCCGAGCCCCTGGCCATGGCGTCGCTGGCGTTGCTCTTGCGGCGCCGCTCGTTGTGCCCGGCGAGCCGCCGCCGGCAGCTCCGCTTGGCGTCGTCGAACTCCGACATCGCGTGGAACCTGCATCCATCCGACCGCGCGCACACCAGAAATCAAGACAGTCGGCTCTGAACGTATCCGAAACGCGAGCTGAAGAGTGAGCATGTAAGCTTACGGACCGGCTGCACTGCTGGCAGAAGCGCTGCTCGGCGCCGTGCACGACGACCCGGGGCGCCTTGGAGTGCGCCTCGCACACCTTGTGCCGCCGGTGGTACTCCTTGGCCCCCGCCAGCGCCATGTGGCACCCCTGCACCTGGCACCGAGGCACGGCCGCCGCCGTCGCCGCCGCCGCCTTCTCCTTCCTCCTACCCTCCGCCGAAGAAGCGCGACCTCCGCCGCCGCTCCCGTCCAAGTCCAAGCACGGCCGCTTGCCCAGCTCGAGGCTCGTGAGTCGCTCCTGCTGCTGCCGCGGCAGGCCAGCTCCCCTAGCTGGCGGCGGCGGCGGCAGGAAATGCTGCGGGTAGGCGGAGGTGGCGGGAGGAGCCCACTGCATCCCGTGTTCCCACGGCGCCGTCGCTCTCGGCCCGGCGCCACCGTCCCCTTCCATTGTTCGCGTCGGAAGCTACAGGTGCGCACAACGAGCTTTCTTCGGCCAGCAGGCAGCTGAAAACGTGGTGGAGATGGCGGCTGCTGTTGTAAGTAGTACTACAGGGGTAGCTAGGTTGGTTATCGTCCTACTGGCGCTGGCGGCCATTAGTGGAGCATATAAAGGTAGCGAGGAAGAGTCCCTCCCGAGGCGAGGCGAAGCGAAGCTCCCCGGGGAGGAGCAGCCCAGTGGTGTGGTGAGAGTGACTGGTGTTGGCAGCGCCGTACTGACCAGTGGGATCTGCCGTCAGAGGCAGCTGGCAGGAGCAGTACGAGTACGACCCCTCCGTCTGCGGTGGCTCGTGACACGCGGGCCCGGCCGGAGCCGTCATTGAGGGGTTCAATCCTCTGCTGCGGACATGACTGCCACCACTCTGCCTCGAAAGCCTCGCCCCGCTGGCGGTGCGGTGCGACAACACGCACTGCTCCTCCCTCACACGCAATCTGGTCCCACCCGTCGGTGACTGGATATCTAGCTGGGTGCGGTGGAGGAGAGTGGCCACTCCGCCACTTGCGCAAAGATGCCGTATCCGGAACTGGACGCCACCATAGATTTTCTACCCAATGTACCCATCTCCCAACGCGCCGTTCCACCGGCCAGTGGGACCAGCAGCATATCATGCCCCACCTGTCATGGAATGCACGCAGGACAGAGCGCTGTGGCCGAGCAGGGAAGGAAAAAAAGGAAGAAAAGCCTGCGCAGCAGAGCGGGGGGCATGCATGCAGCGCAGATGGGACCCCGGTACGTACGTGGCGTGGTCCGGCCCGTCAGCGTCGGCGGCATGGGCGGCCGAGGCCCGATTGGCTGGGGAACGGGGGGTATGTCTGAGGTTTGGGGGAAATGGTGGCGCCGTGTTGGGCGCCGGGGGTGCGGCACGCACCGTAGTACGCCCTACTTTGGCCCTGTCCGTCCCCTGCGGCTCTGGGACGCTGTACGTCGCTGCTCGATCGGGCTCGTCTATTTGTATTGTACGACCCCCTTGTACTAGCTTGTACTGGAGCTGACATGTACCATCCGACTCCTTGCGTTTTAGTATGTCTGTTGGATCTTTCGTTTGGCGTACGTGGTTGTTAGGGTCGCACCGTCACGTCTATTCACGCTGTATGGTGGTACTACTAGCTTTCATTGGCCCTGCACTTATACTGTGAGCTTGATCACACTTGATTGAACGCAACGTTTTGGGGGCACACACACTACATCACCGTTGCTAATCAAGGGCACTTTACAGCGCGCCGCGATAGGAACGAAATGTGCCCTAAAAATGCCCTCAAAGTTCATACGTTTCAGATGTATTCACCGGGTAACTTAGAAGAAGCGCCCCCAACAACTTTTGGGCCCTCTTTGATTCGTAGGATAGGAAAACCTTAGGAATAGGAAAAACGTAGGATTGGCAATGTCATGCCCACTCAATTCCTACAGGATCCTGTGTATGCACCAAAGTTTGTTTGATTCCATCAAAGGAATTGAAAAAAGAGGTTGAGGTGAATGTTAGATTTCCTATAGGAAGTAGTACAAATGATTTCTTAGGAAAAAATCCTATAGGATCCAATCCTACAAATCAAACAATCAAGATAGGAAAATTTCCTATAAGATCCAATCCTTCAAATATCCTATGAAATTTCTTTAAATCAAAGGAGGCCTTGGAGGTATTTTGGAGAAATAACCCGAAAAGTTATCGGGGCAGTTGGGATCAGTAGTCTCCAAAAAAAAATACAAGTGTACACATTATCACTGCGTACGAATTTCTGAAAACATATTCGTATATTACAGAATTGTCTCGTCACTACATACAAATTTAAGAAAACATATATTCTCAAATTTCAGAAGTATTGCTAGAAGTGTAACTTGTTACTTGTAGAAGAACTTGTGACCATTAACGGATCAGCCCAAACATGAATGTCGACTCGTGGCTCGTGCACCATTAAGATGAGTTGAATCAACTAGATAATTAACACGTTTGCTATTAGTAGAGTTTACATTATTACCCAGGAAAAGCTAACGTTGTAGCCGATGCCTTAAGCCGTAAGAGCTATGTGAAAGGCCTTGCAACAAGAGAATTTTCTTGGGATTTGTGTGAACGACCGGTTCAAATATCTCAGATTGGGGATAGTTCCACGGGGATATTTCGCAACATTGGAACTAAAGCCTACTTTGATGGACAAGATTAAAGAAGCTCAGAAGGTAAAAATGAAACGAAACAAATAAGGATGAACATGAGCAAGGGCAGACCAGGAGGACTCGCGAGGATGAACAAGTAACACTATGTTCTTGAAAAGTGTATGGGTGCCATAGGATCCCAAAATTAGGAATTTATAATTCAAGAGATCCATGATTCCCCATACTCGATATACCCAGGCAACACCAAGATATACATGGATTTGAAAGAAAGATTATTGGGGTCTAGTATGAAGAGACAGATCGCTGAGTATAAAGCCATATGTGTTGTGCGCAGTCGATTCAAGGCGGAACATAGGAAATAGCAGGATTTAGAACTTTTGTCAATACTTAATTTAAAGTGGGACAAGATAGATATCGATTTTATTACAGGATTACCCATGACTATATCTGGTTTTGATTCTATATGGGTAGTGGTTGCTCATTTGACCAGAGTGGACTTCTACCCATGAATACCAATTATAGAAATGTCAAGCTAGTTAAGATCTATATGCCTAGAAATGTTTGCTGGCATGGAGCTCCTAAAGGGATTCTTTACCTCAAAGTTTTGGCGCGGTATAACATTTCGCCCAGAGACCGATGGAAAGACAGAAAGTGTAAATCGGAGTTTGGAAGATATGTTGAGAGTCTTTTCTCTATACTAGGGTCTAGTTGGGATGAGAATCTACCATATGTGGAGTTCTCATGCAACAAACATCTACCAGTAGAGATTTTTAGTGGCCCCATATGAAGGAATCTGTGGTAAGAAGTGTAGAGCACCATAGTTATGGGATGGAGTAGGAGAACATTGTTTATTTGGTCCTGACTTGATCAAAGATGTGGAAGAGAAAGTCGGACTGATTCTTGATAGGATAAAGATAGTATAGTTCAAACATAAGAGTTATGTTGATTCCAGGCACATGAAAGCAACGTATGAGATAGGATATAGAGAATACCACATAGTTTCACCACTACATGGAGTTAACAGGTTTGGAATCAATGGAAATTTAAAGCCACGTTTTATAGGGACATATTTTTTGGCACGTAAAGGAGAAGTTTCCTATTAGCTGCAACTGCCATTAGTCTTACCAAGTGTTCATGATGTATTTCACATATCGCAACTTAAGAAGTGTCACCCAGAAATGGGAGATACACCATTTAGAGATTCAGTTCCACTATAGGAAGTTCGCTTGGAAAGTGATGTCACATATGAAGAGAAATCCATCAAAATCTTAAAGAATAGAAAGATTTATTCGTACCAAGACAATCAAGTTCTGCAAAATTCAGTGGAATCGCCATGCCGAGGAAAAAGCTACATAGAAACGAGGAGATGATCTGAGAGAAGACCACCTACACTCATTTTCTAACCAATCTGAATCCCGGGGAAGAGATTCATCTTAAGAGAGTTAGGTTTGTAACATCCCAATTACAATTTGAATATTAACATATCATCTTAGGGGACTATATAAACCCTAAAATATTTTAGAAATTATTTAAATGATCATATAAGGTCTACCGCGTAAAATAATTATATACATTTTATTTTGGAGATGAAAATTGGTTATATATGTTATATATTTTTGGGAATTTCTAGAATTTATTTGGTGCAATTTGGAGTGGAACATCACGTAATATAAAAAAGGAGAAATGAAAGATTAGGAATAAAATAGAAACGAAATGAAATAAAGAAAAACGACCAGGACGCAAGCGCAACCCAACCAAACTTTCGGCCCACAACCCGCTTACGAATATCCCATTAATCTCTCTGACGGCTTGACCCTAGTTATCATATATCTCCTCTCACTAGAGACCGAACTCGTTACAAGTTCATCGTATCCAAATGATACTCAAAAAATATCTCTCTGATTCATTCAAATTCATGCCCCTCATTCATCAAAACCTCCCCATTCATAGGGCAACGCTACCATGTCCCATATTTCTAAGGGACGCAGCCGTGAACATGCAAAATAAATTGCACCATCGTCATTTGTCTATATGAAATGCCATTGAAAGAAAGAGCATTTGGCGAAGATGAAGTGGCACATTCGTCCAGCTGTACCACATTATGAGACTCCAACCAAACGAAGATCATTAATGCATACATGTGTTTGCATAACTTCATTCGTGATAGTAAGCTATATGATAGCCATTTAGACAGGGTCAAGCGAGGCGCATATATCCATGAGGATAGCCCTTCTTATACGAGTGGAGACGGTTCCACTAATAATGATAATGACGACGCTATGAACATAATCCATAGCCTTTGCTGAATGCTTGGTAGCTTCAATAGTAGTTATTATTGCAATTTCTTAACCGCAAATACATTTATTTTATTTGGTATGTAATAAATTATACATAGATACTATTGTTTATTATGAATTTACTCTTTATAACTTTATTCATTCATTTGTATCTCATTTTTTGCCGCTAAACTGGTATACATATATGATTCTCGCTTATTTACGTTGGCATACATCAATTCAGCATATTACAAACAATACACAACTTAACACAACAAATAAAATCAAAATCTTGAAGCCGTAAAAAGGAGAAACAAATTATAGGAGTTCTCCTCGTAGTTTCTCCCTACTTTAAAATCTGAAAGCCGGCTTCTCCGCGAGAACCCATAGATCTAGCTGGGCCAACATATCACAGGGCATCCACTAGGGTAGAAAAAGAAGAAGACGCGGCCCAGGTGTAATACCCCGCAGTTATAGGTTTCGAAAGGGTAGAAATAGGAAGTTTGCATCTTTGCATTCATGCATGCTTGAAAAGTCCGAATAATTTTCGCGCTTTTATGCAAAAGGACTAGTTGTCGAGATAACTCGATCTAACATTAGTCGCCTATTTTGAAACCCTAGTTTTAAAAGATAGGTTGGGTTATCAACTTTAATGAAAGTTTATTTAGGTAACTTCAAATTTGAATACAAATGTATCAACACTTGTAAATCTTATCTCTATTCTCTCTCTCAAATCTTTGAATTCATGTTTCTAATCAACACATACATTTTGTCTTAATATTCTAAGAATTCACATTCATGTAATTCCACATTTCATTCTTCACAAAAATTTCAATAATCATCATTACATTTCCAAACAACTCTTCTTACAAATTGCAATAATATCCAGCATCCAATACATTTTACAATTAAATTTTTATACACAATTTTGATATTAATAAATTACAATATGCGCTTCTGAGATAAAATAAATTACATTATACAAGAAACTTTATAAGTGGAATTGTTCCACAAACCTGTTACAAATAAATGTTATCAGGTCCTTTTACAAATTTTCTACTGAAAAGTAAAAATAAAAGAAAAACCTATAAACTAAATCCTTTAGATAATCTTCTGAAAATTCTTCAACCTGAAAAAGCAAACAATTCACAAAGAAAAGAGTTGTTAAGGTTAGAAATTTTAGCCTAGTACATTGGTACTGGCTATTGATATAATACTTGGCAGAGTGTCTAATTCCATGAATTGGAATTGACATTGGAGTTCACAGTCAATAACCAAATCAAATATCCAACATTAAGCAACTTGATCATGCTCAGCATGCATTAAGCATGTAAAAGGGGCAAAGGCAGAACCAGCTTCACAACTTAGGCAACCTGAGGGACTAGCTGGTTATCACATGGATACATAATCATCTTCAACATTTGTCCAAAGGCAACCAGGAAACAGAACAACCATCTCTGCCAAATATAACTTTTAAATCCACCTTCATAATTGTGGTGTCACATTTACCATTAATTGGATAAATGGACCCTATATTCCTTAAAGCCCACAGGTAAAGACAGTCACAACCCAGTTACAATTCTAGCCCACCAGAGAAGCCACCCAAATCCATCAAGTATATATCAATTCTATGGCAGCAGAGGGATGCCAAACAGTTCATAACCATACTGCATAGCAGTAGTCGACAGGAGCTTGATAAGACCAAGTGAGGTGGAGGGATAACTCCCTGCGCAAAGATCCTAGCTGAGTGTAATCCACAAGTGGATTTGAAACCATTCCACAACTCAAATGGATGGACTTGAAACAGTTCATAACCAGATTGAACAACATCAGCCGGCAGAGCAAGGATAGGATCAAGGAGGAGGAATGAGTGAGCCAAAAAGGGAGTAAACAATACCTTGGCACAGAAATTCAACCACCAGAGGATAAGAACCTCCATAGTTTAACAGAAGAGTAGCAACTCGAGGTGGAGGAGGGCCACTGCAAGCAGCTTACACATTACATGCAATTATCCTGGTGTCACCACCAGAATCATCTAAAAACCCTATAAATAGGGCAGCCCGCCGAATCCACAAAGCATCACACAGCCCAGCTCATCACACACATTTCTGAAAATGTTCATCATCAAGAACATTAGCCACATCAAATCTTGCAGCTAGAACTATACACCTTAGGAAATTTGAAGCAGCTAGGAGGAGCAGGCTATCCACAAGACGCAGGTTGTCAGTATAGCCAGAAGACCAAGCTACTCAGCAGCAGCAGGTTGATCTTTTGAGTGTTAGGCAGAGAAGGAGAGAGTTAGCTAACTCTGATAATGACAGAGCCAAGCTAAGCATGTTTGCATGCATGGAAGGGGAAGTGAGGAATATCTGTTCTTATCAGAACCATGTTGAACATGGATTATGCTAAGGATAGATAAGAGGGAAGTGCAGCACCTGTTCTTTATAATATACACAAGCTAGTAGCCTAGCATATCTATCACTAGAAGAAGCACAGGAAAGCATAAGAAAAGATTTTTCCAAAAGCTTATTAGTTTAGCCAGCTTCTTTGTAACTCCAGTGGAGGCATCACATCATGCATAGCTAATTTCCTTTAGCCACATAAATAATTCCACACTTGCACAGAGCACAGAACACAGCTATAGCCAATATCCAATTCCAAACCCTATTTTCTCACCCAAATCTTACTTTTGTCCACTAAAGCAATTCTTCTAAATATAACCACTACTGAATCAAGCATTAAAACATCTAGAGCAAAATAAATCATCAACAACAAAACATATCCAGTGTACCAGCACAATTTTTGCTAAGTACCAGTGAGGAAATCGTGAGCAGCATAGAAGCTAAGCTAGATCAGAAAGGAGTCTAGAAGGAGGAGTTAGCAGAGAGGAGGAAGAGGAACCTTACCGTGCGCCCATGGCCGTAACGGCATGACGACGGAGCAGTGCCCGTGTGGTCATGACGGAGGACCAAGGGAGGAAGTCGCATCGCAGCAACACCACTCCAGCACCACCATAGCACGGAGGCGAGCTCCACACCGGCGGCGGAGCAGAGCAGGAGTCGGGAGCACGATTAATCGCGCTGCAACCGAGACCACAACCGGGGGACGAGCCAGCACGCACGCGTCGGTGGAGAAGAAGGAGAGTAGCTAGGCAGAACCAGAGAGCGGAGCCGAACCCCTAATCATGGCGAGGTAGCTCAGAGGAGGAGAAGCACGGCGGAGCGGCGCCATCACCGAAACCCTAACCCTAGGGATGGGTTGCGCACGAACACACCAGAAGAGGAAAAGCAGATCGACGGGGAGGAGAAGAGAGAGCGTCAAAAGGGCTTTCTTTTGCGCCCTAACACGACGACGGAGACGGCCGGAGCACGCCGGAATCAGTCGGCGACGGCGGAGGCGAAAAGGGGATCGTGTCGACCACGGGAGCGAGAGAGGGAGAGAGAGAAGAGGGGAAGGAGAGAGTGGGTCGGACTGAATCGGTTCAACCGAACCGGTGCGGGTTGACCTGGTTCAACCCAGTAAACCGCGGACTTAGTTGTAATTCCTAAAAATTGCTGAATTCAAATCAAACCCTAGTTATAATTCAAATTTTAAATCCAAAATAAGAATCCTAAAAATCAAATAAAAATATGTTATTAACTCAAAATTTTGCAAGGATTTCAAAAATGATTTTTATTTGATTTATTGAAAAATATTTCTTGAGTGAAAAATTCAAAGATCCTTAAGTGGAAATGATTTGAATTATTTTCCAAAATATTCAAAGATCCTTAAGTGGAAATGATTTGAATTATTTTCCAAAATATTCAAAGATCCTTAAGTGGAAATGATTTGAATTATTTTCCAAAATATTCAAAGATCCTTAAGTGGACATGATTTGAATTGTTTTTAATATTCAAGGATCCTTCAGTGGAAATGAATTGAATTATTTTCCTAAAGTAAATAAATTACCATTCTGCAAATGACTGTCCCGTAACTCATCCTAGGTAAAACACACAAAAAGGGGAATATCATCTTAAAACATGAAGGGGGGGGGGATTTCCAAAACCTCTAAAATCATTTCATCTATGCATAATAGCATAAATTGGATTTTCAAACATTGTCTTATAAAGACAATGATGTTGATTTTCAGAAAACGAGGTTCACGAATCGCCGGAAGCTTTAGACTGCACTACTTGTCAGTCTCAAGGCAAGTTCATTCTTGCATACTGTTTGATGTATTTTTATCAAAGTACTTGCAAAGTTACTTATACGTTCCTTTCACTTGCATCAGAAAAGAAAAAGTAATTTTTGAATGATGTGGTATATACTACTGGTTGGCGATGGAACAATGGTAAGATGAATAGGTACGGTGTTCCATCGTATGGGAAGGTATATATCCTTAGGATCTAATAACCCCTCTTCCAGTGATCCTTTCGCCGTAGTAAAAGCATCAACCAACGGACTTTGTATGGGCGGGGTCAGTCAGAGGCTTCTTTTCTCATCCGCATATCCTCGGCAGGCCTACACCGGGTTGGGTCGTTGCGGCGGCCAACAGCGTGGAAGCGCGTGCTCTTCCTGCCCGACGGGGTAATTGGTGGGGAAGCTCGGGAGGGGTGTTGGGTATGCGTGGAACATGATTCCCCTACCGCATCACAAATGGGCGGATGTGTGTTGATTTGGGAGAAGCTCCACATGGTTGGATGTCCTGAGTCTTGGCTATAACACTCATGGAGTGTAAAGAGAGCATATATAAGGCCAGGCAACTGTTGGGTAAAGTGATGCAACTCTGCAGAGTCAAACAAACAAATTTGTGATATCACAACCGTGTTCCCGGAATGGAACTACGAGATCGAGGCCGGAATGGAGTCCCATTTGGATTCACAAGACCGGTGGAGGCTGGGACATAGTTTTCAGAATAAAATCTATCCTTTGAAGAAATGTTTGCAAAAACTTGCATCTATGCCAAAGACCTGAGGTTTTGGCAGTAGCTAGTGCATGAAACACCTTATCTCTACATATTCTGAACTTGCTGAGTAACGCTGTTACTCACCCCTTCCTATTTGACCCCCTGCTTAGACTTTTGGAGCCATCAAGGGCGTTGCTAGATATCCATCACGGCGTCGAGGAGGTCTTCCACAAGGAATCAAGTCGACCTGGTGGAGCTTGAAGGAGTAGACCGCTACTTCACCAACAGAAGAATGACGACAACCTTGGCAATGGAGGGGCAATGACCGCAGTGTCAATAGTATACACAAAGACCACACTACCAGTGGAGGAGACAACATCTATTGGAAGGACGAGTACAATTCCGAGATAAAGATATTCTAGATGGAATAGATTAGGGCAGTGACAACAGTAGTAGTGGATTAGGTATAGAGCTAGAGTTAATCTCCAGCTTAGTGCTACGAATTGGATCTTTTCTGGATTTCATTTGTATGAGACTTGCTTTTATATAAAGGAGGTTCTCGAGATTTTGTATTAAATACTGTTGTAATCCTATAGTGTTACCTTGGACCTGCTATGTTTCTGTTGTACTACTCTGAGGGATGTAATATTCACGGATAAGTCCTTCTGTGAGTGTTATGTCAACGACTTGCGCACTACAACATGCAGTGGTGTGCTGGGTCACCGCACCAGGGCTTCGCCTTTTCCTCCTTTTCGGCCTTTTCCTCCTTTTTGGCCTTTACTTGTCCCTTTTCACCTTAGTTATCTTATCTTTCCTCTCACTAGAGACCGAACTCGTTACGAGTTCATCGTATCCGAATGATACTCGGAAATTATCTTTGATTCATTCAAATTCATGATTGTCATGCATGAAAACCTCCCCATTCATAGGGCAATGCTAGCATGTCCAATATCTCCAAGGGGTGCCGCAACCGCGGAACATGCAGGAGAAATTGTACCATCGTCATTTGTCTATATGAAATGCCATTGAAAGAGCATTTGGTGAAGAGGAAGTGGCACATTCGGCCAGTTGTACCACATTATGAGACTCCCGACCTAACGAAGATCATTAATGCATACATGTGTTTGCATAACTTCATTCGTGATAGTAAGCTATATGACGACTATTTAGATAGGGTAAGGCGAGGCACATATATGATATATCCATGAGGATAACCCTTCTTATACGAGTGGAGACTGTTGCACTAATAATGATAATGACGACGCTATGAACATAATCCATATGGCCTTTGCTGAATGCTTCGTAGCTTGAATAGTAGTTATTATTGCAATTTCGTAACAACAAATACATTTATTTTATTTGGTATGTAATAAATTATATATCGCTACTTTTATTATGATTTGACTCTTTATAACTTTCTTCATTTATTTCTATCTCATTTTCTGCCACTAAACTGGTATATAAGATTTTCGCTTATGTAGGGCATACATCAATTCAGCGTATTACAAACAATACATACACAACTTAATAAACTCAAAATCTAGAAGCTGTAAAAATAAGATTAGTAAGACCAAAATATGAAAGCCGGCTTCTCAATAAGATTAGTAAGACCAAAAGAAGTGACCTTTTTTTTGAGAGATAAAAGAAGTGACCTTAAATGCACTAACGAACCCATAGATCTAGCTGGGCCAACATATTACAGGGCATCCACTAGGGTAGAAAAAGAAGAAGACCCGTCCAGGGCTTCTCCTTTTCCTCCTTTTCGGCCTTTACTTGTTCCTTGGCCCAGTGGTTCAGCCCCACGCTCCGCTCCACTCCGCGTTCACACGACTGTTTCCTCCACTCGCCATGGACGCCCTCTCTGCGAGCTCCAACGCCTCGATCTAGCGCAGCGGTTCGCGCTCCGGCGTTCCCAGCGGCGCGGAGGCTGCAGTTTCTGAATACTGGTATCTGCCGTGGGTCACGACCTGATAAGCGCGCGGCATGGGGAGGAAGCCTGATCCGCCGAGGCCACACTCCGGTGCGGGCTCCGCCTCGCCGAAGGCGGCGAGGAGGGCCCAGCCTTCCCCAGTGTTCCTGGGCACAGCTCTATTCGTTCTAGGCTTCGTATCACTCTTGACCGGGCACATCGTCACCGACGCCGACTGGTCGCGGATCCGAAGCCGGTGGCGGTCCAATCAGGTAATTTGTGGAAGCTTGGACACCTTCTACTCTATTGTTCGACGGAATTGTCTGCAGAAGTTTTGTGTACGTGGTTTGTTGAGTATGTTTCATCTAGGAAGAATGTGAGTTTGATCAGTGAAATTCCGGATGGCTACACCTACACCTGTCACATCGTAACCTACTAGGGACTAGTTGAAGGAATTCGAGTGAGAAGTTCGTTTTGTGGGATTCGTAATTTCGCTAATCAAGTAACTAATTTTTGGAGTGTGAAGTTGTACTAGTCTCTCTCGTGTTTGTTCACGCATAATCCTTGGAACCTTCTCTGTTTATGGCATTTTCTGCTTGATAGATATGTCTCTGTTCTGCACTGATATTGCTCTACCCTGCCGACAATATGCAGGTTAGAAATAATGGACCCATTGATATATGGAAATCAAGGTATTCCAACTTGTACTACGGATGCAGTGGGAGGAGCCCAAAGTTAAGATGTTAGTCTACTCAATCAATCATGTTCTCCCCTTTTAAACAAGAACTGTGAAGGCTGAGAAAAGTTACAACCTTGAGGTTTCTATGTGTTCATCTTTCAGCTGCTGTGCCGGAGAATAAGTCTACTGGTTATTTGCTCATTGCTACTAGTGGGGGACTGAACCAACAACGCATAGGGGTATAATTTGCTTTCAGCTTGTAATTGATTCGTTTGTTTTATCCATTGTATTACCATTATGATCTTCAGTTTCCAGATAACAGATGCTGTTGTTGTTGCCTGGATTTTGAATGCCACACTTGTTGTACCCGAGTTAGACCACCACTCATTTTGGAAGGATGACAGGTTGACCTAAAAACTAGAGATTACATGGCATTGTCTATGGTTGATTGCGGTTGACAGAGACTTGTCTTCATACTGTCTGTGTTATATGCAGCGACTTCTCCGACATTTTTGATGCGGAATGGTTCATTTCATACCTATCAAAGGATGTAACTGTTGTGAAAAGGATCCCTTACGAAGTGATGACATCAATGGATAAACTCCCATGGACTATGCGGGCACCTAGAAAATCCATGCCTGAGTTTTACGTTGATGAAGTCTTACCTATTCTCATGCGAAGGCGAGTAAGTAAACCAAACTAGTGCATTTGTTTGGAACTTATTGTCGTGTTTATCAAGTACTTGTTGCTATTCTTTCCTTGTCAAACATGTCATCACGTACAAACATAAGATATTTCAGTTATCAATCGTCATGCTTATTAGTTCGATTAATTTCAAGATAACCATCATATCGTATTCATCCGATTCAGTGTAAGCAGTTACGTGGTGATGATGTGAAAATTTGGTTGTCCAATTGCTTATGTGTTGCATGGTCAGCTTGGTGGCATCATTTGTTGGTTAAGAGAATGCATCCTGACTTCCCTCTCTTAAGAGGTGTATTCAAAGCTGTATTAATTGGCAACATATATGCAATCGTTATAGAGATATGTGAGTTATTTGTACAATGAATATATGAATGCACCTACACTTGCCTATTCGTTCAACTGTTGAAATTTTTGCAGGCTTTGCAACTAACTAAGTTTGATTATCGGCTCACCAATGAGCTTGATGAAGAATTGCAGAAGTTACGGTGTCGAGTAAACTTTCATGCATTAAGATTTACAAAATCCATACAAAGTCTGGGTAAAAAGTTGGTAAGGAGGCTGAGAATCATGACCTCACGATATGTTGCCATTCACTTGAGGTATGTTCCCTAAATTGAATTTATGAACAGTTGCCCTGAAAGTATGCATATTTACTGAACATCATTTTTTGGCTATATAATTAGGTTCGAACCTGACATGCTTGCATTTTCTGGCTGCTACTACGGTGGTGGTGAAAAGGAAAGAAAGGAACTTGCTGAAATTAGAAAACGATGGGATACATTACCTGTAAGACTCTAAAACTTGGTGAGACTTCCCTATCGTATTGTTCTCAACAGATGGGTCCATAACTATGATTATTACCTTTTTACTTCCTTTTATTGTTGGTTATTTGTTGGGTTTTGCATTTCTTTTTTGCACCTACAAGAATATGTTGAGTAGGATTTCTCTAAAAGAACATGTTATGTGAGATAATTATTACTTTTAATGATGATGTTTCCGGTGATTCCATGTTGGTCACTTGATGTCATTTAGTTTATTAAGGTTTGAATGGCGAAATGATTTTAGATTTATTGCTAGCAGGACTTGAGTGCTGAGGATGAACGCACTAGGGGGAAATGTCCATTGACTCCTCATGAGATTGGTTTAATGCTGCGAGCTCTTGGTTTTGGCAATGAAACTTACCTGTATGTTGCTTCTGGAGAAATATATGGCGGAGAAGAAACTCTCCGACCTCTGCGGGAACTCTTTCCAAACTTCTACACCAAGGAGATGCTTGCTGGGGATGATTTGAAACCATTCCTTCCATTTTCTTCACGATTGGCTGCTCTTGACTTCATTGTATGTGATGAGAGTGATGTTTTTGTTACGAATAATAATGGAAACATGGCCAAGGTATTAGCTGGACGCAGGTATACATCCCTCTTTTTTCTGGATATGTTTGAGTATAATTTAGAAAAATACTGTTGTAGAATACTCTCTCTTTCCCAGAATATAAGGCATACAAGTTTTATCTCAATTCAAAAATCCAAACATAAAAAAGTTTCAATTAGGAAAAAAATTATACGCCTTACGTATATTGTAACACAATGCAAACAGATGCCTTGAGATAGGATCCATACTCCCAGGCCCATGCATCCTAGTTATCTTATCCGTAATGCTACAACGGTTTCTTTGTATGTTTGGCATAGTTATGTACTTATGTCTTTTGATGATAGTTTAGTTATACTCGTCTGATTCTATATTTGATATGCTAATGGTCTTCATGCCTTATCAAATCTATAGGCGATACATGGGCCACAAGAGAACTATTCGGCCAAACACGAAAAAGCTCAATGTATTATTTCAGACACGGAATCAAATGGGCTGGGATATATTTTCACGGAAGGTAAAGAAAATCCAGAGGGGCCTTATGGGGGAACCAGATGATACCAGACATGGACGAGATGACTTCCATGAAATGCCATCATCTTGTATCTGCCAAAGAGTACCAGCAAATAGATCGGTAATGATATGAACTGAAAACTTGGCAGCTCAAGTGGGCTAGGCAACATGAATTCTGGGAGATTACTTGAGCCTGGCGTTGATGCACTGGGAAGGTACATATTTCCTACTAAATTAAAAGAATGGTGGAACTTGTGGTTTGGACCAATTGAAACAGATACTCACGTCACAGAGAAATCATCAGCACGCCAGCTCCTGCTATTTTCTTGTGGTTCGCGGTGGTGACAAGCAGTTCACGGATTTATAGCTCCAGTTTGGTTCCGTAGTCGTTTAGCTAAATCAAAGAATGCTGCGGTAAGGTGTGACTAACTCGAGATACATGACCTGTAATTAAGATCTATACATGAATGACCTGTTCGACACGCTACGCTGTTAACAATGTTGATTCAAGATTTTGTTGCTTACATGTATTTTTCTCTGTTTGTTAATCGGAAGAGTAGTTTGTTCTTGTAGGAGGATACTACTGAAGGTGATGCGTTCTTGTAATTATTGAGCTGTTACAACTTCTTTGCTTTCTCATGTCATCGTGTATTCCTGAGTAATATCTCAACATGGAAGGCATACGTGGTCCATGAAACATTTCTTTGCTGTCTAGTAATGCAACAAGACCTGAGAACATCAACTGAAGCTCTGCTTCGGCCGTTGTACTCCAATTGTGTGTCTGCTCATTTTCGCAGCTGGTTCTTTCAATGAAACAAGTGGTTTGCTTCAGATCAGAGGATACTTAACGCTATGTACTTCTCTTCCTTGAGCTCACTCGCGGATATTTCCATCTTGGAGCATGCAAAGTCGTCAATCTGAAGACCTGAAACGAAGACGCGGATTGTTTCAGAAGACCGTGTTGCTGCCATGGCATGCTATCAACCGAGAAGCACTCACCCTGCACGATGGACCACTCCCCCTTCTCGCAGGTCACTGGGAACGAGTAGAAGAGGTCCTCAGGGACGCCGTATTGCCATTGGAGCATACGCCCATGGACACCACTACAGGAATCATGAGCTATGCCTAGGGCAGAAAACCGTCGACATACGCATGGAAGCCGTCGGCAAAGGCTATGCGACGGTTGCCCTCAGCATAGGGTCATTGACAACTTCTTCGACTGCATACAAGTGGGTGGTCGTGGGCATATAGACCATGCCGATGGTTTTGGGTGGCCGTCGGCAACTAGATGCTCTCGACTATCCACGTGGCACACCCTGGCCGTTCCTGGGATGACAAGTATGCGAGGGTTAGGCCGTCGGCGTAGATGCCACATGTCGCAATCTGGTAACCTATACACGGGCTATACCGCCGGCATATAATAATTCCTGGTCTTTTTGTTTTCTAGCAATTTCCGGTAATTTAAAATAGCTATGGCTGCATATATCCATATGCACACACATATGGTCATCATCATCATTAGGGATGAAAACAGAGCGGAATCTTTCCGACTTTTCCGCGGAAAAACGGAAACAAAACGGAAATATGTAAACTAAAACGGAATTTTGCAAAATAGAGACGAAAACAGAAAAATTAATGCGGAGCGTCGTATTCCGGCGGAACTATCACGGAAATGGAATTTCCGTTTCTAGTAATACGGAACTTTCTGTTTTTTTTTCTACGGTCTGCAAAGCCCAATCCGGCAGCCCAAAAAAATCTAATGAACACATTTAGACCCAACCAGAATATGAAAAGACGTACACATTTAGGATCTCGTAAAAAAACCACATTTAGGAAGCACGTATACTCTCATCTCATCTCCAACTACGATCGTCCCTAGTTCGCCAATTCACCACCGCACTAGGGTTAGAACAATTCCTAATTGTTGTTTGTCAAAGTGCTTGGTTAGTTCTTAAGTTGCTTTTATTAAGAGGTTCCTTATGTCTAATTTCATCTTATAAAATTGATAAGTTTGTCGTTTTACTTGAGCTTTCCTACATGATTAAGGGGTCTTTTGGTTCCGGTAAATATCCGTTTTATGTTCCATGTCCGCTCTGTATTTGATTTGTATGTTTCCGGCAATATTTGTTTTCGTATTTGTTTCCGGTGTTCTCGTATTCCTGTTCACTTCCGTAAAAACAAATGTGGCGCCACTGAGTTCCGTCCGTATCCGCTCCATTTTCATCCATCCTCACACATATGACCATCATCATCAAATCCGCACATAGACATAGATAGTAGATACAACAAGTAAAAAAAGCACGACAAGTTCACATAGTATATACGATAAGCTCACAGAGTGACATCCACCACGAACACGACATACAAGTTCACATAGTAGAAACAACCACAAAATGACCAAGTTTGTTACAAACCGCATCCGTCACAAAGTCCAAGGACGCACTTCGAGCACCGACATCACGAAGTCCACTGCCAAGAGCATCGTACTATAAAATGAAGTATGGAAAACTGTTTAGCATGACAATTGGTCTAAGTCTATGTTTTTGTTAGGAAAATGGTCTAGGTATAAGTTTGATGCAAGGGTTTTCGGTAACTAACCGGGTTCAGTTGACTTGACGAGGTAGAACCACCGACACCACCGATCCACACTGGGCTCCCTAAACCAGGAGTGGAGCTAGGAGTAGAGCGACCACCACCAAAGAATGCGTTGGATCCAGCTGATCCCTACATGTTTGAGGAAGATATAGTGAGTATATATTTGTGTCCAAAAAACGATAACTAGTGATGGAGTAGTTTGTGAAGAGTTGACTAACCGGAGACCTTGTGTCACGTGGCAAGAATTCTTGCATCACTGATATCTCTGGGAATGGTGGAAGTTGTGTTGGCGGAGGTCCCAACTGTGGCATTGGAGTCCCATTAGTAAGATGCTTGGTTAGCCCCTGCAAGTTAGTTTAGAAGCGGTATGTCATGTGTTGTGAAGACAAAGGTTAAAAAATGGTGAAAGTACTCAAATCATCTCTTTTCTTCGTCATATCATCTAGCATGTCTCCAATCCCATCGTCCTCATTAACAACAATTTGATGCTATATTACCTCCTCTCTACGACGTTTATGCTCGCCGTGATAGACCCACACGGTATAGTTTGGCATATATCCTTTCAACACAACATGCCTGGTCATGGTGTTCTTGTCACGACACAAATGGTTCATGCATACATCGCAAGTGCAAGGTGGGTTAATCTTCTTTGAACGACAGAATGCCTCATCCAATAACTCTTCGGTTTTGTTGACCCACTCTTAGGTAACTCGACTCGCACAGATACAACCACTATACATCCACTCACGATCAGCCATCCTGTGCTCACACAACGAATATAGCATTTCATAATAATTAATCACATCAAATTAATTACACAAAATTTATTTTCAACCGAGGGTTGTCGAGTAACGACATGCATCCACCTATATGACTACTAGGTATAGATAGGTCCTAATCCTGCCCGAGGATTTCTAGATTGGGTAACGATGCTCCACCCTGATCCGAGGAAAAAAAATTCATCGCCACTATCCCGCTCTCCCGATACAAGTTTCGGCAAAAGGCCGAGAGAATGTGCACAAGGAGAACAATGGGGAGATGCTGCCGAAATTTTGTCTCGAATTAGGGCAAGGCATGGAGAACGTTACCCAATGTACACATCCTCGAGTTGTCCAAAAAACATGGACAATCCGGAAAATTTACGGTTATAAATATGCAAAGACTTGCATATTAGTAAATTTGTAACCCTTCCGGATGAAGACGCTTATGGTTACACGACTTGCACGGTGATCTAGACAAAAAAGTATGCAGTATGATTGCAAGAGAGGTGAAAGATTTACACCCTCGAAGCGTGATCGATCGCCTAAAAAGGTTGAGGATGCTCTCTAGATGGGGGCGGCGGAGAAAAGGCACCAATGTGCACCCACCGCAGCTTGAGAAGAAACCCTACAACGATGGGACCGAAGGTGGTGCTAGAGGTGGCGGGAAGGTACTACTCCTGAAAGGCACACGATCAATATAAGCGTCGCTTAAAATCGAACCGAGGGAGTACAAGAATACGGACGTCTCCAATGCGGACATAAGAGACCCGGACAACCATGGCAATTAACTAAGTGGTCGAGCTCTTAATCTGGTTGAAGCAGTCAAAATCATGTCAAGTATTTGGGATTATGCGAGTGTTGTCTCTAGCTATTAATTTCTTGACTCATAATCTGGCCAATGCAATCAAAATCATGCAAGTATTTGGGACTATATATGCAAGTGTTGTCTCTAGCTATTAATTTGCTGAAACACCATATGGATACATCATTATTACAGTACACAAGCTAGAAGATTTAGAGATCAAAACATTTTTCTGGAATTCCGAATCTGCATCAAGTAGTGGAGTCGAGATGAGGAGTGAAGTGGATTGGTGAGGATCACTCCCATATTGTCCCACAACTTTGAACAATCAAATACCTAATCTGCTATGCGTGAGATGGTCTCACTAAGTAATGTACATGATGCGACTAATGATCATAAACAAGAGTGATATGGCAACGGGACCGAAGACGATCACCACAAGCCACGGTGTGTACCTTCCTTTGGCGGCGGAACTGGCCACGACGATGGCAGCCAGCCCCGCCGTCGCCGAGATGCACGTCGAAACAGTGGCGGATCTTGAGCCCATCGGATGGGGGGGGGGGGGGGGGGGGTGGATGGGCTCAAAACGGCAACACAAGCCTATCTTTTCCAAATATATGGGGGCCAGTGTCCCATTTTATGGATTTTCTAGGTAAAAAGCCCATGGGCTGGGGGGGGGGGGGGGGGGGGGCGGCCCGTCTGGCTTCCAAAGAGCTCCACCAAAATGTGCACCAGATGGATGGAAGGATGAAGCCGAACACCAGAATCACCGCACCGGAGGCGTACGAGAGGATCAACTCGCCTCTGTATAGGAGCCGCCTGAGCATCGGTTGTTCGCGCCCTCCTCTGATGAGCTCGCCCAACGCTGTCTGCAACGATCCGGCGAGGAGGCTGGATAGCGTGCCCTTGAGTAGCTCCTTCCTCGAGGCATCTTGGCTTGGGCCCATCATGAGGGCGACCATGCCGGCCGCGGCAGCGTGAGTCCCTTCGTAGCAGTTGCGATGAGACCCCGGACCGTCCGTAGTGTCAGTGCTACCTCACCTTCTTGCCATCTCTCTGCTCCCCCTGCTCTGTTGTGTTTGGATGTGCGGGTTCCCATGTCATCGTGAATGACCTGTTCGACGTGCTATGCTATTAAGAATGTTGATTCAAGATTTTGTTGCTTACATGTATTTTTTTTCCGTTTATTAATCGGAAGAGTAGTTTGTTCTTGTAGGGGATACTACCAAAGGTGATGCGTTCTTGTAATTATTTAGCTAAGACGACCATCTCAGCATACAATTTATTTGTTTTCTCATGACATTGTGCATTCTGAGTAATATGTCAACACGGAAGGCGGTACATGGAACATTTGTTGTTTTCTAGTAATGCAACAAGGTCTGAGGACATCCACTAATGCTCTGCTTTGGCCGTTGTACTCCCATTATGTGTATGTGTTCATGTTCGTTCTTTCAATACACCAAGTGGTTTGCTTCATATCTGAGGATATTTAACTCTATGAACTTCTCTTCCTTGAGCTCGCCCGCGGATGCCTCCATCTTGGAGCGTGCAAAGTCGTTAATCTGAAGATCTGAAACGAAGACGCGGATTGTTTCAGAACACTGTGTTGTTGCCATGCCATGCTATCAACCAAGAAGAACTCACCTTGCATGATGGACCACTCCCCCTTCTCGCAGTTCACACCGGGAACGAGTAGAAAAGGCCCTCGAGGACGATGTATTGCCATATGAGCAGACGCCCATGGACACCACTACAGGAATCACGAGCTATGCCGAGGGCAAAAAAAAAACCGTCGGATACGCATGGAAGCCGCCAGCAAAGGCTATGCCAGCGGTTTTCCCTCGGCGTAGGGCCTTCGTCAACTTCTTCGACGACATCCAGGTGGGTGGCTGTCGGCATATTGACCCATGGTGACGGTTTTGGGCGGCCGTCGACGAATAGATGCTCTTGATTATCCAGGTGGAACGGTCCTGGCTGTTCCTGGGACGATCTGGTAGCCTGGACACGGTATGTCGTCGACATATAAGCATTCCTGATTTTTTGTTTGTTTTCTAGTCATTCCCTATAATTTAAAATAGCTACACCTACATATATATACATATCCACAGATAGAGAATATCATTCACCATCTGAGATTTTTTAGAAAAAACCCTAGACCGCCCCGCTCGTCCCCGCGGGCAACGGCGGCGGCTCCCTACTCCTCCTTCGCCTCGGCCCCCTCCACCCTTCCTCTCCCCGCCGCCGCCGAACGGCGTCGCCGGCCGAAGGCCTGGCGCTAGCGGCGGCGGGGCTCTCCGCTCCCTCGCACGGTCCTCTTGGCGCGGGCCGAGGGTGCCGGCCTGGGCGCCGCGATGGGCTTGGGGCGCGGCGACGCATCTGTTGGGGGTGGCGGGGGACGACTCATCGATGGGTCTGTGGCTGGTGGCGGCCTCCTCTTCCGCCGGGGAGGGTGTCTGGCGGTCGGCCCTGCTGGTCTTCGAGTTCCAAACAATCGATCTGCTACATGTGCTTCTCCATGATCTAGCTGCCGACGTGTTCCGGGCTTTCCATCTGAGATCTCCACGGTTGGCGCATGGTGTCTTTGGATATCTAGATCGGAATTGATCCGGTCGTGCGCGCTCTCATCTATGGCCAGAGATGCTTCATGAGGGCGAGGCGCGAAGCTTCGCTGTCTTGTCGTGGTCATGTGATATGTCTAAAATAGATTTCCATGATATTGACAGTAGCGAAGAAAGTCATGGTGGCTGTGATCGGAGCTTGTGCTGGTGGTGAGGAGGTTTGGTTGCGATGAAGACTTTAGGCACATGTTTTCTGTGTGTCGGGTGTTGGGAACTTGCAGCAGCGGCCTTGGCAAGAGGGGGCGGCAACATAGTTGGATAGCATTCTGGTGTTACTAAATACCGAGCCCTGATGTTCAGGGTGAAAGCTCAAGGTCTGGCCTTCATTGGTTGTACCTGGCAATGGCCTTGCTGAAGTCATTGTTTTGGAATCACGGTCTTTCTTCAGGGTGAAAGCCCAAGGTCTGGCCTTCATTGGTTGTACCTAGCAATGGCCTTGCCGAAGACATTATTTTGGAGAACCTATTTGCGATCCGGGTGTTGTATTTTGGTGGTGGTTAGAGTGTTGCTGTTGCGAGTGTTCATCACTCCGACGGGGTCTTTGTTTTATTTTTCTCTCTTTTTTATTTTTTCTTGGCTGTGTGCATCCTGGATGTCTTTTGACATCTTGTTGGTGCAGAGGTTGGGTGTAATCGGTATCTCTTCGATATTAATATATTCCCTTTATAAAAAAAATATACATATCCACACACATATGTTCATCATCATATTCTCACACGGTACGGTGATCATTTAGCACCGCCCATAATATTGTAATGCATTTTCTAGGCAGCTAGCGCATCCAGCCATTAGAGCCATCTCACGTGTATAAAGGTGCCTAGTTAGAAGTAACGCCCTTCATAAGTACTGTGATCAGATCAAACCTTGAACTCTTAGCCATTAGAGCCATCTCACGTGTATAAAAAGTGCCTAGTTAGAAGTAATGCCCTTCATCAGTACTGTACATCCTTCCACAATATTCAGAGAGAGAGAGAGAAAAACAAGTGAAAGATGGCGAAGCTTGCAACTGGAAGCTTTGGCGGCTCGTTCAGCGCCACGTCCATCAGATCCTATCTCGCCGAGTTCATCGCCGCCCTCCTTGTCATGTTCGCCAGTGTCGGGTCCGCCATTTCCTAGGGTAAGCTCCTCCTGCAGCAGTTCCAGACATCTGTTGGGGAAACTTGTTCTGGCTTGTACCCCGTTACATACCTGAAAATTCGTCTTGTGTGCAGGGCAACTGACGAAGGGTGCCGCGCGCTGGACCCGACTGGCCTTGTGGGGATCGCCATCGCCCTTGCGTTCGACCTCTTCGTCGGTGTTGCATTGGCTGCCAACATCTCCGGCGGCCACCTGAACCCCGCCGTCACATTCGGCCTTGCAGTCAGCGGCCACATCACCATCCTCACTGGGTTCTTCTACTGAGTTTTCCAGCTGCTCGGCGCCTCCGTGGCATGCGTGCTCCTCCAGTTTGTCACACACGGCCAGGTTGGCATACTGCCACTGCCTTCTGCACGCCACATGTACAACAAATCTTGGCACGTCACTCCATAAAAAGTATACTCTCTACATTTTTGTGCAGTCTATCCCGACGTCGGAATCAGCGACGTCGAGGGCATCGTGATGGAGTTCGTGATCACCTTCACGCTCGTGTACACGGTGTACGCCACGACAGCCGACCCCAAGGCCCAAGAAGGGGTTCCTCGGCACCATAGCGCCCCATCGTTGGCTTCATCTTCCGCGCAAACATCCAGGCCGTGGAGCCTTTCCGTGGTGATGGCTCGATGAACCCGGCACGCTCCTTCGGCCCTGCCGTCGCGGCCGGCAACTTCTCCGGCCACTGGGTGTACTGGGTCGGGCCACTCATAGGAGGTGGCCTCCCCGGGCTTGTCGACGGCGACGTGTTCATCTCCTCCTACCAGTTGGTCGGTCACCGGACGCTACTATGGAGAAGTTGCTTCAATTTGGCAAATCTGTAAGCACCCACGCGTTAACCACATTTGGAGTCCGTGCGGGTTTTTTCCAGCCTAGGAAGCGATCTGTGAGAAAATTAGCATGCATGCACTAAAATCCAAAAAACCAGATGTCATCCCGCATTAAATGTCAAATTCAAAAATTTAAAATGTTTTGTATCTCAAACCGTTTATGATCCGTTTTCACCGCTGGACTACTCGCGTCGAGATCTTCGAAACTAGATCCCATGTTAATATGTTCCGACGATATTTTTTTCAATCCAAAAGTTAGCAACCACTAACACGTGAGTTACCAGGCTGTAGTATGTAAGTTACCACCCCAAACAACGATTACATTTTGGTTCGAAACTATATCCCACTTTTGGTTGTTTTTTTTATTCTTCTGAGTTTTGAAGTTACCCCATAGTTTCATAAGTGAGTTAACACTTTGGGAGGGTAAAATGTATCGTGTATAAGTGGGTAAATATACACTAAAACACATGTGTAATTACATCGATATTAGGGAGATAACTTTGTCAATTTCATGGTGACAACTACGCCCCTAAAGAGATGGATAACTCCATCAATACTGGGTGGGTACTCCATCGTTCTAGGTTGGGTAACTCCATCACTACTGGATGGATAACTTCATCACTGTTGGGTGGTAACTCCATCATTACGGGGTGGTAACTCTATCAGTTTAGGATGGGTAACTCTATCGATGCTGAGTGGGTAACTTTATCTGTTTAGGATGGGTAACTGCATCACTACGGAGGTGGTAACTCTATCGGTCTAAAATGGGTAACTCGATCAGTTTATGATGGGTAACTCTATCATTACTGGGTTGGTAACTTCATTAGTTTAGGGTGGTAGCTCCATCAGTTTAGGGTTGGTAGCTCCATCATTGGGTGGGTAACTTCATTAATTTAGGGTGGTAGCTCCGTCACTATGGGGTGCTAACTTCATCACTATGAGGTGGTAACTCTATCAACGTAGGGTGGGTAACTACATCAGTTTAGGGTGGGTAATTTAATCACTACTAGGTCGGTAAATCTATCGGTCTAGGATGGGTAACTACAGTACTACTGGGTGGTAACCCCATCAGTGCAGGGTGGATAACTCCATCAGTCTAGGGTGGGTAACTTAATCGGTCTAAAGTGAGTAACTCTATTACTACTAGGTGGTAACTCTATTAGTCTAGGGTGGGTAACTCTATCAGTTTAGTGTGGGTAAGTCTATCACTACTAGGTGGGTAACTTCATCAGTTTAGGGTGATAACTCTATCACTCTGGGGTGGTAATTATATCAGTATAAGATTGGTTACTCTATCACTGATGGGTGTGTAACTTCGTCTGTTTAAGATGGGTAGCTATATCAGTACAAGGTGGTAAATCTATGATTACTAGGTGGGTAACTTCATCAGTTTAGGGTGATAACTCCACTACTACGGGGCGGTAACTATATCAGTATAAGATTAGTAACTCTATCAATGATTGGTGGATAACTTCATTTGTTTAGGGTGGGTAACTCTATCATTACTGGGTGGGTAACTTTATCGGTTTAGGATGGTAACTGTATCACTACTGGATGGGTAACTGCATCGATTTAGGGTGGATAACTACATTACTACTAGGTGGCTAACTTAACCTGTTTAGAGTGGGTAGCTCTATCACTACGTGGTGGTAGTTCTATCAGTCTAGGGTGGGTAACTCCATCAGTTTAGGATGTACTGCCGCGAGAGTAGGATAAATGCATCGATTTCAAGGTGGATAACTATATTATGAACACATGGTAACTACATTAGTACTGGGTGGTAACTATTACCTATAGAGTTGGGTAACTACATTAATTCCATGATGATAACTATACCCTACCTATAAATTCGTATTTCTTTTCATGAATCGTTGATTAACATTTACCTAAGTTGTTGGGTAACTATCGGAAATCCTTGGTATACCCACGGATTGGCTAGTTCCTATTTGGAAGGTTGTAATTTCGGAAAAGGCATTCTCCGTTGTGATCATTGGATCGAGCAAAGAAGCCACATCTTGTGTCAGAAATTGGGAGCATATGCTCCCACCATGTGGAGAAACATTTTGGAAAGTCAAAAAATTCTGAACAAAAATATGGTGTGTACATTACGACGTTCTATGTCCGCACAACAAATTTCACGAAAAAACAATATTTTTCGTTACCTGTGTAAAAATGACAAAAAACTGTCTTGTGAAAAGCCTTTTGTTAGCATAAAAATTTGCCTTTTTTTACACACGACACGATAAATATCGGTTCCCCGTGAAGCGACTTCGTGAGCATATAAAATGCCGAGACACACACACGCAATTTTTTGTCCGATTTTTTTGAAGTTTCAAATTTTTCTGAAAATGCATTTTAAAAACCGGGAGCATATACTCCCGGGAGCCAAAACTCCACCCCCGGTAACTACACAAACTATATAACTAAAACGGTAGCACAATAATAATTGTAAAATGTTTAAAATTAACATTGGTAATCTCCACGGCGGCAATCTCAATCAAAATCTTGCACCTCAAATATTACCTACAAGCACCGGTCCGAAGTTTGCATATTTTTAGCCATAAGCATCGAGAAGACACATCCATAGAATCCACCTAAATATAATGCTATTTCTAGTAGGACAACAATGCGGTGTGACAAAATATTGTTCTTACAAGCATTTCACCAAGCACCTCGTATGCAATAGCAAGGAAGACACAAATGCTTTGAGGATTTCCGCAGAGAACAGAACACCACAAAAGGAATTAGGACTAGCTACTGCTGCACATGACCTACGACACCCAATTCAAGCAATGGGCTACTACTTTAGGCCAAATTCAGTTCGGAAGTCAAGTGGTGGCGCACGTAGAAAACCAAATGAATTTACTAGAGCCGCTCGCGGGGCTTCTCATCGTCACAAACGAATTTATCAGCATGGCATCTTCGGGGTGGAGGAAGCCGTCGGCAAGGCGGAGCTGCTAGACACGAAAACGGAGCTCGGGGGAGGTCCATGGCGACGGTGAGGAACACGACGCCGACGGCCGTAGGTTCTGGACGCCGGTCGTGTTCCGGTCGTACGCTGCACACCAGCACCCGATACTCGCTGGAGAGGATGAACTCGTCATGGTGGAGCTATTAGACATCTCGCCTTGGTCCGGGGAGGTTGGAGACTGTTATACGCGATAGCAAAACAACGATGAAATTAAGCAAGATCAAACCAACGGGGGACACGAGATTTTAACGTGGAAAACCCTTCCAACAAGGAAGAGAAAAACCACGGGCGCCAGCCAGCAATACTTCACTATTTTGGGGTGAGGTTACAAACGCGCCAGGATTTACAATGTGTGGCTTATCTCCGGCGGCAGCTTACAAGACGTATTTATAGTGGTCCTGACCTAAACTAGGTCGGCAACAATCGGTGTCCTGGTCGGTTACAACTCGTACGGGCCTCGCTTCGCTCCGTCGTTAGCCTTCTCACTTATAGAAACGGATTTGGATCACCATAAAATAACAGAGACGACGGAATCGAACGCGGCAGGCTTCGCCCGCCGTCTTATCCGCTGCGACGGTCCCCGCGGCCAAGAGGCGGAGGTGCGCCGGGTGGGCGTGCGTGGTCTCCGCCGCGACGGTCCCTGCGGCCCAGAGATGCGCGGCGAGCTGCGCCGTGAGGACAGCACACTGGACCGCGCCGTCCCAAGGAGGAGTAGAGGCGCAAGGACGCGAGCGGTTGGAACACGAGCGACGCGGCCGCGAGAGCCGTGGACACCGCAAGCCTGTGCAAGAAGCTCCTCCTCCCGCGGCGGGCCGCGGCCGCCGGTGATTGCTTCGCGAGCAGGGGCTCCTCTTCATCCTGATGGAGTGCTCCGCGGGGGAATCGGAGGCGGGCGCGGAGGGAGAGGATGATAGCGGCGAGGAGGAAGAGGAAGTCGAGGAAGCCGACGGCCCGAGGAGCGCGCTACGGCGAGTCTACCCACTCGTTTGCTCACATTGTGCGTACAGTTTTGCCAAATATATATAAGCTGCTTCTGATTAGATTTTCCGTTTAATTTTTATCTGTGACAATTTCGTGGGGGGCGTGTCACGTACTAATCTGCTACTTACGCACACGTGCGGTTGCGCCTCTGACGGTTCTGAACCTTGGAGCCGGTTGCAACGGGGGCGCGGCGGCAACCGCTGGAAACTACCCTGGCGCGGGGGCGCCGGTTGGCTGCACGGCCGCGTCCCTCTCCCTCCTTATAATCTCTGAACTCGTCTACTTTTCATCCGTGCAAAACTAGCCCGTGCTCACTTCACTGCGCCGAGAGAATCGAAGTTGCGCAAGCAATGGCGTCCAACCTCCGCGTGCAGTTGAAACACTGCTTCTCGCCGCCGTCCCTCCGGTCCTACTTCGCCGAGTTCATCTCCACCTTCCTCTTCGTCTTCACCGCCGTTGGCTCCGCCGTCTCTGCCCGTACGTCGCGGACACCACCACGCATGTGAGTTGATATTCTAACAGTTCTTACGTATGCTCACCGCGCGCTTGTTTGGGAATGTCTCACGCCTGCAGGGATGCTCACGCCCGACGTCACTTCCAACGCCGCGTCCCTGGTGGCCACCGCCGTCGCGCAGGCCTTCGGGCTCTTCGCCGCCGTGTTCATCGCGGCCGACGTCTCCGGCGGCCACGTCAACCCGGCCGTCACGTTCGCCTTCGCCATCGGCGGCCACATCGGCGTACCCAGCGCCATCCTCTACTGGACGTGCCAACTGCTCGGCTCCACGCTCGCCTGCCTCCTCCTCCACTTCTTCTCCGCCGGCCAGGTACGTGCATGCATAACCACCCATCACTTCACCGCCCTTCAAATGTCAACTCGTTAACATCACAATGCCCGGCCGTGTGTGTTTGTGTGTGTGCAGGCCGTGCCGACGACGAGGATCGCGGTGGAGATGACCGGGTTCGGGGCGTCGATCATGGAGGGGGTGATGACGTTCATGCTCGTCTACACGGTGCACGTCGCCGGCGACCCTCGCGTCGCGCGCGGCAGGAAGGGGCTCGCGACGACGGCTCTGGGCGCGCTCGTGGTCGGGCTCGTGCTGGGAGCGTGCGTGCTGGCGGCGGGCTCGCTCACGGGCGCCTCCATGAATCCGGCGCGTTCGTTCGGCCCGGCGATCGTCAGCGGGGACTTCAAGAACCAGGCCGTGTACTGGGTTGGCCCCATGATCGGCGCGGCGGTCGCGGCGCTGGTGCATCAGAACCTGGTGTTCCCGTCCGCGCCCGAGCAGCCGCTCCCGCACGAGCCGCGACACGGGAGCGTGGAGACGGTGGTGGTGTGATTCGTTAGTCCAGTGTTTGTGTATGTTTGTTGTAGCCAACTTGTTCTTATTACGATATTTGTAGTGAAGAACTTCTGTCAGAAATAAATGTTTGTAGTGAACTTGTTCAAGGATCAGTGTGTGCTTCTCATATGTAATGTTTGTGCAAATAAATGAAAGGTCATGTTTATGTCTTGCAGATTATGTGTAAATTTCTTTGTCGTCCTGTTCTACACAAAAAAATTGAGCAGATGTTCTACAGTAAATTTGGTGACTCATCTGAGAAACTATTTTCGGCCCAATCTATTTCTGTTTTGGACAGCCAATTAATAGAGAAATTCATGAAGACCCAGTACATATGTTGGCCCAGCTCTTCTCAAAAAAAAATGTTGGCCCACCAATTACCATCTAACTGGTATTTTCATCAAAGAAAACATCCAACTGGTATAAAGAAGTTCTCCCGAAGAAAACTACTCTCTTCATATAAGTTCCACAACTATTCAATAAATAACACTCTTACATTTGTGGAGTAACTAAATTAATTTTAAAAATTATAATATAATAGAAGTATGTTATATTGATGTGAACATACAAAATTAACATTTGTTACAGTCATCCAGGCTCCCAAATAACGTGTTAAACTCTATGTGGACTCTGTCGAGGAGTAGTTTTCCTCTGAGCTCTTATGGTGGAGTGTTTCCTCTGAGCTCTTCATATGCGGACTATGTGGAGGATCTATAGAAAGTCGAGGTCTCCTACCATTGATCTGGCATTGATGGCCGCTTGCCGATCTCCATCCCGTAGTGGACTCTTCTGGCCAAAGGATGGCCCGATGGAGCTCCGATGTCCCGTGATAAACTTTGTTTTCAACAATGTCTCTTGTATTTCCTTCAAGCCTTGATGTCAAAAGGGAAGCAACATGTATTTTGGAGGGCATTATGCTGTTTACTTGCGGCGCGAGTTGGCGTTGTTGTTACGACGAGTGGGTTCAGACGCTTCAATGGAAACGGACCACATTGCAATCTAAGTTTATCTCTAGGGGTCCTTCTTGTAAAGTTCTCGTACCATGTTATAATTTTTATATATTTATTCTGGACCTTGGGCCAATTGTAGCTCTTGTAGAGTGGCTCTAATTAATATATAAAGTCCTTCGGGATAATTGCCGTATGTAAAAAAGAAAGCAACAATTGGCCTCCGGAAGATAGAGGATGAAACCATAACATTATGTTAGAAAGGTCCAACGAAGGATTGAACATTAGATTAGAGTGAGAATGAAATAAATAGAAAATATTATTATAATATGAAAGGTGAAAGAGAAACAAACACACACAAAGCAATAACTAAAAAGGAGAAAGCAACAAGTGCACGATATCATTACAGAAGGTGAAAGAAAGAAACAAACACAAAAGCAATATATATCCAAAAAGCTCAACATTGTTGTGGCCAAACATCTATTTATCCGTAGTCGCAAGAGTAACCGATTGCTCTGGGTCATAATCGAGATCTACCCCCCCCAAATAAATCTACTTATCGTTTTCCAAATATGCCAAAAGTTTGTTTACCAAAGTTGATACAATAATTATTTCTGGAGATTTACGGTATCCTTAGATTAGTTTCCTAGCTCGAGCGCATGTGCAAGGCATGACTCCTCCTTGAGTCCTCTTATATACCCTACAATGGGGTTTTTTTAATTTAAGAAGAAAGTGACAAGGTTAATCCACAATTTTTATATTTGCCATGTGACAACAATTTAACTGTTTCAAAGTTGATCCGAATATTTGATCACTTACACTCGCTCGTTAATCAATACTCAATAGACTATGATGTTTCGAGCAAAGGTGACCTTGGCACGGCATAATATACCACATTTTAGTATGCAAACGTATGTGCACTAAGCAAACTTCACGTGCGTAACCTGATAACTGTGTAGACTTGTTCAGATGTTTCCGACCTAGCAATGACACATTGCCATGTCGATCATGAAGGAGTACACGCTATCGTCTACTGTCAAACTACACGTAAGATTCCTTTTTCCCCTGCACTCGTCACACTAGCTAGTGTCAATATTGTACTACATCATCTTTGCCACTCGATACGTATTATGCATAACTCAATATCAGCAATGATTCAGCACAGAAGTTTCCGCATCAACTCCACATCCTAATTTAAGCCAGCGTCGATCAATAATAAATGGAAGTAAGGCGAAGTTCGGCCAGCTCGTGTCTTCCAACTTGATACGCCTATCCATTCGAGATGCCCTGTTTTGTCTCATAGGACTATAGGAGGGATGCTTCATTGTAAAAAATGAATCTTAGAATTATTTAAGATGTCAAAATAATTGGGTGCATGAGAGAAAATATTTCTTTCATACGAAAAAGAAAAGAAAAAAAAATCTTGTATGAAGTCATTTTGAAACGCTGATTTTTTTTATGGGCCACACAAAACATCTTTTATCGTGAAATTTCACTTGTGAACTAAAATGTTCAGATGTACATTCAAATCTTTTTATATATATTTTAAAATACGTTTCTAGGTAGTGGAAGCATAGGCACGCACCAACGCTAGGGATTTGGTTACGGATCAAAATACCGCGTTTATAAGACGGTAATTGGAAATTCCGTTCCCCTCTGGTAAATGAGTTTATCGGACGAAAACACAGGCCCGTCTGAATTTAGGTCCGATTATTCTTTCCAAAATCTATTTTTTGAATTATTTTAAATGTTTAAATTTCAAAATTTGACTGAAATTAAATCTCCGATAAACTACCAGTAATTCACGGTCGGTGCCACGTCTCGGCCTGCGTTACGATTCGGACTCCTGGCAGTTTGGTAACGAAACTCGCTCTGTCTCGTACGCCCGCCCCCGCAAGAAACAAGTCCGCAGTTGGCACGACCATACGTGGCAGGCGCCCGTTCTGAAAAAGACCAGAAGCGGTACGAGTAAAATTTTCCTACATTTTGTCTTTAGAATAAAAGGTAAAAGTCCCAGCGCATTAAATTTAGCAGCACAGAAGCCTTGGCCGGCACGCAGAGGGAGTTGTTATCACAAATGGCATTACACCGAGGTTAGAAAAATCCGTAGTAACTTACATGTGGGGTCACGTACCCGTCGGGCCTACATACCAGTGAACATGCGTCCACAATACGTATATGCTGTGCGCAGTACTCGCAAAATCAGACGACGTGGATTTTTATCCGTATTATGCAAGCAAAAGTAAACATTTGACGGCCTCAGATATATGGTAATTATAGTTGAAAAGACACCTTAACAGCAGATTTTTTTAATGGCGCAAGAATCCCGGTCCAAGAGGAAAGCGTGGGAGATAAATTCAGGACACCGCGTAAATAATAAATACCTAACTAAACAAACCGGTTGCCGCCGCCAACCAACCAACTCTCGCCCCTCCTTCCTCCTAAACGAAACCTCAGGCGAGGCGAGGCGAGCGGCGGCGGCGATGGTGGTCCACGTCGTGTACAGGAGGAGGGAGAACAGCTGGAGGGGGGCCGACTCGTCCGTCAGGTTCCTCGGCGCCGCCATGAGCAGCAACCCGCCGACCAAGCACCAGGTGCGCGTCACCACCCGCGGCTTCGGCGGCATCGCCCGCGCCCCCACCTCCCCCACCGGCCGCTCCGGCACGCGCACCGGAGGCCTCACTCTGCAGGCCACCTCGCCGCCTCCGCCGACTTTCTCCATCGCCTCCGCCGCCGGCTGGGATTCACGGAAGCTGCGGCTTCAAGGCGAGGAGGACGTCAAGGAGGTCGTCGTCGTGGGCGATAAAGCCGTGGGGACAGAGGATGCGGCGGTCGAAGCGAGCGACAGGGCAGTGGACGTGTACGGGGTGGTGTTCGACGCCCCGCCCACGGATGAGGAGGTCCACGCCGCCGTCGCAAGCATCCAGCAGTAAGATTATGCTTCATCTATAAAACTTGTTTTCGAAGGAAAAAAATACTCAATTTTGACCCACCTAGATTGGTTCGAGTATGATTTGTGATTTTTTTTTACTTGATTGTCGCGGTGTGTATAACTGGATTAGTAAGATCATTAACCTTTGCTTACTGGATTAAAATTTTAATCTTCTGCTAAAGTATGATATTATGTGGTTTGTTTGTTTGGTTGCTGATCTAACTGCGTGATTACTTCCTCCTTATTTTAGTCTCGTATTATTCTGGAATTTAGATAGCGTTTTCCGTGATTTATCACATTGATGTCATGAGCTTCAATCATGCTACGTTCCTTGTAGATTACTCTTGCTTGTATTGCTTGTATTTGTGGAACTTCTGTGCCCCAACTGAAATCATGCAGTTGTATCTTTAATTTACCCACTGTCCTTGTTTCGCACCAATTGTAGTATGCGTACTCCGTCATTTTTTATTTATTAAAACCCTCCTAACCTATTTAGGAGGCACACTCTTCCTTTGTTATTTTTACTTGTTTAACTGATGCAATCTTGGTTTTAGATGTTTAAGTGATGCAATCTTGGTTTTAGATGTTTAACTGATGCAATCTGGGTTTCAGATGTTTTATCTGAACAAATTAAACAAAATTTTCTGTTGTGTGCAGGGTATTTGATAATCCTTCTGCTGCGGATTCTGATGCAGTCGAGTTGCAAGCGCTCGCACTGCCCATCGCAGGACTCCCTTCATCTGGAATGTTTGTTAACTATTTCGCTGCGGATGTTGATGTATCCGAAAAGCAAATAGCCAACTTAGGGAATTCTCCATCCAACATCGGGTTAGACGATTGCATGGAACCTGCTGCACTTGCCCTTAACTCAACCACTCTTGTAACAAGGGAACATCAAAATGTACTGGATGCGTTCCAGCTATTACAAGAAGATTCTTCAGTTCAGGTGAATATTGCTTGATCCATTGAGTGGTATTTAGGCATAGAAATCTCAAATTTCGTACTATATTTAGAAAACAGATAGTACTAGTTTTTCATCTTTGTTCTGATTTTCTTCCCCCACCATGCAGAAAATGGTTATGGCTTTGTCAACTGATAAGGCTGTATGGGATGCTGTGATGAACAATGACGTAGTGCAAGAATTTAAAAATTCCTTCCAGGATGGTACGTGGCATTTCTTATTGACCTTTCGTGGATATTCGTATCCATTTGGCATGGATGAATAATATGCTGGCATAAACCTTATGGATCTGCACCTAATGCAACTTATCCTATGTTTCAGCTAAGGAAACCGATAACAAAGGGAGCTCTAGTACTCATCCTGGAATGATGCAGTGGGTCCTGGAGAACACCCAGGCCAAGATCAAAGAGTTCCTTGAGAAGATACTTCAGCTTGTGCAAACGCTGTTCCAAGCTCAGAGCAAAGACTACGATTTGTCTGATGATTTAGTGAGAATGTCTTTCATGCTCTCGGTCTTCGTCTTCATTGTGGTAACAATAGCTCGCATAAAGTGAGCGCAACAATTCGTCGACTTCACACTTGGTGGTTATATAGTAGTGTACAGGATCAGTTATAGTACAAGTAACTTTCGTTCGCGTTTAGCTATGATTGTGATCAAGAACTGTGTCATTCGTAGTTTCCAGGTCTAGAACATTAAAAGTTGTCATTGTGTTATTATTCTTAGTGGAAATTCTCTATATTTACTCTGTGGTTTGTGGTTTCAATGGAGTTAAGCATCCATGGTTCATATCAACTGCATCACCCTTATTATCACTCTGTATAGCATTAATGTAATCAGGAGGAATCGATGATGCAAGAGTTGACAAGCTCCTACGAGTTCTTTATTTGTATAAGAAAGGATCAAGGTGTACATTTTACAGACCCAGTGCATAGAGCCTCCCACACAAGGTGGGGTCTAGGGAGGGATTTAGGAACCTAGTCTTACCCCTGCAAAGAGCAGTGCAGGGAGGCTGGTTCGAATCCAGAACCTCTTGGCACAAGCGGGCCGGGAAGGACTTCACCACTGCACCAAGGCCTGCCCTCAAAGGTGTACAATTTACAATTGCATAAATTCGATCTATTTTGATCACAGTGGTTTGCATATGATTCTTGGCATATATCTTCAGTCCTAGAACCGATGAAATTCCATTGGGAAGGTGAGGTGCTTTGGAACCTCAAAACAATTGCTCATAAGAATGGATGGTTCTGATTTTTGTCTTTCATTCATCAGCCCAGAATCCATGGAATCCCATTGGGAATGTGAGGTTCTTTGGAACCTCAAGTTTTGCCACAAGTGCACTTCGTTTGCCTATTTTTCTTGCATCCAACACCACCAGGTTGCATCTGTCTTCAGATACTGCATACTGCAAAAGGAGGCAAGAGGCAACAAATGATGCAAATGTTATTTTCTATCTATTCCAAGGTGACTCATGCTACCTTAAGAATATATATGCTACATGTTTGAACCATTTGAAATGTCTAGAATGAGTCACACATCTTTAAAGTTGTTGAATTCAGATAGCTTTTTAGAATTTTTATGTATAAATTCAGAAAACATATGTACTCAATGTCGTTGTTGCTCTTACCTCTACAAGTATAACATAGCCTTGATCCTCCCCACCACCGGTCGGGATGAAGACAGGCTCCCCCACGAACTTGCGCCCCTCCGATGACCACCGACTGGATGACCCATCGGAGACGTCGACCTTCACCACGCTGTCAAATGGAAAATATGGGAGGAATTTGCGCGAACCAGAGGCCCCACCTGCGTAGATGAACCTACTCCTCTTATTGGCGAAGCTTGGGTTTATCGCAGGGAAGTCTGCAGGTTTATTCCACTGATGGGACATTCTGTTCACAGAGCATCGCCGGCACCCTCCTCTCTTGTCGAGCTCAATTGACACCTGCATTGAAGAATATAAATTTACCAAAATTGTTCGTTTATATACTTATATATTCTAGTGGTCGAACTGCCAAAGTGTCGAACAAGTAGTTCGAATATTGGACTCAAGTCTGCCTGAAACTTGCTGAAATTATGTTTACTACTAAACCAAAGTATTGCATTTGTTGACCTGCACGAGGCGAGGCAGCAGTTCTTTGCCCTTGACCACGTTCATGAACGAAGGGTCCAGCTTCTTGTTCTTCCAGTTGTAACCTACAGCGACAATTGCAATGGGCATCAGTGGACAATCGTACTAGCTAGCTCGCAGCAGCAGCTTGAAAATCAACTCAAGATGTATACATATATCGTGCCATGCATACCAAACATTCTGTGGAAATGGAACCACTGGTAGGAGCAGCCTGACATGTGCAGCCGTATGTCCATGCCGCCGCGGCCGTCGTCCTCCTCAAAGGCGTTGCCGACGTGCATCGACCACATCTGCGTCGGCGCCTCGACGGGCACGGCCCAGTCGCGGCCGCTCGCCACGGCCTCCGTGGAGCGCGGCAGCAGGTAGACCGGCGTCGTCTCCTTGCTCGGGTCCAGCGCGAGCGCCCCGATCATCGGGTGCGTTCCCGTCATCGCCAGCATCGACCCTGCCAAAGACGGCTCCAGAATGTCAGTCAGCCCCACTGTAACTGTATAATTTCAGTTGGTCGTTTTCGGTCTTACCGGGGATGTCGAGCTTGATCCTGTTGCCGAGGACGACGTAGTGGGAGTCGGTGAACGCCCAGTCGTGGATCATGAGGTGCGCCGGCAGGACGAACTCCCGCTTCTGCACGAGCCCGAAGCTGGAGTTGAACTCTGTTGCGTGCGTGCCATGGATCAAGAAGAAGCATCGGTGAGTGCTGTGGGTGGGCGACACTGATAAGATTTGAGGGGAGAGACGGTCGTCGAGTGGGCAGACCGTAGAAAGTGAAGTTGGCTCGCGGGAGGAGCATGTCCTCGGCGTTGCAGGCGACCATCAGCAGCCGGTTCCGCTCCGGGTCGACCTTGTAGTGCGCCAGCAGCCTCTTGGCCGGCATGCTGAACACGCCTGCACCACCACCAGTGTCAAATCACTTAAAATTCGGTTCAAATCATCTATTCATATCTCCATCGATCGCTCGGTGCGCGACCACTCGCACCCAAAACAACTAGCTAGGGAACTGTAGATTATCACGCAAAACGCACCACTGAGAACTGGGCGTAGCAAGCGCGTGGCCACGTCGAGCCCGGCCTCCGCCAGCCACGGCCGCCGGCGCCGCTGGCCCATGCGCCGCCGCGCCGGCGCCGCCTTGTCGGTGCTTTCCCCGAGCCCGAGCAGGTCGAAGGGGCCGAGCGTCTCCAGCGTGTCGGGGTCGAGCTCGTACGGCATGCCGCCCTCCCAGAGGCAGAGCAGCCGGCCGCCCCACCAGAGCACGCTCGTGTTGGCCACGTTCTTCATCACCTTCACATTGCCCACCCTGTGCCCGCCCTGCAGCACCGAGAAGGGCCCCGGTGCGTGAACCTCCACGACGCCCCCGACCCTTTCTCCTCGCTCTTCGCCGCCGTCTCCACGTACCTGCACACACCGTTGATCATCGAAGAACCTAGATGGAAACATCAGCTGCTGATCGGTGCGTACCGTGCGGAGTAGTGGACGGCGCCGTGGTTGGGGCGGAAGCGGAAGGAGCGGAGGTAGCCGTGGCCGTCGAGCGGGTGCACGGTGGAGCCGTGGTCGTCGGAGAACATGCCGGGCCCGGCGAGGTAGTACGTGCCCGCCGGGAAGTCGGCCGGGATGGCGCCCTCGATGACGCGGAGCTGCACGGGCTCCGAGGTCTCGGCGCGCTGCGACCGGAAGAGGAGGTTGTAGTCCCAGAAGGCCCTGGACACCGTGTCCGGCTCCGACGTCAAGGCCGCAGCGGCGGTGCCTGCCGTCCCGCGGACGACGACGCGGGCGCGGTGGCGCGGTGGCGGTGGGACGTGGAGGAGAGCATGGTGGTGGTGGCGGTGCACGACGGCGTGCATGGTCGTTGCGGCCGTGCACATCGCCATGTCTCGGCGTTGGTCCCCCTCGGTCGTTGGCTCGTTATGGAATTCATCATATGTACCGGCCGTGGCTCGTTGGTTCCTGAATAGAAAGGTGTCGAGTATTTGTGCTTTTTCATATTCGGAGCTTTGGAATTTATTCGATCTTTGTCTGATCTAATCTCTGTATGATTAGAACAAGCTCAGTTTCGTGGTAGGAATAATCGAGGTTCAATAGTATAATCGCTAAAGGCCTTCGTGGCACTTGTTGGATTAGGAATTTGGAGCAAGTGTGAATGGTTTTCCAAGGAGTTTTGGAGGGTTTTGGTCAGGGAATCGTTGTCATTTCGGGAGTGGCATCCAAGGGCTTGTTTGTTGGGAGAGTCGCCAACGCGGCTAATATGCTTATGTCGAACAAAGTAGATTGGCGTGTCTACGCTTGTTCTAGATCACATATTAAGGTTACAATAATCTTGAATAGGACAGCAACTTCGACTACTCACTGTCGTTTGATCAGTTCCACGGGGCTGTTTGAGATCCCGCCCAGCCCAAGTTCTGTCTCCAGTCAGTGTTATCATCGCTCGACCAAACTGAAAAATATAATTAGTACCAGGCAATACGAATTTCTCCAGGAGCCACGCTAAATTTGCAAAAAACGTGATACACTCTCAAGACTGCAAGCCTGACATTTCCCTTTTTGAACTTGCGGAGCTTATGACACCATGGGAAAATGCCAAATGCAACTTTACAACTTGCCTCAACCACTGGCTAAAAGAGCGAACCCGACACATGTAAGGTTAAAATAACATATCTAAAAAACCATATCAAGCTCAAAATGGCCCTTGGATCGGCAGGTATACTGCATGCGAACTCAAGTGCTCCACAGACCGACATTGCAAGTCTAGGACGGATGATGAACTGCACTAAAAATATGCATAATATCCAGTATATCACAATAAGAGAAGTAAACGGGCAACATAATGAAGAAATTGATTCTGAAACAACGACCGGTACAGGAGACAGAGCTTTCCCCATTTATTTTCTCGAAATATCCTATCCAGCAGATCAGAAATTAACAATGTGGCAGTGGAACTGTGGAAGAGTTCCCACAAATGCAGTTGTTAGACACTAAAAAGAATGTTCCTTTAGATGTGGTGGCAGTCGAAGGAAATAGGAGAAATGATCCCTGCGATGTAAATGTTGTAACCCAGGACTCAGCCATCCAAGTCTGTCCCCTGGTCATGGCTAGCATTATTCGACCTCGATGTAGCGTCGCCAAATCGAAGTCCTTTTCTCGATCCACTTGATTTCACCGTATCATCCATCACACTGCACTTAGCTCTGCAAATGGACCAGCGCTTAAAAATTACAGGTACCTAGATCGATGTAAGTTAAGGTATTAGCTTGGAAATTCCCAGGAAGAGTTTCAAGCAGAATAGATACAGCATGGGTGGTTTTAGTTAAAATAAAAAAAAAACATAAAGTGGAAGATATAGATAATGAACATCTATTTTTCGGACCAACGATGGTACACAATTCTGAGTTCAGACAGAAATAGGTAAATCCTTCTACCACTGAATAATTCCATTTCCTGATTTACCAACAAAAAACTCCTTGTGTTTTCCATGCTAATAGCTTTCAATTCTGAGTTCATCATTTCGCCCTTGCATAGGTCGTGAGCAATAAACATCATACTTGAAAATGGTAGATGCTATAGACAGACAAATATTTGAAACTTGATGAGAAGGGACGGATAAGGAGTTGTTCTTCTCCCAGGAAAGAAATAAATTACTCGGTGGCAAATCAGGGTTTGGAGTATTATTCGCTGGCATGGGAGGAATTTTCTCACAAATCAATGTCGGCCATTGGGATGGGCCTTTTTGTGAAATGTCCCATTTTACCATCAAAACTAACACTAGCAAGCAGCCAAGCAGTCCACTGAACACAGTGATAGAATAATGGACCAAGACACAGCCTGCACTAAGCAACATATACTGGACACAGATAGCAGATATACTAGTCTGGTGGTCAGCAAAAAAACACAGCTTATTTGTGAACTTCTACGTTGTTTCCACAACCTTAGCAGGTTCTGTACTGGCAGATTCCTTTCCTCAACAATTCCAAACTATAAGAAAAACAATAAAAAGTTATGGTTAAGCTGAATATAAGTAGAAGTATGTTCAACAATTTCCAAGACTACAGATGCAAGCACTACTAGCAACAAGACACAATGGTGGGGGCAGCCTGGCAGGGCATGGAAATCTTAATAGCAGGGTGCCAACAGATGTGAATGTTGAATGTGCTCAATGTTAAGGTAGTTAGCACATTTATCATTTTTTTGCTACTACCATGACAAGGTAGATATGATGGAAAAGTATTTGCACATGCATCATTTCTTACTAGGATTTTTCTTGACTTATCTTAAGTACATGAAGCGAGAGAGCACGATTTTTGCATGAAACGTTGACTAATCTTAATTAATAGAAATTTTGGAACTGTTATGTCCAATAAAAAAAATCAAGGAAGATGTTGCAGATATCTCAACAGTGGATTAGGATGGTACATGCCAGCAGTGTGGCATGGAGCAACGATCCTCGCCATTATCAACACCAGCAAAAGATAAGGCCTTTTTTGCTAAAGTGAACGAGTCCTTCAGAATTTAAACATTTAGGTGGTCAGTGGGCCAAATATAATATTTGCCAAAGACTAAAGTTGAATTGGTTAATGGAATCACAGGTTAGCCATTGCTTATTGACAAGACTATGGCACCAATAGTCTTTTATGGCTCTTAGTAAGTTGAATTGGTTAATAGAATCAGAGGTTAGCCATTGCTTATTGACAAGACTACAGCACCAATAGTCTTTATCTCTTACGCAGTGGGTAGTTAATTAGTTGCTCAATCTTTCAAGTGTTCTTAGTTCAATATACAGGTATACCATAAGGATCGAATGCGGTCAAGAAGGATGAGATAGCCTATCAATTCTAAAGCATATAATTGACCTGGCCTCCGAGACTAGTCCTAACAAATTGGAAGAAGTGCATAACTGAAATATATCATTTTGGTGGCTTCAATCAAATACGGAGTAACATTACTGCACTAAGCAAAACATTCCATGTCCATTTAGCTACCTATAAAGGACAAAATTCAACCCAGAATGACTACCTAACTTGAGATGAATGATATATTAAGCTAAAATATAACTCCTTTACTTGTAATTGGGATTTTGGAGTAGTGAAATCAAGAGCGAATTTAAAACTGCAAAGTTTAGGCTTCCATAATCCAAAATTATCACCGAAAAGTATGCGAGATGTGAAAGAAGAAAGACTTGTATAAAAAACTAGTTGGTACCGTCATTCTACAAAAATGTAACACTACATATCAAAGTCATGAATGTCATAGCCTGAAAGTAAACTAGGGTAAGAGGGCCCTATTGAAGGCCTTATATCTTGTTTTCCTTCGATTGTGCCATCATCCCAACACAGTTCTACACCATGAATGTCTAAAAAGGCTCACTAGCAGTATTATCAGTATCCTAAACAATACTCTAACGCGCAAAATTCTAATAATCATATAATTGTTCAGTGGTCTCAAAGCAAATGCAATATTTTGCAAAACCACATTGTATATTGGAGCTTACTGAAATCACTGCTACTCTTTTTCTATTTGGGATGCAACTTGTCTTACTCAAGGAAAAAACCAGCTTGCACATGAAACAGATAAATTTCCAAGATGTATTCAAGTACACAAGTGATGCATCAGTATGTGATATTTAAAATCTAATCTCATGCGAACTGCAGTTACAAAAGGGAAGATTGTAGAATCATGCAATATTGCAAATTACATTTGATACTTAGAAGAGAAAGGGCGCAGATGATATTATTCTTGTATGATTTGACAAAAGTCCAAACCACAGGCAGACAAAAGAAGCTTGATTTGAATGAAATATAACCTCAACCAATATTACTCTCTTACGATTCACAATTGTGAGGAAGGTACTCTTATTGCAGTCATGAGGCCATGCTACATTGGCATAAATTACATGGCAGTATGAACGGAAAGGCATAAGAAAGTACCAAGAAGGCATTGAACACCTTAGCCAGTGATCATGGTACCAGTGCCCTCATCCGTGAGAATCTCAAGCAGCAGCGAGTGCGGGACACGTCCATCGATGATGCTTGCGGTGTGCACGCCCTGGGCGAGGGCACGCACGCAGCACTCCACCTTCGGGATCATACCGCCAGCTACCTTCCCGTCAGATACCATCTCCCGCACACCGGCAATATCAATCTCCTTCACCAGGCTCCCAGGGTCATTACGGTCTGCTAGTATCCCTGACACATCTGTGAGCAGCAGCAACTTCTCAGCGCCCACCGCAGCAGCAATCTCACCTGCCGCCGTATCCGCATTGATATTGTAGGCCTGCCCAGTCTCGTCGGCGGCAACGGTGGCGATGACCGGGATGTGACCAGAAGAGATTATGGGGTGGAGGACTGTGGCGTCCACGCGCGCTACTTCCCCGACGAATCCGAGCGCTGCGGCATTGGGGGAGGGGCGCGCGGTGATGAGGCGCGCGTCCTTGCCACAGAGACCGACGGCAGTGCCGCCGGCGAGGTTGATGAGGGAGACGAGATTCTTGTTGACCTTGCCGACGAGCACCATCTCGACGACCTCCATGGTGAGCGCGTCGGTGACGCGGAGGCCGTTGCGGAACTGCGGCTCGACGCCGACGCGGAGCAGCCAGGAGTTGATCTCGGGGCCGCCGCCGTGGACGAGGATGGGGCGGAGTCCGACGCAGGAGAGGAGGACGAGGTCGCGGATCACGGACGCCTGGAGCTCGGGGGACTTCATCGCGGCGCCGCCGTACTTGACCACCACCGTCTTGCCCTTGAAGCGCTGGATGAAGGGGAGCGCCTCCGAGAGCACGTCCACACGGCTCAGCGCCGTCGCCCCCGGGGAGGCGACAGCGGATGCGGCGGAGATGCGGAGGCGGCGGCGGGAGGAGGGAGGGGCGGCGATTGGCTTAGCCTGATTGGGGCTGGCTGTGGGGTTAGAGAGCGGCTTGGATGCGAGTAGAGAGGAGAGGTGGGGCTTGCTGAGGAGCATGGCTGCGGCTGGGGCGGCGGCGGTGGTCGACTAGGGGTGGGACGTCGGAGGACTGGTAGTCGACGGCTGCCGAGCTGGAAGAAGGCGACTTCTCGTGGAGACGCTGGACAGGTTAGCGGCGTAGGTGTTGACTGCTGCCTGACTGTGGCGAGCAGAAAAAATGTTGAATGAGCATGAGCTGGCCAACGGGCTGGCCCGAGCACAGCACGGCCCGTTACAGTGATAAACGGGCCGGCCTGGACACGGCACGTGGCAGCCATTTATAAATGGCCGTGCCCTGCCAGCCTTCGGGCCTCGCCCAAAGGCCCATGCACGGCCCCTTAAATAATTCTCGTCCTTTTGACCTGTTTTTTCTGTATTGGGCTATTTTTGGCCTTTTTAGGCCTATATTTTCTGGAAAAACCAAATAAAAAATTAAAGGGGGTCGTGCCGTGCCGTCACGTGGGCCTGGCCTCGAGGCCCTGACATGGCCCCGGGCATGCCGCGGGCCAAGCACAGCCCGTTTAGCCACGTGCCCGGCCATGCCCATGACAGCCCAAGCACGTGTGCTAACGGGCCGACCCGTGAGCACGGGCCAGGTGGCCAGCTTTGGAGCATCTAGCAGACTCCGGTCTCCGGGCTGGCACAGCACGAGAACACACGCGCCACGGCCCGAACAGTGTTTCTTTTTTTGTGATTGAATACTGTTTTGTCGTGACAATGTTAAAGTATGCCTTTTGTAACATATATCTTACATAGAAATGTAGCTAGTCAACTACCGAATATCATCTTTGCATCTGATTTGGTACTCCTTCTGTTCACTACTCTACTGTAAGATTTTTTTAACCTTTTTCAACAATATATGTATTTATACCTATTTTAGTGTGTATGTTCACTCATTTTACCACATATCTAATATATGAAGCACAAGGGAGGGAAACAACCATCTAGCTACTGCCATGGACCCGTAGTCCAAGGTGGAACTACTCACGAATCATCCGGCAGAAGGCATGGCGATGTAGAGCCCTCCGGGATCGATCTCCCCTCCGGCAGCGTGCCGGGATCAGCTTCAGAATCTCCCCGAATTAGGTTTCGAGGAGGCGGCGGCTTCGGGTGGAGTTTCTGGAAAATAATCGTCGCCACAAGCATTTAAGGGTTTTTGTGATTTTATAGGCGTCGAGGGGGGCCGAGGCGGTGCCCAGAGGGCAGGGGCGGGCCCCACCCGCGGGTCCAGGTGGGACCGCGACTGCTGGCCGCCCCTGGCCCCTGGGTGCCCCCCCAGGTCGCCCTTTGGTCTCTGACGTCTTCTTGTCGAATAAAAATTCTCCGTAAATTATCATCCAATTCTGAGAATATTTTCAAAAGTAAATTTGTTGAAATAGAAAACAGCAAAAATAGGGAACTGGCACTGGGCATCTTGTCAATAGGTTAGTCCGAAAAAAATCCTAAAAATGGTATAATAAGATAGTAAAAACATGTAACAATGGCATATAACTAGCATGGGTCAATCAAAAATTATAGATACGTTTGACACGTATCAGCATCCCAAGCTTAACTCCTACTCGTCCTCGAGTAGGTAAGTGATAAACAAATAATTTTTGATGAGACATGCTACCACATAATCTTGATCAAATAGTAATGTAAAGCACATGATATGAATAAAGTGATCCAAAACAATTGTCTACAATTGATAATAAGCAAACAATGAGTAAACAAGTTGCATCATCTAAGCAAAACCTTTCATGAATAGTACTTTGGAAACATAAAAGCATAAAGATTAACATAACATGAAAGTCTTCAAGGTAATATTTTCTTGTCAAAAGTGTTTGAAGTCAACACAAAGGAAGATGCAAGTTTCAGCATTGCTTCAACTTTCAACATGCTTATCTTAAAGATAAAGTCAACATAAAGAATCATGATTAAGCATAAAGATGCAATATAATCAACTGCACCCAGAGTCAGTGTTGCAAGCTTGCTTCGAATAGATAGAGAGATAAAAGGAAAACTGACTCGACATAAAGTAAAAGAAAGGCCCTTCGCAAAGGGAAGCAAGGATTAATCATGTGCTAGAGCTTTTTAATTTTTTATTAAACAGAGTAAAACAATTTTGAGACATGCATGCTTTCGTCAACGGATCTATAGCAAAGAAATCCGTTAGTCCCCCATACCAAGCAAGGCTTTAGACTTGTGAGAGCGGCTCCCATAGAGGAACGAGAACATTCCTCTTTCTCAGGTTGCACTGTGTGAAGGAGATATTAATGTTATGTTGTAATTATCTTTTGCGGATTGGGAACCCTTGGCCAACTCTCGACAAATTTAAGTGAGCACGTAATCCATGCTCACCAGGTGAAAGGGGCGAAATGACCTTGCTTGACATAGGATATAACAAACTTCCCTACTACTTCCTCATGAGCTAAAAACAGAGGCACAAAAAAGAGCATTTTGAAGGTTTAAAGGTAGCACATGACAAATTTACTTGGAATGGCATGAAATACCATGTATAGGTAGGTATGGTGGATACTTATGGAAAGATATTTGGCTCAAGGAGTTTGTATGCACGAGCAGCATTCCCGCTCAGTACCGGTTTTTGGCTAGCAAAGGTTATCAAAGCAAATAAGCACCAGCAACCGGAACAAGAATGATTATAGAACATACATTAAGCATAAACACAAAAACTCTATACTGTCTTCCTTGTTAACCAAACATTCATTTGGTGAAAATACTTGACTATCGAACTTACAAGTATCAAGAAACTTTATAAATTCAAGCTTTAACGGTAGTTCTTCACTAATGATCCTTAACTTAAATAACCAGCAAGATTAAACATTAATACACTTAACATCTCAAAACAATTGGCAAGTGTCAAGTTATTCAAACATGAAGATCTACAAGACTATGCAAGTTTTCATCACACCACTACCACATGCACGACATTTTTATCATTCCAACAAATCAAGCAAGCAACCATAAACAACTCTCTAAACAAATATAATTGAAGCACAAGAGAGTATAACAACAACTAACAGCTCCTAAAAAGATATAAGCGAAGCACAAGAGCTGATAAGAAAAACAAGAGCTAAGAATACTCAACAGAATATAAACGAAGCATAGGAGTATTCTAATGAAAAAGTGGAGCATGTCTCTCTCCAACACAAGATATATAGGATCCAACAAAGTACACGACCAGCAAACAAACTAAAGCAAACTGAAAGTAAAATAACATGACGCTCCAAGAATAGCACATAATATGTGAAGTGATAAAAACATAGTTTCAACGGAGATGACCTTATGATTGTCGGTGAAGAAGAGGGGATGTCTTGGGCATCCCCAAGCTTAGACGCTTGAGTTTTCTTGAATGTACATGGGGGTGCCATGGGGGCATCCCCATGTTTGTGATTTTGTCCATCCTTCAATTTCTTTCATCATCTTCCCTCATGGAATCTAAAAACTCCCTTCGCACAAAACTTTTCATAAACTGATTAGAGGATTAGTTCCAATAAAACAAAATTCACTTGGGTTCCACTAAGACAATTTGCACAAATTTATTTCGCATTAGATGCTGTTTACTAAGCCTCAAAGGTGACACTCCTTCCACAAAGTACCACAAATGGCGTCAATAAAAAAGGCAAACACAAATTAAGGCAGAATTTGTCAAAACTGGACAGCCTGTAAAGATCTATTTTTTAGAGGCACTTACGTTGCTCAAATCAGAAAAGTTAAAACTAACGAAAGATATATAAAAGTATCAGACTTTCTGTAAAAAATTGTCAGAAAAATATAATGTTCTGGGATTTTTAGAGATTTTCTACAACAGGAGCTCAGAATCTGTTTCTGGACAACAAGACAACACTTCGCACTTTCTATGCATTAGAGGCTAATCCTTGGCACACATAAACTAAAAAAAAAGATACAATGAAGTTGCTACAGAAGCAAAAACTCCATGACTCAAGAAAGTAAAAATAAAAATTGGGTTGCCTCCCAACAAGCGCTTGTTTTAACGCCTTTTAGCTAGGCGCAATGTCAATTATCAAAAGTCTTTTCAAAATCCTAAGCAATTTCATGAGCGTCGTCATCTTCCAAACCAAAGCTAGAAAATTTATCATAAATACATTTTATCCTACCAATAAAAGGCTGATAATCTCCCATTTCCTTTCTCTTTGGTTGGCTACTCTCATCAAATAGATTTTGAGGAGCAATCCAACCAAAGTTATCTTCCAAAGCATCGGCCATACAAAGCAATTTGAATGGGATAGGAATTTTTACCTCTCTATCACCTTCAGTTTTACCATCATAATCATTAGTTTTGATGTCCAAGGTCTTCAAGGTGTGCACAATATTAAGACCACGTCCAACCATGTTATAGTGTGCAAATATCTTCCTAGCTTCTCTAGCCACATCATTAAACTCCATAAGTAGAGTTTTTAGCACAAAATCTTTATCCTCACCATCCTTCATATCATCAAGTTTGAGAAACATTTTCTGCAAAATAGGATTGAGATTAGCGAATCTTGCTTCTATCATTCCAACCAAAGAAGCTATAGCAGTTTCATAAGAATCGGTGAGTTCAACCAAAGGCTTCTCGTTAAAATTGATTAGACCATTAACACATGATTAAGAAATTCTTCAATATTGCTTCTACCAATGATTAAACCGCTATCTACACTAATATCTTTCATACCAAACTTAGGAGGAAACATAGCTACGAAACAAAGGATAAAACTAAGCAATACTGGAATAAAGACTACACTAATTTTTTTGAGTTTTAGAATTTTTAAACAAGTAAATAAACAAAACAAGAAGTAAACTAAGCAAAACAAAAACCAAGTAAAGTGATTGATAGCGTGAGACTCCCCTTGCTGCTGCTCCAAAGTCCCCAATGCTAATCGGTGAATGATGCGTTGGATGGTGCCCCAAGCGAATGCGTGGATGTAGCAAGTAGCAGTTTTCCCTCGTTAACGAACCGAGGTTTATCGAACCAGTAAGACTTTGAAATCAACAACAAAGTGAATGTTGAAGATCTCTGGCGCTTAATCTTCAACAGACGTGGACCTGCACACACTCAACCAAAATACTTTGCCCCCAACGGCGGAAAGGTTGTCAATCTTTCCGGTCTCGCAGAAAACAAAGCGGTTAATTGTATAGTGAAATGGATGAAAATATGAAAATGGACCAGTGGAGTAATGATGATGAAAAGTGATGAATAAAGGTTGCAATTAATATAAAAAGATGGATCGGGGGCCATGGGTTCACTAGTGGAGTCTCTCAAGTAAATAAAACACTCATATGATGGGTAAACAAATTACAGCTGGGCAATTGACAAGATTATAACACAAACTTAATCTAGCTATGACAAAGAGAACATGATAATATTTATGTAGGCATCACGACAATGAACAAAGACCATTGAGTCCAACTGCATCTTTGTCTAAAAAGTCCACTGTGGGATCGCTATCCAGCCTGTCACCCAACGGTATTAAGTTGCAAGCAACAGACAATTGCATTAAGTAAAGCGTATGAAGTAAGCAATACTAATATCAAAAGAGACATTAACACCGCTGTTTTATCCTTAGTAGCAACAACATACCCTCGCTCTTAGACATTTCTGTCACTCGTGCCCAAGAACAAAAAGGGGCATGAACCCACGATCTAGCATAAATACTCCCTCTTGGAGATACACACAATCACTTGTCCAAAGTAACTACTCACATCGGAGAGCATGCAAGAACATAAATCAACGTATAAGAATCATACACAATCTGATCATAACTTCATAATCCATCGGATCCTAGCAAACACATCACATAGCATTACAATAGTCGATCTTGATCAAGTTAGGCAGCTCACAAGATCATAAGACATGAAGCACAAGAGAGAGAGACTACCATCTAGTTACTGCCATGGACCCGTGGTCCAAGGTGGGACTACTCACAAATCATCCCGGAGGAAGGCATGGCGATGAAGAGCCCTCCGGGATCGATCTCCCCTCCGGCAGGGTGCCGGGATCAGCTTCAGAATCACCCCCGAACTAGGGTTTAAGGTGATGGCGCGTCGGGGTGACTTCTCTGGAAAATAATGGCCGCCTCGACGTTTTTAGGTTTAATGGGATTTTATAGGCATCGGAGGGGGCCGAGGGGGTGCCCACAGGGCAGGGGCGGGTCCCACCCGCGGGCTGCCCTAGGGTCGCGGCAGAGGGCCGACCCTGGCCTGTGAGTGGCCCCCCAGGTCGCCCTTTGGTCTCCAGGTGCCTTCCGTCGAACAAAAATTCCCCGTAAATTTTCGTCCAATTCCGAGAATATTTCCAGAAGTAAATTTTCTGAAATACAAAACAGCAAAAACTGGAAACTAGCACTAGGCATCTTGTCAATAGGTTAGCCCGACAAAATTCATAAAAATGATGTAATTTGATAATAGAAACATGTGAAAATATCACAAAACTAGCATGGATTAATCAAAAAATATAGATACGTTTGACACGTATCAGCATCCCCAAGCTTAACTCCTACTCGTTCTCGAGTAGGTAAGTGATAACAAAATAATTTTTTATGAGACATGCAACCAACACAATCATGATCAAGATAGTAATGTAAAGCATAGGATGTGAATGAAGTGATACAAAACAGTTGTCTATAGTTGATAACAAGAAAGCAATGAATAACCAAGTTGAATCATTCAAGCAAAACCTTTCATAAATAGTACGTTAAAGACATGAAAGCAATGTGATCCACATATTTGATTAATTCTCAAAGGTAATAGTTCCATGACAAAAGTGTTTGAGAATCAAAAAAAAGAAGATGTAAGTATTAGCAAAAAGCTTCAACTTCCAACGGTAAAGTCAATATAAAGATTCATATTTAATCTGACGATGTAATATGATCAATGATACCCAGGGTCAATGCTAGATGTTTGCTTTGGTGGAGATAGAAGGAAAAGGAAAACTGACTCAACATTAAAAGTAAAAGAAAGACCCTTTCGTAGAGGCAAGCAGGGATTAGTCATGTGCTAGAGCTTTTTATTTCTAGAAAACAGAAGTAATTTTTTTGAGAGATGCATGCTTTCGTCAACGATTTTACAACAGAGAAGCTATCTAGTTCCCCATAACAAGCAAGGCTTTTATACTTGTGAGAGCTGCTGGTTTTTAGAGGAACGAGTACATTCCTGTTTCTCCTTGGTTTCACCACTATCCAATGTTTTGAGCTGATTTCTCAGATTTTCATTGCGCGGAGGAGAATTGTGAGTTATATTTATATTTTGCTTAAGCTGCTCTTGGGTTGATTCAAGTGAAGACGTAAACCATCGACACCGGGTGAAAGGAGGGAGATGACCTTGCTTGTCACAAGTTATATCTAGCTCTCTACTGCTTCCTCATGAGCTTAAAAACAGAGGCACAAAAAGGAGTATTTTGAATATTTTAAAGATAGCACATGACAAATTTACTTGGAATGGCAAGAAATACCATGCATAGGTAGATATGGTGGACTCAGCTGGCAAGATAGTTTGGCTTGGGATTTGGATGCACGAGTGAACTCTACACTCAGTATGAATTTTTGGGCTTAGCAAAAGGGGTATTTGAAGCAAACATCTAACATTAACTGGTAATAGAGTAACATAAGACATTAGTCAATCATAACCATAAAAGCTCCACACCGTCTCCCTTGTTGACCAAACAATTCTTTTGATGGAAAGATTAGCTTTATGAATTAACAACTACGAAACACCACACAGTTTCAAGCTTTTAATTGTATTTCTTTACTAATCAATTCCACTCAAATAACCAGCAAGTTTAAGCATTCATCTTAATATCTCAAAACAAATGAGAAGTATCAAGTATCCACACAATGATCTACAAGACTATGCAGGCTTTCATTTCATTCCAATATCACATGAATAGCATTTTGTCACTTTGACAATTCAAGCAATTTATCAATAACAACTCTCCAACAAATATAAATGAAGAACAAGAGAGTTTAACATCAACTACTAGCAGCCCTAAACAAGATAAAAGCTAAAAGCGAGAGCTTACTAGCAAACAAACAGTAGCTAAGAATACTCAACAAGATATAAGCGAAGCAAAGGAGTATTCAAATGAAAAAGCGGAGCATGTCTCTCTCCCACAAAAATAAGCTAGGATCCAACAAGGATATGACCAGCAAACAAACAAACAAACAAAACTGAAAGTAAAAATACACTCCAAGCATAGCACATAATATGTAAAGTGATAAAAACTTAGTTCAAAGAAGACGACCTCATGATAGTCGATGAAGAAGAGGGGATGCCTTGGGCATCCCCAAGCTTTGACGCTTGATGGTTCTTGATATTCAGAGGGGGTGCCATGGGGGCATCCCCAAGCTTGAGCTCTGATCCATCTTCAATTTCTTCATTATCCTCTCCTTTGGAACTTAAAAACTCCCTTCACACAAAACTTCTCATAAACTGATTAGAGGGTTAGTGCTCATAAATTAAAATGCACATGTGTTAAACTCAAGACAAATTGCAAACAACTTTATTGGGCATTAGCTACTGTTCACTAAGCCTCAATGTGGCACTCCTCCCCAAGAGTATCACATTTGACGATAGTAAAGAGACGAATACAAAATAAAAGCAGAATCTGTCAAAAACTGAATAGTCTGTAAAGATTGAATTTTTCGAGACACTTCTGTAGCTCAAATCAGAAAACTCAAAACTAACGAAAGATAGATAAAAGTTTCAGGCTTGCTTTCTAAAAATATCAGAAAAATATAAAATTCAGAGGTTTTCTGGAATTTCGAACAGTGAAGGACAGAAATCTGTTTCTGGACAGCAAAACAATACCTCGCACTTTCAATGCATTAGAGGCTAAACTTGTCACAAATTGCTACAGAGGCAACAACTTCATGACTCAAGAAAAACTGAAAGGAAAAAGATTATAGGTTGCCTCCCAAAAGCACTTTTCTTTAATGCCTTTTAGCTATGCGCAATGATTTCAATGATGCTCTAATAAGAATAAGAGTTGACAAAAGAGAGCATCAAGAAACAAAAAGCAAACATATTTAAGCCTAACCCACTTCCTATGCATAGGCATCTTGTACGAAAATAAATCCATGAAGCACAAAGCATTAAGTATAGGAAGGTAAAACAACATAAAGATAGGTGTTTTAATAACATGAAAGCTCCAATAACCATATTTTCCTCTGTCATAATAATTTTCAGTAGCATCATGAACAAACTCAACAATATATCTATCACTTCAAACAAGCTTTTGATGATCTACAACCACATAATTTCGGTCCATCTCAAAAATAGTGGGATCAAACCCACTTTCAATATAATTATAATGTTTATCATCAAGTAACATAGGACCGCCGCCAAGAGCATTATCATATAAACTTTCTAAGCACAACTCTTCATTAACATGTATCTCAATGGTAGGAACAAATAAAGGATTATCATAAGATTTATCAATAAAGCACGGATTATCGTATATAATAGTAGCAAACTCATCTTCATAAGCATCATTAATAGAGGCCTTATCAACTTCATCACAATAGCATGGGTTATCATAAATGAGAATAGAATTTTGAGTAGAAACATCATCAATATAGCATGGATTCTCATACATCACAAAGGTGTCTTGAGTTTGAGATTTACTGTCATCCTCGGATAGAGGGAGTGGAGGCTCACACTCTTCCTTTTCTTCCTCCGTTAGTTCTTCATTCTCCTCTTCATATTGGCTTATATTTTCGTATCATGCATCCTGCAAAATGTGAGAAACCTCTTGTGCAGCCACAAATGTAACAAATTGTTCGGGGGCTGCCACAAATGTAACAAATTGTTCTAATTGTTCAGCTCCCAGATGAGTATAGTTTAACCAATGATAGGTTGCAATTAAAGGTTCCTTACTAAAGCCACATTGGAATTTAAAATGTTTATCATGTTGCTTAGAGCAACAATTTATATCATGAAGATTGATGGTAGATATTGATAAGTTGGGTGGTGCCCCAAGCGAAGGCGGAATTGCAGCTAGTAGCAGTTTTCCCTCGTTTAACGAACCGAGGTTTATCGAACCAGTAGGACTTTGAAATCAACAACGAGGTGGATGTTGAAGATCTCTGGCGCTTAGGGATACCTTCAACAGACGTGGACGTGCACACACTCAACCAAATACTTTGTCCCCAACGGCGGAAAGGTTGTCAATCTTTCCGGTCTCGCAGAACACAAAGCGGTTAATTGTATGATAAAATAGATAAAATATGAAAAGTGACCAGAGGAGTAATGATGATTAAAAACAAGTAAATGAGGTTGTAAACAATGTAAAAAGATGGACCGAGGGCCATGGGTTCACTAGTGGAGTCTCTCGAGTAAATAAAATATGCATGTGATGGGTGAACAAATTGCAGCTAGGCAATTGACAAGATCATGACACAAACCCAATTTAGCTATGACAAAAAGGACATGATAATATTTATGGAGGCATCACGAAAAGGAACAAAGACCATTAAGTCCAACTGCGTCTTTGTCTAAAAAGTCCACCGTGGGATCGCTATCCAGCCTATCACCCAACGGTATTAAGTTGCAAGCAACAGACAATTGCATTAAGCAAAGTGCATGAAATAAGAAATACTAATATCAAAATAGACATTAACACCGTTATTTTACCCTTAGTAGCAACAGCACACCCTCGCCCTTAGACGTTTCTGTCACTCCTGCCCAGGAACAAAAGGGGGCATGAATCCACTATCTAGCATAAATACCCTCTCTTGGAGATACACACAATCACTTGGACAAAGTAACTATGCACATCGGAGAGCATGCCAGAACATAAATTACTCATATAAGAATCGTGCACAATCTGAACATAACTTCATAATCCATCGGATCCCAGCAAACACATCACATAGCATTACAATAATCGATCTTGATCAAGTTAGGCAACTCACAAGATCATAAGACATGAAGCACAAGAGAGAGAGACTACCAACTAGATACTGCCATGGACCCTTAGTCCAAGGTGAGACTACTCACAAATCATCTCGGAGGAAGGCATGGCGATGAAGAGCCCTCTGGTATCGATCTCCCCTCCGGCAGAGTGCCGGGATCAGCTTCAGATTGGACCCCGAACTAGGGTTTTCGGTGATGGCGCGTCGGGGTCAAGTTTCTGGAAAATAATGGCCGCCTCGACGTTTTTAGGTCAGATGTGAATTTATAGGCGTCGGAGGGCATCGAGGAGAGGTCCCAGGGGCAGGGGCGGGCCCCACCCGTGGGTCACCCCTAGGCCGCGGCAGGGGGGCGCCTCTGCCCTGTGGGCCTCCCCTCCGGCTCTCCTTCGGACTGGTACTTCGTCGTGGCAAATAAAAAATCCTCAAAAATTTCCAGCGCGTTCCAAGAATATTTCCAGAAGTAAATTTCTGAAACAAAAAGACAGCAAAAACAGGGAACTGGCACTGGGCATCTTGTCAATAGGTTAGTCTGACAAAATGCATAAAATGATATAAATGACAGTAAAAACATGTGACAATATCACAAAACTAGCATGGATCACTCAAAAATTATAGATACATTTGAGACGTATCAAAGATCAAGCAAGAGTTCAGCAATCTGATTCAACTTTTTTAACTGCCTCTCAAGATTTTACGCTCTCTTGATTCTCTATACTTTATATATAATTCTCTAGCTTCCATCAACATAGAGGTTCTAGTAAGTTCTTCCATAGCATTTGATAGCGCGAGAGGTGTTAATCAATCACGCTTCGTTGGGCACCCCAAGAGGAAGGTTTGAGGAGCACAGCAGCAAGTTTTCCCTCAGTTAGAAACCAAGGTTATCGAACCAGTAGGAGTGAGAAATGCTTCAGAAGGTTGTCCACAACTGCAATGGCGCCAGAAAAAGAGCTGTTGCAGGGGAGACAGTGGAACCTGCAGAACACAATCAAACTACTTTGCCCCAACGAAGCAGTGAGGTTGTCAATCTCACCAGCCTTGCTGAATACAAAGGATTAAATGTATGTGTGGAAGGAAGCTTGTTTGCAGTAAATGAAAGCAGTAGAGCAGTTGATTTAATTGCAGATGTAAAAGAATAGACCGGGGTCCACAGTTCACTAGTGGTGTCTTCTCCATAAATAAAATACTACACATGATGGGTAACAAATTACAGCTGGGCAATTGACAGAATAGAGAATGCATGACAATGCATGAACATAGCATAATACAGAGGATGATGATGTCTATATGAGATGCTTTGGGCATTACGACAAAATACATAGATAGCTGTTCCAAGCATACACCTATGCCTAAATAGTCCACCTTTGAGATAACATACCGTAAAATCTCTCCAGTATTAAGTTGCAAGCAACAGACAATTGCATGAAGAACTGTGCATAAAGTTTACTCCCTAGTAGCAACGGCACTCCCCCATCCTTATATGTTTCTGTCACTCAAGCCAAGGCACACAGGGACCGAACCCACTATCTAGCATAAATACTCCCTCTTGGAGATACAAGCAACTACTTGATCAAGGCAATTACAAGTACCGGAAAGCATGCAAGATCACAAATAACATAGACATGATAATATCAATAATCAACATCACAAGGTACTTCTCTATTCATCGGATCCCAGCAAACACAACATGTAGCATTACAATAAGATGATCTTGATCATGGTAGGCAGCTCACAAGATCTAAACATGATAGCACAAGAGGAGAAGACTACCATCTAGCTACTGCATGGACCCGTAGTCCAAGGATGAACTACTCACACATCTGTCCGGAGGCGGGCATGGTGGTGTAGAGCCCTCCGGCGATGATTCCCCTCTCCGACAGGGTGCCGGGGAGAGCTTCAGAACCCTCCCGAACTAGGGTTGACGACGGCGGCGGCGACGGATGTTTTTCTGGAATATTGATCGGGTACTTAGGGTTTTCTTGTCGGGGGGATTATATAGACGAAAGAGCGGTGCCGGTGGAGGCCCGAGGGGGCCACACCACCTGGTGGCGCGGCAGACAGGTGGGCCACGCCACCCTAGGGTGTGGTCGCCCTCTGGTGCGTCTTCGGCTCCCCTTTGGACTCCGTGTGCGTGACGAAATTATAAGATCCTGGGTTTTTGTCCCGTCCAATTCCGAGAATATTTCCTTAAGTACTTTTCTGAAACGGAAAAACAGCAGAAAACAGGAACTGGCACTGGGGCATCTTGTTAATATGTTAGTTCCAAAAATGCATAAAAATGCTATAAGATGTAAACATAACATGTAGCAAAAGGTATGAAAACAAGCATGGATCATAAGAAATTATAGATACGTCGGAGACGTATCAGCATCCCCAAGCTTAGTTCTACTCGTCCTCGAGTAGGCAGAACGATAACAAATAATTTCTTAGGAGACATGCAAACTCACAATCTAGATCAACATAGTAATGCAAAACACATGATGTGAATAAGGTGATCCAAAACAATTGTCTATAGTTAACATTAAGCAAACAATGATTAACAAATGCTAGCTAAAAGAAGCTAGAACTTTTCATGAATCAGCGTGTTGGAGACTAGGAACCATACATAAGGTTTAGAAAGAAGAATAGTAAATTGTGTCTCCAATGCAAAATGTCAATCAATCTTCAAAGCATCAAATTCAGTTAATAATAGAAATAGCCAAGCTCAAGTCAAGTGTCCTTAATCCATCCACTTAACTTATCAACTGTTATGTAGTCCACTCAACTAATACAAGCAAGAAGAAGGCTTGGCACCATAAGGTTATGGAAAAGAGAATAATAATGGGGGTTTGGAAGGCAAAAAAGATGATATAGAATATATTTAGTCCCGGTCCGTAACAAGGACCGGTACTAAAGTCCCTCCATTAGTCCCGGTCTGTAAATAGAACCGGGACAGTGCATTGTCCGGGCTGGTCCCACCTCTGTCGCCTCCTCCCGCATCCCTTTGTCACCGGTTCGTAACACGAACCGGGACGGTAGGTCCCCTACGAACCGGGACTGGTCCTGGCGGGCGCCCTGGGACCAATGACCGGGACTAGTGCCACGATTGGTACCGGTCCGTAAGGGAACCGGGACGGAAGGGCCAAACCGAAGCCCCTGTTTCCACTAGTGTCCTAGTATTAAATATGACTCTATTCCCATACCCACATCCCCTCGAATCCAATCCGATTAGGTTTGGATCTTAAATGTGTGATTCCATAACATAGAGCTTTAGATCCATGGGGTTAAGTCTCAGATGTTTTATGTTTAGATGCAACAAGTAGCTGCTTTTTTATATTCAAGCCGGATTCTTCACTTGATTTAATACACGATCTGTTTTAATAATCTATTTTCTATTGATAAGAGATATTAACGTACTAGATTGGTATTTTTACTGCCACACCACTACTGGAAAGCAGGAAGTCTGCAACAACAATTTTTACTGATAAAATACGTTGGAAAGAAGTACTCATCAAAGATTGGTATTTTTACTGCCACACCACTACTGGAAAGCAGGAAGTCTGCAACAACAATTTTTACTGATAAAATACGTTGGAAAGAAGTACTCATCAAATGACCAAGGCATCCATCTCAACAACCACAAAGGCAGATAAACATATCAAGCATATCATCCTCCTGAATGTCATAGTACGCCACCGTGCGGTGGCCCTCCAGCGACCTGCCATCAAGAAGGAGGCGATGTTGTATTGGGCGAGTGCCCTCCACCTCATAGATCTTCACCGAGATACTGTTGATGGTATCTGAGCTCTCTACTTTAAGAGGTATTTTCTTTCCATCCGGCGTCATCACGAAGATGAGCATCCTACCTGCCGTACCGGCCGGTTGGAGGACAAGGAGAAGGGTGGACTCCTTCCAAATATTGAGGTCTGCCAAGGTTTTGTCGTCCTTCAGCTGTTTGTTGGCAAAGATGAGGCACTGCTGCCCCTTAGGAAAACCCTCATTGTCTTGAATCTTGGTCTTCACCTTGTCAATTGTATCTAGACTGTCAACCTCAAGAGTGATGGTCCTGCCTGCTAGCGTATCCATTACATAGATTTGCATATTTTCTTGGAGGTCAAGCGTGGATCTATGTTGGATGCCGTAATCATCCAATGTAAGGTTGTCCTCTAGCTGCACTCCATTGAAGAAAAGGCGGTGTTGTTCCTGAATCTTTGCCTTGACAGTATAGAGGGTGTCTGACTTGTGGACCTTGAGGCAGATTGTCCTGCCGGTGTGACTCTTCACAAAGAGCTGCATCCTGAAAGAACACATACACCATATTTTATAGAAAAATACTTTTGTTAGGCTATGTATAGAGTAATGAGCAACAAAGTCAATATTTCCAGAAGATAGTATAGGAAATAACTAGTCATCTAAAAACAGTAGAAGCAATAGCAGAAATGTACTGGGTAAATACAAAGTAAAGCCTAGAATGCAAAGTTAAATCTCGACTCTTGAGCAATCATTAAAAAATAACATTGTTCACTCAGTTATGTACATTAAAGAGAATATGCAGTTCTCAATTAATAGACCAACACTTTCTACTGAAATAGAACCGATGGACAACAGACGCGTGCCAAATCAGCTAAGAAGACTAACGTTACAGAACCTAGCTAGTGCACTCTTCAGAGTTGCTACAGTGTATCCATCTAGTTGAAAAGAAGAATATGCAGCCATTAAATTCCACCACCAGCTAGCAGATGATTTCGTCCAGTTTTTATTTTGGCTGTACACGAAAACGTCAACAATTCTAACAGGCAGTAGATCTAAAGCCTCAAAGGTTGACCAAAAGATTTGGACTATCTTGTTATTTCATAATGTATATATATACAAAATGAAAATATAAATAAAATTAGTACTACCTCCGTCTATAAAAGTATATCATGAATTTATCTAGATCGAAACACGTCGGGATACATCCGTATTTAGAGAAATTTGTGACATCTTTTTATGGATGGAGGGAGTATCTAATTTGAAGATTCCATGGCAAGGGTGTATAACAAGAATTCTATCAGTATGCTTTCACGTAAAAAAAAAGGACTTTATCCAATAATATACTACGTTCTCCGGATGAACAATTTTACCCGCAAGAAAAATGATGAACGATCATAATATTCTTCATTAAGCAAACCGTACGATCTAACGAATCATATGAGATAAGCCACAAAATCTAGGAGGCAAACCCTCCGTTATAAGTAACACCGACAGTATAGGCTCTAGAGATCACCGGCAGCATGAATGTGAATGAGACTACTAGGCAGGGAAACAGCTCCGTACGCACCTTGAGGTCAGGGAGATCAGGATAGGACAGTGGGTGTTCTTTCTTCCGCCGGATAGCACGCACAGGGAGATCGGAATGGAACGGGTTAGGGGTGGGGATGGATGGCATTTTATAGGATCCTATCTCGGCTGCAAGGTGGAAGGTGGAACGAGAGCAGGCTGGCCTTCGGGCTTCCACTACCGAGGCCCGTTATTAGGGATGCAAAGCGGGCTCCCATTATCCATGGGAGCAATCAGTGGTCTAGATTGGAATCTGTGTCAACGAAATAAGTGATGTGTTGATGGCCGAACTTCGTGTTGTTCGTGATGGCTTGCGCCTGGCACAAGAAACGGGATGTAACACAAGAAGTCGATCTGGTGGAGCCTGTCCTCTACGGAGCCTATGTCGTATCCATGCAGTTTTTCTTTTTGCCACTCACTAGTTAGTATGTACGTGCAACGCACATCTACATAAGCATCAACCATGAAATTTTAATCAACATGAACAAAGGGCATAGTTTCACCAAATTTCTTAATGATTAGAATAGCAACCAAGCATACCCCATAGTCATACTGCCCAATATATACCACATAAAAGTTATAGAAATGCTTTCATACACATTTTTTTTGGAACGTATTGAAAAATATTTAACAACAACTATAGATGCACATTATATTTAATTTAGAGATAACAATTCAGCCCACTTCAGAAGATAGAAACAAGAAAATTAGACCTCTCAAAACTATCCCTATTTTAGATCGTCATGTGGAGTTCGGCAGGGGGATCCTATATCCCCTCTTGTGTTTAACTCCGCAGTTGACGCCCTGGCGGAGGTCTTAGAGCGTGCTAAGACCTCCGGCCACATCGCGGGTGTGGTTGGACACCTGGTCCCAGGGGGTGGTGTGACGCATCTGCAATACGCAGATGATACCATGATCATGGTGGAAGGATCTGATCTTGATATTATCAATCTCAAGTTCCTTCTACTATGCTTTGAGGCCATGTCAGGTCTGAAGATTAACTTTGATAAAAGTGAAGTGGTTGTCCTTGGCTATCCCCCGGAGGAGCAGCAGCGGATAGCGGACAACCTCAACTGTAGATTGTCCTCGTTCCCGGTGTCCTACCTGGGGATGCCTATCAGGGACTCACGGATTCTGATTAGGGACCTTGAACAGTTAGTTGGACGGGTCAAGGCTAAATCCGAGCCGTGGCAGGGGAGGTTTACCTCCAAAGGGAGTAAGACCATCCTAATCGACTCCTGCCTATCGAGCCTCCCCATGTATACCATGGGGTTGTATCTCCTGCCGGAGGGAGTGCATGCGAGCTTCGACAAGGAGCTCTCTCGTTTCTTCTGGCAAGCAGCGAATGGCCGGCCCAAATACCACATGGTTAAGTGGTCGGACATTTGCACCCCCAAGGAGCTTGGGGGTATAGGTGTTCTGGCATCCCGCCAAATGAATAAGGCCCTGTTGCTGAAGTGGGTCTGGCGGATCCTTAGAGATGATGGTGGTCTTTGGCTTCAACTCATTAAGGCCAAATACCTGAGGGGCAGACCACTCATGGCCTGTGAGAGGAAGGAGGGATCTCAGTTTTGGAGATCCATCCAGACTATAAAACATGAGATTCGGCTGGGGATGACCTTCTCCATAGGCGACGGACGAGGTACCATGTTCTGGCTGGACTCATGGCTTGGCGGTCGCCCTCTTCGACATGAGTTTCCGGATCTTTTTGCGATCTGTTCGGACCCGTCCCTCTTGGTTGCTGATGCGTTTCGTTTGGGATGGTGGGACATCGGTTTCCGCCGTTCATTTGGCCCGGATGAGGCCAATAGATGGGGGAATCTTCTGGCCCTCCTTCCTAGTGACCTCTCGGACGCCCCGGATAGTGTTACCTGGGCACTTTCGGCCGCAGGTAACTTTTCGGTTGGCTCCGTGTACCGGGCCCTATTTAGAGGGCCCGTGCTGGCCTGGACCTCCCACCTTTGGAAGGCTCCAATGCCGCTTAAGATTAAGATCTTTACTTGGCAGCTATTGAGGGACCGCCTCCCTTCGGGTGTGGAGGTGGCCAAGCGGCTGGGCCCAGGCGATGGGTCCTGTCCGCTTTGCGCGGTTCCAGAGTCGGGAACCCATGTCCTCTTTTCCTGTCCTGCTGCTCGCTTTCTATGGAACATCGTGGCCGAGGCTCTTGGACCTGAGTGGCCGGCCAAGGACCTTGGCGAGTTCCTGGAAGTGCAGGCGAATCGTACTGGTAGGAGGAGGCGCCTCTTCTGGTTAGTATTCGCGGTGATGACCTGGACCTTATGGACCATCCGCAATAAAATGGTTATCGAGCGAGTCTTCTTACGGCGTGCTTCTGACTCTGTGTTCAAATTTCTTGCATTTTTACAGCAGTGGCACCCGCTTTGTAGACAGCGGGACAGGGAGCGACTGGACGACATGCTCAAGGATCTCCTGAGGGTGGCGCGCAGGGTGGCGGCGTAGTCTAGTCGTTGTGCTGTACTCCTATGGGAGTTGTATCGATCTGTATCCGTACTTGTTGGGTCGTGATGTGCTGTGGCCCCAGCGAACCTTTTTATTTTTTCTTTTTTCCTTTGAATTCGGGCTCGATGGTTGTATGACACTCTTGTGGTTGCTTTATTTATAAAGCTGGGCGTAAAGCCTTTTTCGGCAAAACTATACTGAACTCATCGTGATAAATTTGAGAAAACCAACAACCTGCGAGACAAGGAATAACTAATTGAATAGCCACTCAACTCAAGTTTCCATGAATGAAATATAACATATATAATAGTCTAGAGACATCTGATTGTAATGATATCAAGATCAAAGACTCAACACCATATAGGTTACAGCGGGGTGGATGACCAATATGTTCTCAGAAACTCTAGTCACACACTTGATCCATCCAGATCCAAAATCTCCATCTCCTGTTTAAAATTGTAACATGAAGAATTAGTCATGGATTCATGGTATTTGGCTTGAGGTACCAATGAAGCAACTGTATATCATGTATTCATGATCAAGAATGGTGCATTGACCAATTCAAATATCTGTGGAACTGAGGTTAATATGGATGTTCTCAATATAGTGCTTGTATGATTGTATCTGTCGCAAAGAACTAAAGATAAAGTCTTTCACCTGGGGGCTTAATCAGCCAGCAACAAAGATTGTGCAAGCCCAGGAGGACCTCTACACGCACGCAGTGCAGGCCGCCACCATGGATGCCTTGGAGGACGCCCGCCGTGCACGCGTGGGACGGACAAACACGCCGCGCACGTCGTTGAGGGCATAGAAGAGCGTGCAGTCCAGGACTCCAGGGCACCGTCGTGCACTATGAGGATGACCTTGCTGCGCACGTGTCGAGGGAACTGAAGTGCAGGGCATCCAGGGACTGAGTCGCCGTCGGGTCGCCTTCGTGCACGCCATGAACTGAGTCGTCGTCAAAGCCATAGGCGTCGCGCACGCCATCGATGCCTTCTTCTTTGAGGCCGCAGGTGCCGCCCACGCCATAGAGGGTTTCATTGCTGAAGCTGTCGCCGACGGCATGGTCCATAGTGGAAGCCCACGGCGTCCAACGCCGATGCAACTACGTCTGAGACGACGGCTGCCTGCTTGTCATTTCGTCGTATGAAAGAGAATCTATGCTGCGCGAGTTTTGGAGAGAATGGTTGCGTGCATAGCGCTGTATCGGCTGGAGATTTAACTTCTTTTCCTCGAATGCAGCGCTGTCAGTTATTGGGGATGAAGATTGTGGTCGGGTTGCAGCTATCTTGCAGATTGATAGGTGCGGGATTACAGGAGGAGTTATGAACGCCCGCGAGGAGTTTTTCCTCTGCCGGCAGAGTTTTCGTCCGCTCAAGGTAATTGCTAAGTGCACATTTGAAGTGTGATTAGAATTTATCTTAACGGTTGGATTTAATCAGGTGGGGCTAATCCTGTGGTGTTAGTCTTCCCGTGTACGTTTGTGGGGTAGTTCTAGGAAAGAACAAGTTTGCTTGTTTAATAGTAGTATAGATATAGACTAATGGATGAATTCGAACAGTCTCTGAAGTTGAAGCGTATTTATGTACTAGTGGAAAATGGCACCGAAAGGTCGCACTAGTCGAAGACTATTCAATTTTAGCTTCTCTCTGAGTGCTCACCTTCTATGGATGGGATTCTCTAACTTAGCGACTTTGAGTCATTGACATGTGGGTCCCGCATCTGGTGGGGTCCACTGCTCGGTGACTCTCATGAAAAAGTTAGAGAGGCTAAGTCAGACAATCCGTGCCGTCGCACCTTCTAACGAGTCTATGAAAGAATTTGCTCCTCAACACATAGATATATGCGACACACATGAGACAACCTCGTTCCAGAGCATTGTTTACTCGCCCCCGACTTCCCAATGTCATATTTTAGGGTGCACTGGTGGTACAGTAGGCCTTAGCGCAAGTATAATAAGATGGTGTAAGTAGACTATAAGAATTAAAATAATATAGTTTGGAAGAGTTGAAAGAGAGAGAAGGAAGTGTGCTCTTCTGCAAGAGCCAGTTGAAACACGTGCTCCTCGTCAATTTGTGAGAGTGGAATATGGGCCACATCTTAATAAAATAGTTTATCTTTTTACCTAATTATTGTATATGTTGGCTATAAGATGTGAATAGGTCTAGATGTTTACGCTGTCAACACCACCAATGTGAATAGGTCTTTCTTCCTCCGCATCGTATTTGTTTCTATCTCTTTTATTAGGGATTAGATTTTATTCATGAGTGCTATAGATCGATTTATACATGTTATTTCTATATTGTTTATCAGAACATATCTATATTGATGAGCTTATTGTTAATTCCAATCATCATGGCTATTGTGATTATTGTGTTTGATCTTTCGCATTTCTAGATTGAATCATATGCGAAATTGCTCTTATATCCAACAATATCTTCAAACTGGCTACACGTCGATTGATAGTGTTTTAAGTTTTGGGTCTGCCTTGACAAAGTTTAAGAAGGTTCAGGTTTCACCTCAAGATCCACCATTAGTGATTTTGGCGGTGAACTTTTCTAAATAATAAAAAGGAAGTCTCGATAACTTCTAGATGCGTGTGCCTAGCCTCTCCAACGAGGGTGTAGAGTTGTTGATGTAATTCGAACTTCGAGATTTAGCCCGTGTCTATGTATCTACCTCTTTACTTCGCATATTTTGTTTACTGCATATTTATAAACTAGACCTTGTTTGCTTGCTTTCTTGATGCATTGGTTTTAGGTGCTCTAATTTGGTTAGAATTTGGAAATATTCGATCCACCCCTCTCTGTCCGAGTCAAGATCTTTTTTGAAGGTGGGTGTGATAGCGCGAGAGGTGTTAATCAATCACGCTTCGTTGGGCACCCCAAGAGGAAGGTTTGAGGAGCACAGCAGCAAGTTTTCCCTCAGTTAGAAACCAAGGTTATCGAACCAGTAGGAGTGAGGAATGCTTCAGAAGGTTGTCCACAACTGCAATGGCACCAGAAAAAGAGCTGTTGCAGGGAAGACAGTGGAACCTGCAGAACACAATCAAACTACTTTGCCCCAACGAAGCAGTGAGGTTGTCAATCTCACCGGCCTTGCTGAATACAAAGGATTAAATGTATGTGTGGAAGGAAGCTTGTTTGCAGTAAATGAAAGCAGTAGAGCAGTTGATTTAATTGCAGATGTAAAAGAATAGACCGGGGTCCACAGTTCACTAGTGGTGTCTTCTCCATAAATAAAATACTACACATGCTGGGTAACAAATTACAGCTGGGCAATTGACAGAATAGAGAATGCATGACAATGCATGAACATTGCATAATACAGAGGATGCTGATGTCTATATGAGATGCTTTGGGCATTACGACAAAATACATAGATAGCTGTTCCAAGCATACACCTATGCCTAAATAGTCCACCTTTGAGATAACATACCGTAAAATCTCTCCAGTATTAAGTTGCAAGCAACAGACAATTGCATGAAGAACTGTGCATAAAGTTTACTCCCTAGTAGGAACGGCACTCCCCGTCCTTATATGTTTCTGTCACTCAAGCCAAGGCACACAGGGACCGAACCCACTATCTAGCATAAATACTCCCTCTTGGAGATACAAGCAACTACTTGATCAAGGCAATTATAAGTACCGGAAAGCATGCAAGATCACAAATAACATAGACATGATAATATCAATAATCAACATCACAAGGTACTTCTCTATTCATCGGATCCCATCAAACACAACATGTAGCATTACAATAAGATGATCTTGATCATGATAGGCAGCTCACAAGATCTAAACATGATAGCACAAGAGGAGAAGACTACCATCTAGCTACTGCATGGACCCGTAGTCCAAGGATGAACTACTCACACATCTGTCCGGAGGCGGGCATGGTGGTGTAGAGCCCTCCGGCGATGATTCCCCTCTCCGGCAGGGTGCCGGGGAGAGCTTCAGAACCCTCCCGAACTAGGGTTGATGACGGCGGCGGCGACGGATGTTTTTCTGGAATTTTGATCGGGTACTTAGGGTTTTCTCGTCGGGGGGGTTATATAGGCGAAAGGGAGGCGTCGATGGAGGCCCGAGGGGGCCACACCACCTGGTGGCGCGGCAGACAGGTGGGCCGCGCCACCCTAGGGTGTGGTCGCCCTCTGGTGCGTCTTCGGCTCCCCTTTGGACTCCGTGTGCGTGACGAAATTATAAGATCCTGGGTTTTTGTCCCGTCCAATTCCGAGAATATTTCCTTAAGTACTTTTCTGAAACGGAAAAACAGCAGAAAACAGGAACTGGCACTGGGGCATCTTGTTAATATGTTAGTTCCAAAAATGCATAAAAATGCTATAAGATGTAAACAAAACATGTAGCAAATGGTATGAAAACAAGCATGGATCATAAGAAATTATAGATACGTCGGAGACGTATCAGCATCCCCAAGCTTAGTTCTACTCGTCCTCGAGTAGGCAGAACGATAACAAATAATTTCTTAGGAGACATGCAAACTCACAATCTAGATCAACATAGTAATGCAAAACACATGATGTGAATAAGGTGATCCAAAACAATTGTCTATAGTTGACATTAAGCAAACAATGATTAACAAATGCTAGCTAAAAGAAGCTAGAACTTTTCATGAATCAGCGTGTTGGAGACTAGGAACCATACATAAGGTTTAGAAAGAAGAATAGTAAATTGTGTCTCCAATGTAAAATGTCAATCAATCTTCAAAGCATCAAATTCAGTTAATAATAGAAATAGCCAAGCTCAAGCCAAGTGTCCTTAATCCATCCAGTTAACTTATCAACTGTTATATAGTCCACTCAACTAATACAAGCAAGAAGAAGGCTTCGCACCATGAGGTTATGGAAAAGAGAATAATAATGGGGGTTTGGAAGGCCAAAAAGAAAGGCTCAAACAGTGGAAGAGCTAACCACAAGACAAGAGGAAGTCCCGTAGTAGACACTGAATGAGGAGTAGTGATTGCCATGCAACGGATGCACATAGAGCTATATGAATGGAAGCTCTCCAATGGAACTAGTGGGGGTGCATCCAACTTGCTTGCTCATGAAGACCTAGAGCTCACTTGAGGAGGCTCATCGTTGGAATATACAAGCCAAGTTCTATAACGTTTGGTCCCCACATAGTTATACTAATGAAGCATGAAAACTCACTACAATGATGTAGGTGCTACTAGCACAAGTGTGGAATAAAAGGATAGTAGTGTTGCCCCCTCTCTCATTTTATATTTTTTTTCTTTTTCTCTTTTTTTGCTTTTTGCTTTTTGAGGCCTTTGTGGCTCTTTTATATTTTTCTCTCATTGGTCTCTTTTGGACTCTTTTGATTGGCCACTTTGGACTCTTTTCAATATGCTCACAGGTAGAGGCAACACTCTATTTTACAAGATGATCATCACACTTTTTGGTGTACTCAAAACTCAAAGACTAATACATGGTGTATGGTGGATATGCAAGACCGAGCGTAGTATGGAAAAGATGTAACACATGTGGAAAACCACGCATCACACTAACTCAAATGGTCAAGCAAGACTATATGGTAATGAAGTAAAAATGACATAAAGTCATGTAATGTAAATGATGGATGTTGCATGGCAATGTATCTCGGAACAGCTATGGAAATGCTGTGATAGGTAGATATGGTGGCTGTTTTGAGGAAGATAGTTGGCTTATGTGTAGGAGAACAAGATGAAGATCTCCCACGGGGTTGGATGTACTTGCGAAGTATGCACCAATATCAATGTGAAAAAGGGCAATGCAAAGTACCGAAGAGGCTAGCAAAATATGGAGGTGGAAGTGCCAAAAACCAAAAACTCACATAGCATGTCGTATATTGCAAACAACTAACAGTATCAAAGTTTTACAAATGGTTAGAGACACCCCGAGAGGGATCGTGGCGGTGACACAAGTGCCCCGTTGGCTTCCCCGACCGTTGCAGTAACTATACCATTAGAAACTTCTTTTCAACTAAGAGGAAATCACGACACTAAAGCACTATTGACTTAAGTTGTTTTTAGTTCAGAAAAGTACGGCTCCACGCTCTACTAACACATCTTCACTAATCAGCTCTTAACAACATTAACCAACATATTTTAACCATTAGTTATTTTAATACCTCAAAACAATTGAAGAGGAGCAAGTTATCTACACAATAGTCTACAAGACTATGCAACTTTTCTCTATTTCATACCACTATCACAAGCATAGCATTTTCCAATCTAACACATCAACCAAGCAACTAAAACAACTCTCTAACAAATAAGAGTGAAACACAAGAGAGCTTAACACAAAGAACTAGCAGCTCTAAACAAGATAACATGCTAAAAGCGAGAGCTTACTAGAAAACAAACAGTAGCTAAGAATACTCAACAAATATAAGCGAAGCACAAGAGTATTCATATGAAAAAGCGGAGCGTGTCTCTCTCCCACACAAGAATGCTAGGATCCAACTTATTAAGCAAACTAAAACACACACTCAAAATAAAAACAGACGCTCCAAGCAAAATACATAAGATGTAGTGGAATAGAACTATAGTATCACTAGATATGACCTGATAGTTTTGTCGATGAAGAAGGGGATGCCTTGGGCATCCCCAAGCTTAGATGCTTGAGTCTTATTGAATTTGCTGGGGATGACCCACCGGGGCATCCCCAAGCTTAGGCTTTTCACTCTTCTTCATCTCATCATATCGTCTTTTTGCTTACTTGAAAACTTCCACCACATCAAACTCAAAGTAATTCTCATTAGAGGGTTAGTGCATAAACCAAAAATTCACAAGTTCTACTGTGAAACAAGCACACCTTAATGCATTATAACATTAGCTACAGCCAATGATGCTCAAAGAATCAAAAAGATCCAAATAAACATCGCAAAGGAAGCAATGCACAATAAAAGGCAGAATCTGTTAAAATCTGAACAGTCTGTAAAGACGAATTTTTCGAGGCACTAGAGTTGCTCAAATCGAAAATCACTGAACTAGAAAAAGTTTCATACATATATGAAGATTCAGCACACAAAATCTCAAAGCATTTCGTCGCTTATGGAATAAATGAAGAATTTAACGGTGACAGACAGAAATCTGTTTCCTGTGCAGAAATCTAAATATAGCAAAAACTTTCTACTAGAGACCTTACTTGGCACAACATTGCAAGAAAATAAAGATACAAAGAAGTTGCTACAGAAGTAAACAAACTTCTTGACTCAAATAAAAGAAAAGATACTGAAAATAAAATGATGGGTTGTCTCCCATAAGCGCTTTTCTTTAACGCCTTTCAGCTAGGCACAGAAAGTGAACATCAAGTATTTCCAAGAGAAGAAGCCTCAAAACGATAATTTGCTCTAACAATAGAGTCAAAAGGTGACTTCATTCTCTTCCTAGGGAAGTGTTCCATACCTTTCTTAAGAGGGAATTGATATCTAATGTTGCCCTCTTTCATATCAATAACAGCACCAATAGTTCGAAGAAAAGGTCTTCCCAAAATAATAGGACAAGAAGCTTTGCACTCAATATCCAAGACAATAAAATCAGTGGGAACAAGGTTATTATTAACCATAACATGAATATCATCAAGCCTTCCTTTCGGAGATTGTCCCCAGGAACTAGGGGTGTCTCCAAGGTATCGTGTAAGGGGCTGAACACGGAGTCAAACAGTCCACAACGTGCTCCGGCGACGGTGCTCGTCAGGCTCGCTGCGGACGACACTGCAGAGATTGACACAAGGCATTACCCAGGTTCAGGTCCCTCTTTTGGAGGTAAAACCCCTACGTCCTGCTATGGTGTATTGCACTGCTTGAAGAGTTTACAGTACAAGGAGAGCTTGTCGAGCTCTAGGTGGCTAACAATGGCTACTTGCTAGTCTTTAGATCTAGGGTTAGGGTTTGCTAGAGCGGCACCAACCGAAGATCGAAACAAAATCGAACCAGGATCGAACCAGGAATCGAACCAGGAATCGAACCCGGAATCGAACCAGGAATCGAACCAGGAATCGAACCAGGAATCGAACCCTTTGCTAGGGCGTGCTCCTCCTCCTTTTATAGGCGTCCTGGGCCTCTTCTGCCCAAACATTTGGGCGGGAAGGGCTACCACATGGCGACGAAGGAGGAGGCACGGTGCACCGTAAAGGTGAGGTCTACCATAAAGGTAAAGATCGTGGACGCGGTCCACGGCAGGGGAACGGCGTCACCAAAGCTGAAAAAGGGGGGCACCGACCAGCTGGACAGCGGGCTGGCGCTTGCCGAGGTGGGAGGTGGCCCATGGTGACGTCGTCCTTGGAGCGTAGCTGCAGACTGTTCCCTTGTCACCAAAGAGGCAATACTCGTTGTCCGCTTTGCTTGGCTCCGCTTTGTTGACTGCTTTATACATGGAAACGGCAACTGCGGCGTCGTCGTCATCGCGCGTAGGCATGCGCGTCACTCTGCGCATGGCGCAGAGTACATGTGCGCTCTGCCGCGGGGGCAGAGATAGCTTCACGAAGAAAACGCTTCGCGAGGCGAAAGGCCTCGCCAAGCCTCGCGGCTTGGTCCTTAGTGGAATTTGCGGGCGGCGTCGGAGACGCCTTGTCGAAGAGCGATCCCTCGCCGAGGGAAAGAACCCTCGGCGAGGAGAAGAGCCCTTCGCGAGGAGAGAAATCCTCACGAAGCTCGCCAGGCTTGGAGAGCCTGGTCCTTGGCGAAAATCACCTGAAGAATCTTGTGGGCCCTGGCAGGCCGGCCCGTGGTACCCTGGTTTCCACTGTGCCGACAGTAGCCCCCGGGCCCGCGATGGGCACGCCGAGGCCCATGACGAAGGCGAAGCGTCGAGGGGCCAAAGATGCCTGACAGGGCCGCGACACATGTCACGCAGCGGTTGCGCCCGCGGCCGCGGCCTCCTCGGCTCCAACGGGCGACGTGGTGGGGCCCGCCACGACTCGAGTGCTGGTCAATAAAGCCTGGGCGCGCAGGCGGCGCCCATTACTTCTCCCGTAACTCCTCCACACACTTCTCCCCACGCCTCCAACTCTCCGGAGAACTCCACTCTCCAGAGCTCTCTTCTTCTTCTTCGGCGACCAATGGCGCCCAAGAAAGCAGGTGCTGACAAGGGCAAGGCCGCCATGCAGGCGAGTTCGTCGGCGGCGACAGCGCGGGCGGGCACGTCCGCGGCGATGGCGCGTGCCGCTGCTCTCGAGGGAGCATTGCCGAAGACGCGCGTCACCGCCGCCACGATAGCGACGGTGCGTCACCTGGCGGCGGCGAAGACCAACGAGCATGGCGCCACCGAGCTGAGGCCGGCCGGTAGCAGGCTCACCGACACCTTCTACCCCATATTCATCCATACTCTCTACACCGGCCTGGTACCACCATTCTCTGATTTCCTCCTGGCGATCTTGGAGACGTACCAGATCCAACTCCTTCATCTTCATCCCAATTCCATCCTCATCCTTGCCATCTTCGCCCACTTCTGCGAGGCTTACCTTGGCATCCGTCCCTCGGTGGCGCTCTTCCGGAGTTTCTACTCCCTTCGGAACTCCGCCAGTGGCGAGCGGCTCGGATGCGTCTCTTTTCGCATCGTCGACGCCCGGAGCGACAACTACATCCCCATCGCCTGGCAGGGGGAGAACGCCATCACCAAGGTAACGAAAAAGGTCGACAAGTTCCGCGAGAAGTGGGTCTTCGTCGACGCCAAGACCACCAACCCTCTCCTGGAGGTGCCCGAGGCGCCGCCGAGGAAATGGGCGCGCTGGGCGAGCGCGGACTTCAGGGGTTCGAAGCTTGACGCGGTGTATGAATATATCCGTCACATCCGCGATGCAGGGGTTACTGGCCAAATGGTGGCGAAGGACTTCACCAGGCGCCGCATCGCTCCCCTCCAACAGCACGCCGAGCCGGTGTGGAGATACGACGGCAAGGACGACGCCATGCGGCTAAGCAGGGACGGCTTCGAGCCTGATGTGCTCCGCCAGATCATGAATGTCCTCTTCACATCGCCGGAAATCCCGCCCGCCAGGACGGAGGCGACCAAGCCGCTCATCGTCTTCGCCGAGGAGAGCATCGCGGAGCAGCGCTCGCACATGCCCATCTTCAACGAGTGGGGAATCGTGCCCGCGGGGCACAGCGGGCCTCGCCCTAACCCGTGGGCGGCGGAGCCGGAATACTTGGACGCGGCTCCCGAGGCTGAAGAGGCCGAGTCCGCCGAGGAGGCCTCGAGAAGCGAGGACCCCCTTGGCGAAGACGAGGCTTCAAGGGGCGATGGCCCCGTCGGCGAGGGCGCCGGATCCTCGAGGAGCGCCTACGCCGAAGTGGACCTCCAGGTGCTCTCCTCCGGCGACGAGGAGGACGCCTTCCGCATCGTCCGCTCCCAGCGCGCCGAGGAGGAGGGGACGAGCGGCGGCGGAAGTGGGCGCTGCGAGCCCCGCTCCAAGGCGGTCCACGACAGGAGGGCCGCAACCGCGGGAGGCATCCCTCGCGCGGAGACAGGAGCGGCCCGGGAGGAGACCGGAGCAGACCTCATCCAGCCTCCCCAGGCGAAAAAGAGGGTGTGGGTGATGACTGGCGAGTAAGCCCCCGATTTCTCTTTCTTCTTCAAGATTTCACTTTGAGAATTCCCCCTCTTGAAGGATTTTTGACTTGTCTTCTTTTCAGGCAGCCCGCGAGGTCAAAGAAGCGGCGGCTCGGCGAGGCTGGAGAGACCACCAGTGTCGCCATGGAGACGCCTGCAGCCGGCGAAGCGTCGCAGGCAGTTGCTTCTCCCGCGGTCGAGCACCGCGCGGAGACGGTGATGGCTGAAGAGAACGTGGCGTCGCCGACTCGGGCGGCGACCCCTCCAGCGGCGGAGCACCACGTGGAGGAGGAGACCGCAGAGGCGGCGACGTCGCCAACCAGGGCGGCGACTCCTCCGGCCCAGCAGGAAGCGGAGGAAGAAACCGCTGACGAGGACATCGTCATGGAGCCGCCTCCAGAGGAGGAGAACTCCTCGAGAGGGGCTGACGCGCCCGAGGCCGCGGGGGACGCATCCGCTGCAGAGGGGGCCGGAGGCGCCCCGGAGGAGCAGTGGGCAGAGATACCTCTGGAGCCCCCAAGCGACGGGGCCAGGGGCGAGGAGGTGCCCAGCCCCCTGAGGGCTCCTGACGTGGGCGGCAAGGACGACGCCCCCACAAGCCCCCATGCCGCGGCGGGGGCCGCTACGAGCTTAGGGCAGGATGCCTTAGGCGCCTCGACAAGCGTCGAGGCCTCTGCGCCCCACAGCAGCGTGGGAACTTCCTTGGCGCTGCAGGCGCCGCATCGCCAAGCAGCGCACCGCCGGACCGTCCTCAACCGGGCGCGACGAGCGCTCGACGGGCTGGAGGAGCAGCTCGCCAGGGAAGAAGACGCCTTGGCGAAGGAAAAGGCGAGGCTCAGCGAAGCCTGGGCCCTTCTCTTCGAGAGGGTGGAGGTGTGCCGCCGGTGGGACGCGGCGGCCCAGGCGGAACGCCAAGAGGCCCTCCGCTTCGCCAAGGAGACCCGCGACAGCGTCAAGCGGGAGGCGCAGGAGGTGATGGAAGAGCTTGACGCCGCCAGGGAAGCGCTCGAGGTGGAAACCACCTCTAAGCATGACGAGCTGGCGGCCGCGAAGCAGCAGTTCGCCGCCGACTCCGAGGCCGCCAAGGCCAACCTGAAGGAGCTCCGCGAGGGGCTGGACGCCCGCGAGGCGCAGCTGGCGCCTCGCGAGGCCGAGCTGAAAAGGCGCCAGGAAGAGCTCACCCTCCAGGAGAAGGAGCTGCAGCGGCGCGAGGAACAGGTCCAGCTCCTCGCGAAGGACCAGGCCACCCGCGAAGGGCAGCTGGAGGAGCGTGAGGGCCGGGTGGCCACCGGCGAGGCCAACCTTGCGGCGGAGCATAAGAGGCTCCAAGAAGAGGCTGACCTCAAGGTCAAACTCGTCCGCGAAGGCCTCTCCAAGGAGTACGACGAGAAGGTCGCGAAGCACGAGGACCGTCTCAAGGCCAAGCGCAAGGACCTCGAGAAGCGCATCAAGGAGCTTGAGCAGGTGGGGCCGGTCACGGCCCGGGCGGAGCAGGCACGAGACCAGCTCCAAGTTGACCGGTTCATGACGCGCCAGCGTCAAAGCATTCTCCAGAGCTTGGTAAGCCGCGTGCGCGCCGTCGGGAGAGATCTGAGGGTCGACGTCCCCTCCTTCTCCGCAGCGACCGACGACGAGACCTCGTACTCGCTCTTCTTTGAGCAATTCCTTGGAAAACTTGAAGGGGTCGCGAAGAGCTTCGACAAGCGCGTCGTGGAGGAGAGCCGCGACCTCCTCGTCGTTGGCGTCACCAACATCTTCAGCAACCTCGTGAGGCTCCAGCCCCCACTTGACCTTGAGGATGTGATGGCGCCACCACGTGCCATCAGCGACAAGGCGCGGGAGACCGCCAAGCAGGCCGCCGTCGCATACGCCAAGAAATTCGACCAAGCCTTGGTCGATGAAGACGAAGGCGACGACGAGGAAGCCCTGGAGGAGGCGGAAACCACCGTGGATCGCGCAGGCACCTCAGGAGGCGCGACGGCCTGAGCTCCTTGCCTGTTGCTGGTCGTGCCGAGGGCAAATTTATCTTAGTCGTTTTGATTGTGAACTTTGTAAAAACTTGTTAAGTTATTGGAATATGCTTGTGGATGTCCCTCGGGAGGCTTTTGTCTTTTCCCTTCATGTCTTTTTCGCTCTACGTCTTAGGACCCTCTCTTAGCGCTACACCACCGCCGCTTCGGTATGTGCGAGTCAGTGCTCCACAAGTCCGGGGGGTGCGTGAGGCCTCGAGAAGTAAGAGCGCCTCGAAGCGCGATGCTTGGGGCTCCCCTTTGACGTGCAAGCAGCCCATGAGGCATAGAAGAGAGAAAAGAGACTCGAGGGGCAAACAGCCAGCGAGAGGAGATTTGAAAAGTATTTAGACTTAGCTTGTCGAGGCGTTTCCGCCTTGGAGAGGGTGTCGGTTCCCTGGCGAGGCGTTGTTGCCTTGGAGAGGGTGCCTGAGGCTTGGAGAGCCTGTTTTCCTGCATTTGGAGAACATAGGCGTACCCGCAAGCAATAGACAGTTAAAGGTTCTTATGGTGCTCGTAGGTTCCTTCATGTGTGTCTCGCGAGGAGAAAACAGGCACCAAGGTTTTGGTGATCCTTGGTGAGTTGACGTGCGCGGGAGCTGACCCATGAGTTCAGAGCTCCTTGGGAGTTGACATGCATGAGAGCTGACCCGCGAGTTCAGAGCTCGGATCCCTTGGGTTTTAGGCGCTGCCGGGATGCTCCCGTGGCATGGCACCCTGCTAGCCCCCACTCGTGAGATACACAGGAGGGATCATACGAGCAGGAATAAATGACAATAACAGCTTTGTCGAAGTCGCAAAACATGCTGACGCAATGCGCCAAGGTTCAGAATGACCTGAAATAGGTGTTCATTACACTGGCGTGGCCAGGGGTTTTTCTTCTTTGATGTTGAAGTGTCGCTCCTCCGGGAGCGCGCTCCCCTTACTTAGGAGGCAGGTTGGCGCCGACGGTGACGCAAGCCCCCGAGCCGCTCGCCTCCAGAGACACTTGTTTTGTCGCAGCCTTCTCCTGGGAGAACAGCTGCTTCTTCTTCGCGGGGGGCCTCGGGAGGGGTTCCTCGTCCTCGTCAGCGGGTGACGCCACCGCGGCAGCCTTGTAGGCCGCTTGCGCAGCGTACAAGGCGTCCGAGACCACGCCGCGGATGACAATGGTGCCACCCGATCCAGGGAGCTTGACGAGGTTGTAGGCGTGGTGGGTCACCGCCATGAACTTGGCGAGGGCGGGGTAGCCGAGTATGGCGTTGTAGGGTAGGCCGATGTGCGCGACGTCGAAGTCGATCAGCTCGGTGCGGTAGTTGGCCTGGGTGCCGAAAGTGACGGCGAGCCTCACCTGCCCCAAAGGGGTGGTAAGACCCTCTGTCACTCCCGAGAAGGGCCTGGTAGGCATGAGCCGCTCATAGGGCACCTGCAGTTTCTCGAATGTCTCGACGGAGATGACGTTGAGGCCAGCACCCCCATCAATGAGCGTCTTAGAGACGGCGATGTTGTTGATGGTGGGGGTGCAGACCAACGGGATGGTGCCAACGGTTGACGTGGACTTGGGGTGGTCGCCGGAGTCGAAAGTAATGGGGCACTGGGACCACTTGAGGGGCCTGGAGGCCTCGACTCCTGGGAGGGCTGCCGCGACCTCGCGGGCGAGTTGCTTGAAGTGGCGGTTGGAGCGAGGGGCCTGGGCCCCGCCAAGGATACAAGCTGCCCCGCGAGGCACCTGGTAGCCTTCGTCAGCCTCGGCAGGCAGGTTGTCGTTTGCGGGCCGGGCAGCGTTGGCCTGGGGGTTCTGCTGGTAGTTATCGTTGTAGTTGTTGTTCCAGCGTCGCCCCCCGCGGCCGCTGCGGCCTCCGCCGCGGCCTCCGCGGCCTCCATTTGCCTCGCGAGCCTCGCGAGCCTCGCGAAGCCTCTTGATGTCGAAGCAGTCCTCGGTGGCGTGGGAGTGCCTGTTGTGGTAGATGCAGAAGGGACGGTCGTCCTTTTTCTCAGGTCCTGCGGCTGGAGTGGCAGCTTGCCGAGACTGCTTGGCGTCAGGCTCTGCTGCGAGGACCGCAGTAGTCTTGCGCTTCTCAGAGGATTTCTTCTTTTTGGACCCCTCGGCAGGGTCCCCTGGCTCGTTCTTGACGAACAAGCGGCCCTCTTCAGCCTTGGCGCATTTGTCCGCCAAGTCGAAAAGCTTGACGACGGTGGTGATGTTGTCGTGGATGCCGAGCTTCTCGAGCATCCGCATGTCCGTGACCCCAGCCTGGAAGGCAGAAATGACCTGCGCGTCGGTGGCGTTGGGGATCTTGTTGCGCACTTGGCTGAAGCGCTGGATGTACTTGCGGAGGGTCTCGCCGGGCTTCTGACGCACGGCGCGGAGGTCGTTGTAGGTGAGGCCGCGCTCGTACGTGCCCTTGAAGTTGGCGATGAAGCACCGGCAGAGCTCCTCCCAAGAGCTGATGGACTCGGCGGGGAGGTTGGTGAGCCATGAGGACGCAGAGTCCTTGAGGGCCATGGGGGAACCAGTTCGCCATGACCTTGTCGTCGCCCCCGGCGGCCTGGATGGCGAAAGAGTAGAGCTGCAGGAACTCCAGGGGGTTGTTCTTGCCGTCGTAGCGCGGAGGGAGGTCCGGCCTGAACTTGACTGGCCAAACGACGCGACGAAGGCTGCGAGTGAACGCGGCCGTCGTGCCGTAGGTGACCGTGCCATTGGCAAGGGTGGCACGGAGGTGGCGCCCGGCGGTGGCGATGTCCTGAACGGCGCGGTTGCGGCGTTCCTGCCCGCGCTCGATGCTCACGCGCGCGTCCTCAGGGGCTCGCTGCACGATCTGGCAGTCGTGCGGCGACGACGCGTGCGACGCCGCGCGGCCGTCGCGAGGAGGAGCCCCCGTTGGAGCAGGTTGCGGTGCAACCGGTGGAGCTGGAGCGGGTGCGGGATGGAGAGGAGGTGCGGGAGGTGCGCCGTGCGCCACGTCCCCCACGAGCGCAGAAGGGACCAGGGAACGAGACGGCGCAGGTGCCGCGGCGCGAGCGGCGCCGACGAGCTCGGCAACGCGGTTGAGCCAGGCCTCCTGAGCCGCCGGCGTGGGGCGGTACTGCAGCAGCTCCTGCGCCATGAAGAGCGCAGTCGCCGGGCTGGGCGCAGGGCGGCCCAGCGAGGAAGCAGCGCGGTCCCGCGACGGGGGCAGGGAGGAGGCCTCCTCTTCGCCGAGGTCGTCCTCAGCGTGGTCGATGTCGTCGTCGTCGGGGTGCTCGACGCGGGGCTCGGGGTCGACACGGCGCTCCGGAGCAGAGCCCCCACGCGGGCGGCCACGCGGGCGGCCTGCGGGAGCGGTGGCGGCGCTAGCCGTCCGGCGAGCAAGACGTTCAGCACGAGAACCGGCCATGGCTGTGTCGAGGATGAAGACGCGCCTCAGCCCCCTACCTGGCGCGCCAAATGTCGGAGATTGTCCCCAGGAACTAGGGGTGTCTCCAAGGTATCGTGTAAGGGGCTGAACACGGAGTCAAACAGTCCACAACGTGCTCCGGCGACGGTGCTCGTCAGGCTCGCTGCGGACGACACTGCAGAGATTGACACAAGGTATTACCCAGGTTCAGGGCCCTCTTGTAGAGGTAAAACCCCTACGTCCTGCTATGGTGTATTGCACTGCTTGAAGAGTTTACAGTACAAGGAGAGCTTGTCGAGCTCTAGGTGGCTAACAATGGCTACTTGCTAGTCTTTAGATCTAGGGTTAGGGTTTGCTAGAGCGGCACCAACCGAAGATCGAACCAGGAATCGAACCAGGAATCGAACCAGGAATCGAACCAGGAATCGAACCCGGAATCGAACCAGGAATCGAACCAGGAATCGAACCCGAATCGAACCCTTTGCAAGGGCGTGCTCCTCCTCCTTTTATAGGCGTCCTGGGCCTCTTCTGCCCAAACATTTGGGCGGGAAGGGCTACCACATGGCGACGAAGGAGGAGGCACGGTGCACCGTAAAGGTGAGGTCTACCATAAAGGTAAAGATCGTGGACGCGGTCCACGGCAGGGGAACGACGTCACCAAAGCTGAAAAGGGGGCACCGACCAGCTGGACAGCGGGCTGGCGCTTGCCGAGGTGGGAGGTGGCCCATGGTGACGTCGTCCTTGGAGCGTAGCTGCAGACTGTTCCCTTGTCACCAAAGAGGCAATACTCGTTGTCCGCTTTGCTTGGCTCCACTTTGTTGACTGCTTTATACATGGAAACGGCAACTGCGGCGTCGTCGTCATCGCGCGTAGGCATGCGCGTCACTCTGCGCATGGCGCAGAGTACATGTGCGCTCTGCCGCGGGGGCAGAGATAGCTTCACGAAGAAAACGCTTCGCGAGGCGAAAGGCCTCGCCAAGCCTCGCGGCTTGGTCCTTAGTGGAATTTGCGGGCGGCGTCGGAGACGCCTTGTCGAAGAGCGATCCCTCGCCGAGGGAAAGAACCCTTGGCGAGGAGAAGAACCCTTCGCGAGGAGAGAAATCCTCGCGAAGCTCGCCAGGCTTGGAGAGCCTGGTCCTTGGCAAAAATCACCTGAAGAATCTTGTGGGCCCTGGCAGGCCGGCCCGTGGTACCCTGGTTTCCACTGTGCCGACACTTCCCAAAGGTGTTTTTGTAGAATTACCAGCAAGATGAATGTTCAAACAACAGCTCTCCAATGGTGGCAAGTTAAGCATATCATTGAATTTCTTAGGCATAATAGAAACACTTGCACCAAGATCACATAAACCATTACAATCAAAATCATTTACTTTCATTTTAATGATGGGTTCCCAACCATCTTCTAATTTCTTAGGGATAGAAGCTTCAAGTTTTAACTTTTCTTCCCTAATTTTCATGAGAGCATTGGTAATATGTTTTGTAAAAGCCATTCTTATACCACTAGCATTAGGAATCTTAGCTAGCTTTTGCAACAACATTATGACTTCAGAGATATTACAATTATCAAAATCAAAATCATTATCATCAAAAGTAATGGAAGAAGGATCTCCCATAGTTCGAAAAATTTCAGCTCCTTTATCACTAGCAGTTTTGGTATCTTTTGGCAGTTTTAAGCGTTTTTCATGAGAAGTGGAAACATTGCCAACATTGTTAACTTTACCATTATCATTAATAGACTTGTTATCATGTGAAACCTGAACATTACTAGTGGTGGTGATGGTGTAAACTTTAACCATATTGTTCTTTTTAGTGGCTTCTCTTTCTCTTTCCCACCTAGCATGTAGTTCAGCCAACATTCTAATATTATCATCAATTCTAACTTGGATGGCATTGATTTTAGCAAAAGGCTTGCTCTCTTTATCATTGTTAGGCATAACTTTTAATTTTAAAAGATCTACATCAGGAGCAAGGCTTTCAACTTTAGAAGCAAGAACATCGATTTTACCCAACTTTTCCTCAACAGTTTTGTTAAAAGCGGTTTGTGTGTTGATAAACTCTTTTAGCATGGTTTCAAGATCAGATGAAACACTCTTATTATTGTTGTAAGAATTACCATAAGAGTTACCATAACCATAATTGTTATTAGGAGGATAGGGCTTATAGTTGTTGTTACCAAAATTGTTCCTATAGGCATTGTTGTTGAAATTGTTATTTTTAATGAAGTTCACACCAACATGCTCTTCTTGGGCAACCAAAGAAGCTAAGGGAACATTATTTGGATCAACAAAAGATTTACCATTAACTAGCATAGACATAATCACATCAATCTTTTCACTCAAGGAAGAGGTTTCTTCAACAGAATTTACCTTCTTACCTTCTGGAGCCCTTTTAGTGTGCCATTCAGAGTAGTTTGCCATCATATCATCAAGAAGCTTTGTTGCTGCACCCAAAGTGATGGACATAAAGGTTCTCCAGCAGCTGAATCCAATAGGTTTCTTGAAGAAAAATTCAATCCTGCATAAAAGGTTTGGATGATCATCCAAGCAGTCAGTCCATGGGTGGGACAATTCTTTATCAAAGATTTCATTCTTTCCCAAGCTTGAGCAACATGTTCATTATCCATTTGTTTAAAGTTCATGATGCTACTTCTCAAAGATATAATTTTAGCAGGAGGATAATATTTTCCAATGAAAGCATCTTTGCATTTAGTCCATGAATCAATACTATTTCTAGGCAAAGATAACAACCATTCTTTAGCTCTCCCTCTCAAAGAGAAAGGAAACAATTTCAGTTTTATAATATCTCCATCCATATCCTTATACTTTTGCATCTCACAAAGTTCAACAAAATTATTAAGGTGAGCAGCAGCATCATCAGTACTAGCACCAGAAAATTGCTCTTTCATAACAAGATTTAACAAAGCAGGTTTGATCTCATAAAAATCTGTCTTAGCAACAGGTGGAGCAATAGGAGTACATATGAAATCATCATTATTAGTACTAGTGAAGTCACACAACTTAGTGTTTTCAGCAGTACTCATTTTTGAGGAAAACAGGCAAACCGAATTGCACAAAATAAAACAAGTAACTAATTTTTTTGGGTTTTTGATATAGGAAAGCAACAAGATAAATTCTACACTAATTTTTTTGTGTTTTTGATATAAGAAAGCAAAACAAGACAAAGCAATAATAATAAGCAAGACTAAAACAAAGTAAAGAGATTGGAACTGAGAGACTCCCCTTGCAGAAGCTTCTCTACTCCCCGGCAACGGCGCCAGAAAGAGCTGTTGACGGAGGAGTGAGAAGTTTGGTACTTCGAGAAGCTTCTTACTGAGCACTCTTAACTCCCCGGCAACGGCGCCAGAAAAAGAGCTTGATAGCGCGAGAGGTGTTAATCAATCACGCTTCGTTGGGCGCCCAAGAGGAAGGTTTGAGGAGCACAGCAGCAAGTTTTCCCTCAGTTAGAAACCAAGGTTATCGAACCAGTAGGAGTGAGAAATGCTTCAGAAGGTTGTCCACAACTGCAATGGCGCCAGAAAAAGAGCTGTTGCAGGGGAGACAGTGGAACCTGCAGAACACAATCAAACTAATTTGCCCCAACGAAGCAGTGAGGTTGTCAATCTCACCGGCCTTGCTGAATACAAATGATTAAATGTATGTGTGGAAGGAAGCTTGTTTGCAGTAAATGAAAGCAGTAGAGCAGTTGATTTAATTGCAGATGTAAAAGAATAGACCGGGGTCCACAGTTCACTAGTGGTGTCTTCTCCATAAATAAAATACTACACATGCTGGGTAACAAATTACAGCTGGGCAATTGACAGAATAGAGAATGCATGACAATGCATGAACATTGCATAATACAGAGGATGATGATGTCTATATGAGATGCTTTGGGCATTACGACAAAATACATAGATAGCTGTTCCAAGCATACACCTATGCCTAAATAGTCCACCTTTGAGATAACATACCGTAAAATCTCTCCAGTATTAAGTTTCAAGCAACAGACAATTGCATGAAGAACTGTGCATAAAGTTTACTCCCTAGTAGCAACGGCACTCCCCCGTCCTTATATGTTTCTGTCACTCAAGCCAAGGCACACAGGGACCAAACCCACTATCTAGCATAAATACTCCCTCTTGGAGATACAAGCAACTACTTGATCAAGGCAATTACAAGTACCGGAAAGCATGCAAGATCACAAATAACATAGACATGATAATATCAATAATCAACATCACAAGGTACTTCTCTATTCATCGGATCCCAGCAAACACAACATGTAGCATTACAATAAGATGATCTTGGTCATGGTAGGCAGCTCACAAGATCTAAACATGATAGCACAAGACGAGAAGACTACCATCTAGCTACTGCATGGACCCGTAGTCCAAGGATGAACTACTCACACATCTGTCCGGAGGCGGGCATGGTGGTGTCACTACTAGGGAAATGGTCATTAGTGGCGCACCATTATTTGATTTCTGTGGCGCATCCAGGAAATGGGGGGATGCGCCACAGAAGTCTCGCCACTAAAATGTAATTCTGTGGCGCATCCAGGCGGTGCGCCACAGAAATACCAAGATTCTGTGGCGCACCAGCAAGGGTGCGCCACAGAATTATTTCTGTGGCGCATCATTTCTCATGCGCCACAGAATTCCATGCGCCACAGAAAAATAAAAAGATGCACCACAGAATAATTTAAATGTATTTTCAAATTTCTGCTGCCTGCTGTATAAATACAGGTATATTACAGAAAATACAGGTATATTACAGAAAATACAGGTATATTATAGGAATTACAGATTTATTACAGAAAATACAGGTATATATTATAGGAAATACAGGTATATCACATTACTTAGAGCCCAAGATACACGATTATTACACAAGTCATGATACATAAGTTAATCGTTTCACACATTGATTACAAGTGCTGAATTTAGGGGTACAAAAGTTCATCTCATGTCACATAAGTCATTGTACAAATATAGTGACCCAGCAAGAGACCCCAGCAGCGACTCAAAAAGAAGAGACTCCAGTGGCTCCTCCGGCAGAGACCCTCGACAACTGGGCTGAGGGTGCTTCAGCGTCGGACGCAGGAACCTCCAATGATAAGTGGGGCCTAGTGTTCCCTTAATGTCTAAGCAATCACTAGGGCCCACTTATCACGGTGGTTCCTGCGCCCGACGCTGAAGCAACCTCAGCCCACTCGTCGAGGGTCTCTGTCGGAGGAGCCGCTGGAGTCTCTTCTTCTTGAGTCGCTGCTGGGGTCTTTGCTGGGTCACTTTATTTGTACTATGACTAATTTGCTGGGTCGCTAATGGAGAACACGTCTAGCTCCACTGGTAGCTGCAGGATTGAGCCTTCTTTTTTATCGGCTCAGGGAACGGTTTAAAGCAGTCTTTCGTCAGCCACGTCCTCATGTCATTTTGCTTGTCTAGGCGGTCTTCGATCTCCCACTTAGACATCCCTGCAGATGGATTGGGATATATATTTGGTTAATAATATATCGAGTGGATTGGGATATATATTTGGCTGGAGATGGACAAATTACCTCTGGGGTTGTGTAAGGACCCCCCTTCTGTCATGACATCTTCCACGATGATTTGCGATAACTGCATCCGGATGCGATGGAATTCTTCTCTAAGATCAGCGTCGGTGATTTCCCCTCTAAGTTTGGTCCATTCTTGGAGACTAGATGGCAACTTTGTTTTCAGTGCATCCCGGACAAACCCTTTAATGTGATGGAGGACGTAGAAGGCATCCTTCACGCTGCCAGTCGCATGCTTGATGCAATGGAACCCGGTCCCATGGCAGAAAATGTGTTTCTTCTCCTTCGTGAAACGTTCCTTTCCTTCATGGAAGTGGCCTCCCTTTTGGGCATAGCCCTCGAGAGCCTCATCGAGAACACCCTTTATTCTGGTGTAGTCTTTAAGACTCCCTGAGTCGATATAAGTGGCAACGGACCACCTCGGGTTTAGGATGATGAGTACGCAGTACTCGTCACTGCTCAACACAATTGAAACGGAATGTTGGAAATGATCAACAACGGAAGAAATTTATAATAAAGCATAAGATACGACGGCGGCGACCGGATGTGTACTTACTCGGAAAAGAAAGGCAGAAGAAGGCTGTTCTTATCCTGGTTGTTCAGCATGATTCTCTGGAGGAACTCCGTGGCCATGGCCCGTGTCGTTGATCCTTCCACCAGCTGGCTGTCACGCATGTAGTAGGGATCCACTACCTTGACGTACGGGGTATTATCTCTCCTGATCCTCATCGCCTGGTTGAGTGCGTATAGGCGGACCAAGTTATAGTCCAACCGTCTATAGTGAAACAGCTTGAAGACGTCCTCGTACGATATGAAGAAATAATCCGCGGGGGCTTCATGGACGAAGTCAGCCAAGTACTTTGGCACCTTGACAGTGAACACCGGGTAATTTGGATCCTCTTCTTTAAGAAGGTTGCCCTCTAGCGTCAAGATAGCATTTTGCAAAGAGAGCATGCATCCGTCTGCAAGGTGGAGCAGCTCCCGAGACAGGATCGGTTGACCAGCTTCATGAACTCGGGTCACGCCATCCGCACGGGGTGATACCATGTCTTCATACCCCCGGATAGTCGTCTTAGGAGCTGGCTTACTTCTCTTCCTGTGCTTCTTCTTCTTTACCTCTGGGGATGCTGGGGGTGCATCTTCTGTAGCCACATTGATTGAGTACTTGTTGGAGCCGAAGCTGATCATTGGGGGAGGCCCTTTTTTCCCTCCCTCAATCCATACCCTAACACCCTCACAGACGGTAGGAAAGAGCGACGTCAACGTCTTTGTCACTGCCTGTGCGATGACCATCTGAATCATACTATTTTCCTCTATCGGTTCCTCGCCTCCTATTCGAGAACCCCCGGCCTCATTATTGTCAGCCATGTTCGCACCTATAAGAAAAAAAACGTCAAAGTTAGTACACCAAATATAAGGAAAAAATCACTTAACTAAGTACTAAGATACCCCGCCCCATGCATTAGTCGCAATACCCCATATGTCATATTTTTAGCAAAGTCATGCCAAAATTCACGAAAAATTTCGGCATGACCTTTGCTAAAAAAGGGACATATGGAGTACCCGAATTTGCCGGAACGGAAGTTAATCGACGTTCCGGCAATCTCAAGGGCCTCTCGGGGTACCTGCACAAGCATTTCACAAATAATGGCCGGCATCGCTGGCCGGCAACAGCATCCATCACATCAACACATCAACAGATTTCCGGCCGGCATCGCTGGCCGGCAACAACATCACTTCAACACATACATCACCACATCCACATCCACATCGAGGGAGAGAGGAACTACCTCAGGTAGGAAGGGAGGCTCGGGTCCGAGATCGGCGTGGTGGAGGTGCTCCTTGTGGTGCTGCAATAAATTAACCAAACCATGATTTAGCATCTAGCACACACATTTCACAAAAGTAGCTAGCAGCAAAAGCACCTAGCAGCAACTAAAAATGCAACTTCAAAATAGTTAAAAAGTACCAACTTTGGAGGCTTACAAAATACTATAAGTAATTTGGATGTGTGCCTCATACTTAGATTGGACACACAAAAGTTCCAGGGATGGTGCGAGTGAGCCAAGTAGGATGCACGATGTGTATTCGTGCATATACAAGGCTCACTAGCGCCATCCCCGGGATCACATGGTGTCACTTCATTTTAATCATCGGCACATGCATTAGTCGGAATACCCCATATGTCCTATTTTTAGCAAAGTCATGCTAAAATTCACGAAAAAATTCGGCATGACCTTTGCTAAAAAAGGGACATATGGAGTACCCGAATTTGCCGGAACGGAAGTTAATCGACGTTCCGGCAATCTCAAGGGCCTCACGGGTACCTGCATTTCACAAATAATGGTCGGCATTAACACAAACAAGAATGCATCTTAACAACACTTAGCATTAGCAATGACACTAGCACTAGCACTATGTCCTTGACAACCATATGCAGCAAGCAACAACACAAAGCAACCCATATGTCCTCAACTAGTGTGCTTGCTTGCAGCAAGCAAGCAATTACTAGTTAGCACTAGCACTAGTACTAGCAATGATACTTAGGAAAATTACTAGCACTAGCAACAACACTTCGGAAAATTTTGTAATTTTTTTGGTCTCTAGCAATGACACTATAGTGCAATTGCTAGCACTAGCAACAACAGTAGCAACAACACTTAGAAAAACACTTAGCACTTGCAACTGAAACCTAGAAAATTTGTTTGCACATTTCATCAAGCACCTAGTGTGCAACCATGGCAGGAGAGGGAGGGGAGGGAGAGAGGGGCAGTACCTCGGCGAGGATGGCGAGTTGAGGTCGTCGGTGGCTCGTGCCTAGCCCAGGGCGGCTCGACGGCGAGGGGAAGGGAGGTGACGGCGGCGCGGAGGGGAGGGAAGGGGAGGGAGAGAGGGGCTGGCCGGGGCGCGGCTCGGGCGGCGGCGCGGTCGAGCACGGCCGCGTGGTGGGCGGCGGCGCGGCTCGGGCGGGGGCGCGGCTCGACGGCGAGGGGAGGGGAGGTGACGGCGGCGCGCGCGGAGGGGAGGGAAGGGGAGGGAGAGAGGGGCTGGCCGGGGCGCGGCTCGGGCGGCGGCGCGGTCGAGCACGGCCGCGTGGTGGGCGGCGGCGCGGCTCGGGCGGGGGCGGCCGGGGCGCAGGGGATCGAGGTCGCCGGCGACGGGGAGTTGCGGCGGCGTCGGGGGCGACGGGGAGGCGCGAATAATCCGCGAAATTTGGAAAGAATTAGAGAGAGGCGGCAGCGCGGGGGAGGCCCCACATGTAAGTGGAGGCGCGATAATTCTGTGGCGCACCTCCGGCGTCATGCGCCACAGAATTATCGACATTCTGTGGCGCATCTGCAGAGGGATGCGCCACAGAATTTTTTGTTTCTTAATTTTTTTGGTTAAATTTTATTGAAAGAATAAATATGCTTGTGTTTTTTTAATCTTTAGTTGTAGGAAAATTTTGGGGAAGAATTAAAGGTTAAATTTGGTTACAAAATACACACAATGTGTCATACATATTCAATTCATTTAATATATATATATGCTCTTGCATTGTCTCACACACAATTTCTCTCATACATATTCATTGAATACATAAATATGCTTGCATTGTCTCACACACACACACAAATTAAATACACCAAAAAAGTCTTCTTCGTCTCGGTTCCGAGCTAGCTTCTCTTCTTTCCCTTCTTCGCGGTTGAATACTTCAGGCCGGGCACCTTGAGATTTCTTCGCGTGAACGGACAACCTTTAGTAGGTAGGGAGGTCTTCCGTCTTTCTTTGCTAGTAGTAGGCATGTCGAAGTACTTGTCGAATTCCTCCTCGATCTTCGGATCGCCGTTCTTGTCCAAGTCTTCCTCGTTGGCGTCTCCTTCCATTCCGATGATGCTCCTCTTGCCCCTCCTCACGACAACACGGCTAGGCTTTGACGGGTCGGTAATGAAGAAGCATTGCTCGACTTGGCTAGCGAGTACCCATGGCTCATTTTTCGTGGAGGCGTTCTTCGATTTGGCATCGGGTATTACCATGGTGGTGAAATACCGGTCTTCTTTGACGACGTCCTTGGCCCATCTCACACGGAACATTGGCACCAATTGTCCACAGTAGTTGAGCTCCCATATCTCCTCAATCCTTCCGAAGAATCTTTCCTTCACAGTAGCCTCGTCATCGCCGTAGGATAGCATAGTTACTCCTGAGTTTTGATATTCGCTATTCCTGTCCTTTTCCTCGGTGCAGAATCTGTAACCGCTGATGTCGTACGTCTGATAAGTCTTTACGTTGTGCCCGGGGCCCTGTGATAAGAAGAATATGAGTTTTTCATCTTCCGTAGCTGGCGGTATGCTCTTTGCTTGAACCAGTTGCCTTTTCTTGAACCAACGCGTGAAGCTGGAGTTGTGCTCTCTGGTTACGTCTCCCTTCTTCCTCGGTCGGCCCAGGTCGATGTAATTCTGCTCGATTAAGCTTTTGTGCTCTTCCACCCAAGGTTCGATCAATTGTAAGTGTTGTAGCGTGACCCGGTGAGCCCTGTTGAAGTCGTCTTGTCGACCATGAATGTCGACATGGAGTGAGCGGTAGCCCTCGCGGTGACCAAATCCCTCGAGCCTGCCGAGGTGCGTCCTGATTGGCAGACCAACATCCTGGTTCTCGGTGCTCAGATAATTCTGGCAGAAGGAGATGCACTCGTAGGTCAGGAAGCCCTTGGCCATGCTTGCGTCTGGACGGGACCTGTTGCGGACGTATCGTTTCATGACACCGTTCTGCCTTTCGAACGGCATCATGTAGTGCAGGAACGTCGGCCCGAGCTGCCTGATGTCATCAACGACATGGAGAAGGAGATGCACGCAGATATCAAAGAATGCGGGCGGGAAGTAAATCTCGAGCTCGCATAATATCACCACAATTTCTTCCTGTAGCCTGTGGAGTTGCCTCACGCCAATCGACTTCCTGTTGATGACGTCGATAAAGTTGCAAAGGCCAAGCAGCGTATCACGGACATGCTCGTCCATTAGCCCTCGGATCGCAACAGGGAGTATCTGCGTCATCAGCACGTGACAGTCGTGAGACTTCATCCCGCTGAACCTCTTCTTCGTTGCGTCCAGATATCTGCTTATCTTCCCCGCGTAACCGTGAGGAAATTTGACTCCTAGGAGGCACCTAAAAAACTTCTCGAGCTCCTCCGGACTCATAGTGAAGCAGGCAGCGGGAAGCACCACCACGTTCTTCTTTACCCTTTTGCGGCGACCTTGAGTCCCTTCCGTCTGATCATCATCATCATTGTCGTCATCACTATCGGGTGCCTGAAGATCTTTCCTTATGCCAAGCCATTTCAGATCGTATCTTGCTTTCGTCCCATCCTTGGTCCTATCGGACATGTTGCAAAGAGTGCCAAGCAGACTCTCGGTAACGTTCTTGGTAATGTGCATTACATCGAGGCTATGGGGCGTGTGGAGTACCTTCCAGTACTCCAAGTCGTGGAAAACAGACCTCGCTTTCCATACACCCAGCAGGGGGTCTACCCTCGGTCGCTTCTTTCCCGGCGCAGGGCACTCCTCCCAATTTTTCAAAAGCTCGTCGATTTCTTCACCGCTCCTCGGGCACGGGGCTCTTTCGATCTCTTCTTTACCATTGAACAAATCACCGCGTTTCCTCCATGGGTGATCCATGCGAAGCCACCTTCGAGCCCCTAGGAACACGGTTTTCGAAGACCCGGGATCCCTTGGTAGCTGGAGATGCGGGGTCTTATCCATGCACCTGACACATGCGCAGAATCCATGGCCTACCTGTGCTGATACATATGAGCAACCAGGATAGTCCTGCACCGTCGTGAGCAACGCGGCTCTCATATCGAAATAATCTCCAGTGTAGGCGTCCCACGTACGGACTGGCGTCTCCCACAACCTGGCTAACTCCTCTTTCAATAGCGCGAGATATAGATGTATGTCGGTACCAGGTTGTTTCGGCCCCTGAATGAGAATACTCATGTGTATGTATTTTTGCTTCGTGCACAACCACGGGGGAAGGTTGTAAGGCCATACAAACACGGGCCAGGTGCTATGCGTGCTACTCTGGTTGCCAAACGGATTGAGTCCATCGGTGCTCATACCCAGCCTAACGTTCCTTGCGTCGCGCCCGAAATGTTCAAAGGCCATGTCCAATGCTTCCCACTGGCAAGCGTCTGAAGGGTGTGTCAGGATCACGCCCTTCTCTGGATCTTCTTCGGGCTTCTCCCTTTTCGCGTGCCATTGCATGAGCTTTGCTTCCTTAGGGTCCACGAAATACCGCTGCAGACGGGGAATGAGAGGAAAGTACCAGACCACTTTTCGAGGAACATTCTTCCCACTCTTGTACCGTCCCTGGCCGCACACCGGACATGTTGTTCTGTCCTTGTACACGCCCCGATAAATTGCGCAATCATTGATGCAGGCATGGTATCTCTCGTACGGTAGGTCAAGAGGGCACACAACTTTCTTGGCCTCCTCGATACAGCTTGGCAATGTGTTCCCCTCGGGAAGATGATCGTGCCAGAATTTCAGGTGCTTACTGAAGCTGACGTCGGTCCATCTGTTTTCCTCCTTCATCTGTAGAGCATCAAGCGTTACATGCAAGCGCGTATGCTGGGGCCGGCAATCACGATACAACGGAGTCATCACGTCTTTCTTCATTTGCTCCAGCTTGGCTTTCTCTCTGGCTGCACCTCTGGCGTCGCTCGTCTCCTTGAGTAGGAGTTCTTGAAGATGAGTGTCCTGCAAGGCCGAAGTTAGCGAGGTCTGCGTATCCGCGTCTTCTCCACCACCATCTACTCCTTCATCATGACCATGTCCGCTGGCATCTCCTTCGTCATGATGATCTTGTCCGCCGGCATCTCCTTCGTCATGATAACCATGTCCGGGAGACTCTTCGTCTTCTCGCCCGCCCTCGTTTTCATGCGCATCATTTGCTGTCGGCGCCTTGTTGAAGCCTATCCAGAAACCGCGCCTGAGTAGGTGTTCCTCCAATTGTCCGGAATCAGGGTCGATCCAGCTCACGAGTTTGCATGTTCGACACGGACATCTTATCTGGTGCCTGTTGCACCGAATCATGTCCGCCTTTGCTTCTTCCTTGTATCTACCGATTTGACTGGAGCTCATCTTGATGACCATGGTTGCTACATATAGATAAAGCAGAAATAAGAAAAGGTCACGCGCACACACACACACACATATGTCCCTTTTTTAGCAAAGGTCATGCCGAAATTTTTAAAAATTTCGGCATGACCTTTGCTAAAAAAGGGACATATGGAGTACCCGAATTCGCCGGAACGGAAGTTAATCGACGTTCCGGCAATCTCAAGGGCCTCTCGGGGTACCTGCAAGCATTTCACAAAAATATCCACATCTCCACGACACGATGGTCGGAGCACAACAAACAAACGTCTCGCCATCGTCCAAACCGCCCCTTCATATGCATGTTTTGTGCCGGCCACACAAAACATGCATATGCATGTCCATCCAACTATACTCACCTAGTAGATTTGTCACCGAGATGTGACCACGATCGATGAGAGAGAGTGTGCGGTGTTGGAGAGAAAAAGAGATGTATTTGGGAAAGGAGTATATATGGATCGAGCCTCCCCCGGCCCCCTCACCAATTACCTATCAAATAAATTAGGTTTAACTACAAAGAATGGAGAAAAGTATGAGCAAAATGGGGTGGGAGGGAGGAGGAACACGAGCTGCTCAAGGTGGAAGGAGAGGGGAAGAAGAAGACAATGGGGGTGGTGAGTGGGGGCTGCCCTTTTTGTAACTCTGTAAAGGCATTTTGTGGCGCATGAACTTCCATGCGCCACAGAAACACCTCCCCCAATCATTGGTGCCCGGCCCACGCTATATTCTGTGGCGCATACGTCCAGATGCGCCACTGAAATTCTACTTTTTGTGGCGCATCAAACTTCATGCGCCACAGAAAATGTGTGGTAGGATGCCATCCAGCCGTTGGTGGTGGGGCCCACATCTTTTCTGTGGCGCATGGGATCTAATGCGCCACAGAAAGATCTAATTTAGTGGCGCACGGGGAACTAGTGCGCCACAAAAACCCTAAACTTTCTGTGGCGCATCGTCAGACATGCGCCACAGAATATTATCAGTGGCGCACGGCATACTAGGTGCGCCACAAAAACACCTTCCACCTATAGCTAGTTTCCTAGTAGTGTGTAGAGCCCTCCGGCGATGATTCCCCTCTCCGGCAGGGTGCCGGGGAGAGCTTCAGAACCCTCCCGAACTAGGGTTGACGACGGCGGCGGCGACGGATGTTTTTCTGGAATATTGATCGGGTACTTAGGGTTTTCTCGTCGGGGGGATTATATAGGCGAAAGAGCGGCGTCGGTGGAGGCCCGAGGGGGCCACACCACCTGGTGGCACGGCAGACAGGTGGGCCGCGCCACCCTAGGGTGTGGTCGCCCTCTGGTGCGTCTTCGGCTCCCCTTTGGACTCCGTGTGCGTGACGAAATTATAAGATCCTGGGTTTTTGTCCCGTCCAATTCCGAGAATATTTCCTTAAGTACTTTTCTGAAACGGAAAAACAGCAGAAAACAGGAACTGGCACTGGGGCATCTTGTTAATATGTTAGTTCCAAAAATGCATAAAAATGCTATAAGATGTAAACAAAACATGTAGCAAAAGGTATGAAAACAAGCATGGATCATAAGAAATTATAGATACGTCGGAGACGTATCAGCATTTTTTGTGTTTTTGATTTTTAAAGAGAGCAAATAAGCAAAACAGAAATAAAGACTGCACTAATTTTTTTTGGGGTTTTAAAATTTTGTAACAAGAAAAATAAGCTAAACGAGAAATAAAGCAAGCAAGACAAAAACAAAGAAAAGTGATTGAGAGTATGAGAATCCCCTTGCTGTAGCTCCAAAGTCCCCGACAACGGCGCCAGAAAAGAGCTTGCTAATCAGTGAATGATGCGTTGGGTGGTGCCCCAAGCGAAGGCGTGGATGTAGCAAGTAGCAGTTTTCCCTCGTTAACGAACCGAGGTTTATTGAACCAGTAGGACTTTGAAATCAACAACAAAGTGAATGTTGAAGATCTCTGGCACTTAATCTTCAACAGACGTGGACCTGCACACACTCAACCAAAATACTTTGCCCCCAACGGCGGAAAGGTTGTCAATCTTTCCGGTCTCGCAGAAAACAAAGCGGTTAATTGTATAGTGAAATAGATGAAATATGAAAATGGACCAGTGGAGTAATGATGATGAAAAGTGATGAATAAAGGTTGCAATTAATGTAAAAATGTGGACCGGGGGCCATGGGTTCACTAGTGGAGTCTCTCAAGTAGATAAAATATGCATGTGATGGGTGAACGAATTACAGCTAGGCAATTGACAAGATCATGACACAAACCCAATTTAGCTATGACAACAAGGACATGATAATATTTATGGAGGCATCACGACAAGGAACAAAGGCCGTTGAGTCCAACTGCGTCTTTGTCTAAAAAGTCCACCGTGGGATCGCTATCCAGTCTGTCACCCAACGGTATTAAGTTGCAAGCAACAGAAAATTACATTAAGTAAAGCGCATGAAGTAAGCAATACTAATATCAAAAGAGACATTAACACCTGATGACCCACAAGTATAGGGGATCTATCATAGTCCTTTCGATAAGTAAGAGTGTCGAACCCAACGAGGAGCAGAAGGTGTTGACAAGTAGATTTCAGCAAGGTTTTACTGCAAGCACTAAAAGAGAAATATTTTTTGAGTTTTGATATAAAGAACAAATAAAGAACAAGTACATAAAAGGGTGCTACAATAGTTGCAGCGAATAGCCCAATCCTTTTAAGCTCAAAGGATAGGCCGGTTGTGTTACTTATGATGATTAAAACGTTCTCGAGGACACATGGGAACTTGTGCCTAGTCATTTTCATTGCACGCCGGTGATTAATCTTCAATGTTTTTTATAAAATGCTGTGTGGGTTGACCTATGCTAATGCACCGCCCTTACTTGGACACATGCATACTTGTGATTAAACCCCTTGCAAGCATCCGCAACTACAAGAAAGTAATTAAGATAAAAAACCTAACCACAGCCTTAAACTCCGAGACCCTCACTCCCTAGTGCACTAGTTTTGCGAATTGGGGTTTAGGTTTCTGTCACTCCTGCAACCCTACCATAGGAAAACTAAATACACCATGCATTCCCCTAGGCCCTTTGAAAGGTGAAGTACCATATAGTCGACGTTCACACGATACCACTAGAGGAATTACACCACAACATATAATCAAACCATTAAATATTACTCAACATTATGCAATTACTAGCAACTAGACTTTCCCCATGTACTCAAGAACCAAACAAACTACTCACAAGACATCATATGGATCATGATCAGAGGTGATATGAACATGGGAAACAATCTGATTGTAATGATAATTCACCGATAAAACTCTCAAACATCAACTACAAGTGGTAATCAACGCCCGAGATACGATTCCGATGAACTAATAGCAACACAATGATAATTGTTACAGCGAGATGAGATGGGATGGCGATGGTGATGATGGTGCTGATGGTGGAGATGATGTTGATGATGATCCCGATGATGCCCGGCGTGATGGCGATGACGATGGCGGTGATTCCCCCCTCCGGGAGGGAGATTCCCCGGTAGTTTTCTCCCTACCGGAGCTCTTCTTCTCTCTGTCTGGTTTCCGCCTCGTGGAGGTGGCGGAAAAATTATTGGTCGATCCCCCCGACGTTTTTTAGGTCAAAGGGAAGTAATACGCCGAACGGGAGCCACAGGGGCCAGGGGAGGGTCCCACCCGCGGCAGGGGGCCGCCCTGCTCCCTAGAGCTCGCCTCTGTGCGCCCTTTTGTCTCCTTGTCTTGTTTCCCAAAATATTTATCTCCGAATGTTTCTGGAATTTTTGGAGCTTCCGATGTCAGGTATCTTGACAGGTACTTTTCCAGCTGATTCCGGGCTCCGGCAGATGCATCCCCAATAATTGCAAAACATGCAAAATAAGGTAAAATAACATAAGTATTTGAAAGTGCATGGTTGCCCCCATGCATGATTTTGGTAATTAATGACAATCTCTATGGACTAATATTTGCATTGAGCTATATTTGTAGGTTGTCCATTTGTTTGCTTGTTCTCCATTTGTTGGAGTCAAGCTTAAGGGAAGAAGAAAAGTTTGTGTTGATCAAGGCTTCGTGCGAGTTGATCAACTCTCAAGTCCAAGTGAAGATGTGCCGAAGAGAGCGTCTCCCATCTTGGTGTATGGGGGAGCATCAAGTGAATCTTCACCGAGCAAAGCGCAATGAAGAAAGGTGGTGCGTCTTGAGGAGTTGAAGATCGTCTTCATCGACCTCAAGTGGATTTTTGCGCAAGGCAAAGGTATGATCTTGATAGGGTTTCTATTTTACCGGTCTCATGTTGTTTAGTGAGAGACCGGATTATAGGATAGGTAACCGTACAATCAAGAGGGGATCTCGACTGAATATCGTGATCGTATCGCCATAGAGAGCACAAACCGTTGCATCCATACAATCATATTTATTGGTTCTTATTTGTCTCGAATCGTGGTGTGGTCTTGGTGCTTGTCGTGCTCGTCATGACAAAGCTAAGTTCACCGAAAACGGTTTTCATATGCGTCTTCTATTGCGGTTTCGGTATTGGAGATTTTGCCGGTTTATCCGAGCGGAAGATTTCTCTCTTCCATTTCTTTGCAAAATCTCCATTGCTTGTTTGTCATTTTCAAAGGTAGCATTTGTCGTCCTCTTTCCAACAAAATTGGTTTTATTTCATTCGGACGTCAATTGCAAAAGTTCCGGCATTTTCGGTTTGCGAAAAAGAGTTTTTAACTTTCCCCATTTGTTTTTATAATATATTCTTGGACTATGATGTTTCTCTGCATATTCTTGTTGTGCTCGTTGTGACGATTCCAACGAGTCCAAGTTTATCGAAAACGGAGTTCGTATGCGAAAGATATTACGGTTTTACTTCGGATCTTTTATTTAACAAAAAATCAGAATTTGAAAAAAGAGAAAAAAAAAGGCTGCCGGCCTGGCCGGGCCGAGGCCGGCCCAAGGCCGAGCCATTCGGGTGATGTCCCGGCCAGTTCCTCCCGCGAGGCCGGCCTGTGGCCGGGGGCAGGCCGACCCATTCGGGCACCTGCCCGGCCCATCAACATCCCCGGCCGGCCCAAGGCCGGCTTGCCAGGCCGGCTGCCCTGCGTACGCTGCTCTGTTCGATCGTTTCCAGGTCGGCCTGGCCGACTGCCGGCCGGCCCCAGGCCGGGCAGTCTGGCAGCGTTTTTTTCCAACCTTTGTCCCACTTTTTGAGCTCCAACGGCTCCTTTTTGGAGCCACCTATAAAAGGGTTTTCTTCCCCATTTTCAGAGTAGATCTCATCCCTTGCTCTCTCTCCTCCATTGCCAACATTTTGAGAGCTCGATTCCCTCTAATCCCTCCGATGATTCTTGCCCAAATTTAGGGAAACAAGAGAGGAGATCTAGATCCATCTTTCCACCAAACAAAATCTCCTCTAAGTGAGGGGAACTTGTGGGATCTAGATTTTGGAGTTCTTGGTGTTTCTCCTCCGTTCTTCCTCCTAAATCCCTCCGTAGCATTAGTTGCTTTGGTTGGATTTTGGGGAGAAGAATTTGACCACTTGGTGTGATCTTCCCCTTTTGCATTTGTTGCATCGGGTTGTGCTCCCCACGGTGATTCGTGGGATTGAAGGTTGGGAGCTTGTTACTCTTGGGTCATTGGACCCTAGACGGTGGTGGTGCCATGAAGACTTCGGCTTGTGGATCTTAGGCACGTTGGGAGCCCCCAATTGAGTTGTGGGTGTGTGCCCCAAAGGTTGTAAGGGCTCCGGAATCCGCCCCGAAGGATTCCGATAGTGGAAGGTGAACCAATCCTTTGGGTGCGGTTCATCGGAGAATAGGGTGAGGCCTTTGTGGCATCTTGAGTAGGCCTTTTGTGGCGAGCTCACGCCCCTCCAACGAGACATACTCCCTTAACAAGGAGGAACTCGGGAATAAATCTTCGTCTCTGCGTGCCTCGGTTATTTCTATACCCGAGCTTTTACTTATGCACTTTACATTGTGATAGCCTTCGTGCTTGATGTTTATATTTAGCTATCACCTTGTTGCTTGCCATGTTTAGCATAAGTTGTTGGTGCACTTTAGGAAAACCTATAATTTAGGTTGTTGGCTTGTTAATTTAAACACCTAGTTTTATTCCGCAATTATCAAGCCCCTAAATAGAAAAAGTTTTAATCACCTATTCACCCCCCTCTAGGCGACATCCGGCCATAGCTTGTTCTTTCAATTGGTATCAGAGCCTCGTCTCTCTTGTTTGGCTTTACCGCCTGGAGAGTAAAGATGTCGTTTAGAGAATTAGTGCACGATCCCACTTTTATATTCAATGGCACAAATTATGATATATGGAAAATTCGCATGCTTAATCTTTTTAGGGATATAGACCCAATTTTAAAGAGTGTTGTAGATATGGGTTTTTCTCCTCCAAAGGATTCCCAAAATTTATCCTTAGAGGATGAGAAAAACTCTTATCTCGATACTCTAGCATCTAATGGTCTTACATGTGTTTTGAGCGATGTAGTGCTTGAGTCAATCATGCCTTTCCGGAACGCTCATGAGCTTTGGACCAAGCTTCAAGATAAATATGGAGTGTCCAACTCTATTGAGGATGATTGCTCTCCCTCCACCTCCGGCCGTGACGAGCTCTCGTCTTTATCTACTTCACCAAAATGTGGTAAGCCACAAACCAATGTGATGGTGAGTAGTGATAGGTTTTGCAACTTTGATAGTGAACTCGTTATTGATGATCATTTATCTCTATCTTGTTGCAATGCTTCATCTTTGGACCGAAACACACATAGCACTATAAATGATTTACATGCTTGTGTTGATAGTCCTTGCATATCATCAAAAAATTGCTTGGATAAATCTCTTTATGATATGCTTGCATTATCTTGTTGCCATGATAAAAATGATTGTGTTCCCTCTAACTCTTGCATGAATAATAATGTAGAGGAAACTCAATTTACTATGCAACAAGATGCGAACTTGAGTAGTTCAAAATTTAATTATTCTTCATCATCCACCTCTTATTGTCTTATGGCTAAATCTTCTTCTAGTAATGACAATAATGATAATGATAATAATGATGAAGAAGATGATATGGAAAAAGTTAATGCCCTTCTTCAAAATAAAGGTCTAATGATTCTTAAAGCCCTTCCTACCAATAAAAGTGCCCAAGCTAACCTCTTTGAAATTATGAGCACTCTTATTGAGCGTGGGGAAACTATTGAGGCCTTGGAAGCAAGCCTTGAAGAAAAGGGTAAGATCGAAAGAGATGATGCTATGGAGAAAGCATCGTTAGAAGATGCTCTTGTGGAAGAGCAAGAGACTCGTGCTTCTCTAGAGGAGAAACTAGAATCTATCGAGGAGTCTCATAATGATATAATTGCTAAAATCATTAAAGAACGTGATCATGCTCATGCAAATATAAAGTGTTTAAAATGGAAAATGCTAGATTAAATAATGAGCTTGATAAGATTTCTTCTTCTATTCCTAAAGTTAATGATGCTTGTGCTACTAACTCCACTTCTTGTGAAGCATCTACTTTGAAGGAGAATGTTGAGCTAAGGGCTCAACTTGAGTTGCTAACTAGCAAGTATAGGGAGTTGGAAGAAAATCATAAAAAGCTATCTAGCTCTAATGATGATCTTCTAGCATCCTATGCTAGTCTAAAGTTAGCTCATGAGGCCATCACGACAAAGGTAACATCTAGTGAGCCTCATGTGGACAATAGCACAACTTTAACTAAAAATGCTAAAATGCCATATGCTAGTCCTAGTAGTTCATCCACTAAAAATGTTGGTACATCTTGTGATGAATTACTTGCTTTGCCTTGTTGCTCTAACAATGATGCATCTACCTCCTCTAGTACTTGTGTTGTCACTAACCATGTAGAGAAGAGAGGAGAGCTCAAGGCCCAAGCCACTTCTCTGAAGAAAGGCTTGGAAAAGCGTCATGAGGGGAAGAGGGCACTTGACAACATGTTGAGTGTGCAACAATCCCCAAATGACAAGAGTGGACTTGGATTCAACTCCAACATCAAGAACAAGTCCAAGGTTGAGAAGAAGAAGGGCCAAGTTCAAATCAAGAATCCGGCCAAGATCACTTGCTTCAAGTGCAAGTTAGAAGGGCACCATGTTCGTGATTGCCCAATGAAGAAGAAGAAGAAGCCACTTAGTGAGAAGCAACTAGGGAAGCGGCCTCTTGTTCAAACTCGTGCTCAACCACGTGTTGAACAAAGGCCACCTCCTAAGAAGACTCAAGTTATTGCTCCTCAAGTTGAGGAGCCTATTAAGAAGAAGAAGAGTCGGTGTTGCTACCTTTGCCGTGGCAAAGGTCATTTTGCTTCTTCATGCACTAACGGTACCCCATCCAACCCTATCATAATTGATGATGTTTATTCTCTTGGGAAGGATAGAGTTGGCAATGTGTTTGCCAAGTATGTGGGAGCTCAAAGTGGTGTCAAGAAAAACACCATTTGGGTTCCCAAGCCTATTGTGACTAACCTCTTAGGACCCAACTTGGTTGGGGACCAACAAGCTTCAACTTGATCAATAGGTGATAGTGGAGGACATTGGTGACTTGGCTATTTTTGAAGAATTAAGGGATCTTCATGGTTTTATTTCCCAAGCCAAGTCAATTGGAGGATCACATATCTATCTCATATCCAATGCTTCCTCCTTGCGGTAACATGTATTTAACTCATATATACATTGAAAGTTGCTTGCTTCCTTTCATGTGATAGTTTTGTTCCTAGCATGTGCTTGTATGTGATATGCTACCTTCCTACTTGTCTTGTTACTCAAGGTTATGTAAGATAGTTGTGTATCATGTATGTGTAACTTTGTGTTGAGCTTTATTGAATCTTGTGTGGATTTCATTTGGCTCTTTGAGATATTAATGGACTATCCCATTTTGGGGGAGTGATGTGCTTTGTGCACATCACAAACCTAAAAATGTGTATACATGAGGCACACCACCTAGTATTGATATTTCAGTATTATCTAGCTACTATGTGGTATGTCATATTCATGAGAAATTCAAATTCTATAATGTCCATTAATTTCTCTAGTTGGTTTTATTTGCCTCTTGTTTAAAAATAAAATGAATTATCACATTATGGGGGAGTAATAAGCTATGTGCATATTACAATCCCATAAAAATGTGAACATTTGAGGTTTTCCACTTAGAGTTGATATTGTACATTATCTATCTCCTATGTGGCATGTTTACTCAAACAAGCTCCACTTTTCCTTTGTGGTTACCTCTTGGTCCTTGTTTGTGTGAGTTTGCTTGGTGTGGTTTTTCTCTAATATGAATTTCCATATATTATGTGAGAAACCATTTGTTTCATTTTATTCTAATCATGGCCTTGTCGGTTGGTTTGAATAATTGAAACTATCAACAAACTTTAGTAAGATATGGCGTCCTAATTCTTATCTCTTGCCATATGCTTTTTGTTGTGAAGTTGGTCTTGATCATCATTCCTATATACCACCGAGAAATATCTCCATATACTCCTTGTCATCACAAGTGATACTAGTAATTGTGGTGGATTGTGTAGACCATCTTCGCCTTGGCTCTTGCGTTGATTTGCTTATCTATTGCCCTCCTTGCCTTTTGAATGGATCCTATCTTTCAATCGGTAGTTGTCGATGGTTTAGATCAACGGTGAAGATACAGGACTATGTACGCGCGGGCATCGTCGATGTGGGTTAGTAGATGAACGACACAGGAGAAAGGATTTATGCAGCTTCGGGACCGGGAAATATCATCCGGTAATATCCCTACGTGCTGTTTGTGGCTAGGTCTTATTCCTCTCATGGTGGAAGTCGCCGATGAGGCGGCTCCTCTTGTCTAGATCTGTCTGATCCCCCTCTTGGTGCGCCTTGCCCCTCCTTATAAAGGTGGAGGAGGCCGGCTTACATGTCGAGTCCTTTTAGGACACTGCTAATCTAATACAAGTCGAGTCCTTGTAGGACACTGCTAATCTATTACAAGTTGGCAAGGTGAATCCTTGTCCTAATCTGACTGTGGAGTCGGCCTGCTGGGCCACCCCGGATGGGCCACGTTAATCCTCCTTGCGGGTACCCGTGTCCCATATCCCCGACAGTAGTGTTTAGTGTTTTAGATAAAATATGGAGAGTAATGATCCCTTGTGCATGCATTTTGTATTCAAATGCAAATATTTAAGATAATGCATTAATCTTGGGGAGCATTCCTTTTTTATTTAGAACGCTATTCTTTCTATCAATTATTGATCCTCTCAATTGGCATTTGATTCTTTATCTTGTGTTGGCACCTTCAATTGGTATTAATTGGAATTTAATATCTCCTCCATAGATATTTGTTCCAATTGATATTTATTGTGGGAGTCTTGATACCTCTTGCCTTATTTTAACTTTACTTGATTTCGGTCAAGTATCACCCTCTTCTTGGTATCTTTTCTCCTACTTGATATTTTTTTGCTTTAATTGGTATCTTATTTTCAATTGGTGTCTTATCGATCATTTGTTGTGTTGATTTGATTCCTTTTGATATCACACTTCATGTGTTGATGTGTTTTGGAATCAATCATAGGTTGATTTGATTTCTCCTAATTCATGTGTTGATTTGGATTTTGATATAATTTGGACAACATTTACTTTGTGTTTTCGTCCAAATTGTATCTCATTTGGTTCTTTTAAGTCTATGCATGCATTTTACTAATATATATTGTATGGCATGCTAGTCTTTCTAAGTTCCAATATATAGGGGATACTCCACCAAATCCTAAATCGGCTAAGATGTGCATGAAATTCAATTTCATATCTATATGCACATATTTATGTGGAGTATGTCCTGTTATTGTAGTGTTTCTAACTACTATGGAACCCAATGAGTTTGGGAACCATTTTGTATTCTAATTTTGTTTTAGGTACAATGGAGATGCATTGGATGCTTGCCTCATTCATAAGGAAGGTGTTCTCACCGTGTGATTGTCGGAGTCAAGCTTTGATGTCAAACCATCTCTCACCATCTTCATCATCAATGTCATCTCGGTAACAAGTATCTATCTCATGCATGCTTTTCTAGTTTCAACCTTGTGTAGGTTGCCTCTTGGCATAAAAGCTCTTATATGCAATTGTGGTGGTTTTGGCCTTTTCCTTCACTTAATATATCTTTGTGATATGTGTGATGAATTTGCAAAAACCTTTCCTTCAATTGATATTATTACTTTGTGATACTTGTTGCCTATTTCAAAGCATATCCACTATCTCTTGTTCCCTTAGTGATATGTGTGATGCATTTGATATATTTGAAGTTCATTTATATACAATGAGATAAATTTGAGCTATGTGCTATGCTTTTAAGCAACAATCTCGTTTGTATATTTATGACTTCCTTTTGGATACCTTGTTCTCTTTTTCCCGGACCATTTCGTATGTATATGTTTCTTTGCGGATGTATATCTTCAAGGTTTGTCTAATAAGAAACCTATACATATGAGAGAGGTCATCTTTTAGTTGGTATCCTATTTCCTCGAGCCACCTTGTTTTTCATCTATAATTCTTTGGCGGCTCCAAATTTGTCTCATGAGTGCTTGTCTTATTGTTTATTGGTATCTTTGCACACTCATGTATTTCTTGAAGATCTTTGACTTCATGCCTACCATGGTGAGCATGTTGATTTTTATTTGACTAAATGCTCTCACTAGCTTTTGGCATTTTCAATTGGTTTTAGTTTCCAATTGGTATCCCTAAGCGTGTGAACATATTTCTTTAAAAGATCTTTTTGTCTCGGTTGGGCCTATCTTATGATGAAATTTTGAAAATTGGTATCTTCTTATGGCTCAACCACATCTTTGGTGCAAGTGCTATGATTTGCTTTTGCATTATGCACTCTTGCACTTGTTGAGTGTTCTCGATGATTTTGGGGGTAGTGAGGATGCCATATTTATGCACTCCTCAATAGTGCATGAACATTGGGGAACTTCTCCATTTTCATTTAGAACTCTCACTTTGGATCTTCTCGATTGCTTTTCTCCTTTGTGGAGATGTGTAAAATGATCTCATCTTTTTGCAATCTTTGATCCTCAATATAATTTGATTTCCTCTATTTTTCCGATAAAAGGGATTGTCATCACCTTTATGGAGGAACTCATATTATATTGGCTCTCTAAATTTTCTTCCCATTTCGGCAATCGATGCCAATGAGGGAGAAGTTTAGAGGGTTTAAGGGAATCCGGGAGGGAGATTCCCGGTAGTTTTCTCTCTACCGGAGCTCTTCTTCTCTCTGTCTGGTTTCCGCCTCGTGGAGGTGGCGAAAAAATTATTGGTTGATCCCCCCGATGTTTTTTAGGTCAAAGGGAAGTAATACGCCGAACGGGAGCCACAGGGGCCAGGGGCGGGTCCCACCCACGGCCCAGGGTGGACCCGCGGTAGGGGGGCGTCCTGCTCCCTGGAGCTCGCCTCCGTGCGCCCTTTTGTCTCCTTGTCTTGTTTCCCAAAATATTTATCTCCGAATGTTTCTGGAATTTTTGGAGCTTCCGACGTCAGGTATCTTGACAGGTACTTTTCCAGCTGATTCCGGGCTCCGGCAGATGCATCCCCAATAATTGCAAAACATGCAAAATAAGGTAAAATAACATAAGTATTTGAAAGTGCATGGTTGCCCCCATGCATGATTTTGGTAATTAATGACAATCTCTATGGACTAATATTTGCATTGAGCTATATTTGTAGGTTGTCCATTTGTTTGCTTGTTCTCCATTTGTTGGAGTCAAGCTTAAGGGAAGAAGAAAAGTTTGTGTTGATCAAGGCTTCGTGCGAGTTGATCAACTCTCAAGTCCAAGTGAAGATGTGCCGAAGAGAGCGTCTCCCATATTGGTGTATGGGGGAGCATCAAGTGAATCTTCACCGAGCAAAGTGCAATGAAGAAATGTGGTGCGTCTTGAGGAGTTGAAGATCGTCTTCATCGACCTCAAGTGGATTTTTGCGAAGGAAAAGGTATGATCTTGATAGGGTTTCTATTTTACCGGTCTCATGTTGTTTAGTGAGAGACCGGATTATAGGATAGGTAACCGTACAATCAAGAGGGGCTCTCGACCGAATATCGTGATCGTATCACCATAGAGAGCACAAACCGTTCCATCCATGCAATCATGTTTATTGGTTCTTATTTTTCTCGAATCATGGTGTGGTCTTGGTGCTTGTCGTGCTCGTCATGACAAAGCTAAGTTCACCGAAAACGGTTTTCATATGCATCTTCTATTGCGGTTTCGGTATTGGAGATTTTGCCGGTTTATCCGAGCGGAAGATTTCTCTCTTCCATTTCTTTTCAAAATCTCCATTGCTTGTTTGTCATTTTCAAAGGTAGCATTTGTTGTCCTCTTTCCAACAAAATTGGTTTTATTTCATTCGGACGTCAATTGCAAAAGTTCCGGCATTTTCGGTTTGCGAAAAAGAGTTTTTAACTTTCCCCATTTGGTTTTATAATATATTCTTGGACTATGATGTTTCTCTGCATATTCTTGTTGTGCTCGTTGTGACGATTCCAACGAGTCCAAGTTTATCGAAAACGGAGTTCGTATGCGAAAGATATTACAGTTTTACTTCGGATCTTTTATTTAACAGAAATCAGAATTTGAAAAAAGAAAAAAAAGGCTGCCGGCCTGGCCGGGCCGAGGCCGGCCCAAGGCCGAGCCATTCGGGTGATGTCCCGGCCAGTTCCTCCCGCGAGGCCGGCCTGTGGCCGGGGGCAGGCCGGCCCATTCGGGCACCTGCCCGGCCCATCAACATCCCCGGCCGGCCCAAGGCCGGCTTGCCAGGCCGGCTGCCCTGCGTACGCTGCTCTGTTCGATCGTTTCCAGGTCGGCCTGGCCGGCTGCCGGCCGGCCCCAGGCCGGGCAGTCTGGCAGCGTTTTTTTCCAACCTTTGTCCCACTTTTTGAGCTCCAACGGCTCCTTTTTGGAGCCACCTATAAAAGGGTTTTCTTCCCCATTTTCAGAGTAGATCTCATCCCTTGCTCTCTCTCCTCCATTGCCAACATTTTGAGAGCTCGATTCCCTCTAATCCCTCCGATGATTCTTGCCCAAATTTAGGGAAACAAGAGAGAGGAGATCTAGATCCATCTTTCCACCAAACAAAATCTCTTCTAAGTGAGGGGAACTTGTGGGATCTAGATTTTGGAGTTCTTGGTGTTTCTCCTCCGTTCTTCCTCCTAAATCCCTCCGTAGCATTAGTTGCTTTGGTTGGATTTTGGGGAGAAGAATTTGACCACTTGGTGTGATCTTCCCCTTTTGCATTTGTTGCATCGGGTTGTGCTCCCCACGGTGATTCGTGGGATTGAAGGTTGGGAGCTTGTTACTCTTGGGTCATTGGACCCTAGACGGTGGTGGTGTCGTGAAGACTTCGGCTTGTGGAGCTTCGACATGTTGGGAGCCCCCAATTGAGTTGTGGGTGTGTGCCCCAAAGGTTGTAAGGGCTCCGGAATCCGCCCCGAAGGATTCCGATAGTGGAAGGTGAACCAATCCTTTGGGTGCGGTTCATCGGAGAATAGGGTGAGGCCTTTGTGGCATCTTGAGTAGGCCTTTTGTGGCGAGCTCACACCCCTCCAACGAGACGTACTCCCTTAACAAGGAGGAACTCGGGAATAAATCTTCGTCTCCGCGTGCCTCGGTTATTTCTATACCCGAGCTTTTACTTATGCACTTTACATTGTGATAGCCTTCGTGCTTGATGTTTATATTTAGCTATCACCTTTTTGCTTGCCATGTTTAGCATAAGTTGTTGGTGCACTTTAGGAAAACCTATAATTTAGGTTGTTGGCTTGTTAATTTAAACACCTAGTTTTATTCCGCAATTATCAAGCCCCTAAATAGAAAAAGTTTTAATCACCTATTCACCCCCCCCCCCCCTCTAGGCGACATCCGGGCATAATTTGTTCTTTCAGTATTGCATCATAATATGAAATATATCAATAAATAAAGGTAAATTATGATGTAAAATAGTGATGCAAAATGGACGTATCAACTCCCCCAAGCTTAGATTCTGCTTGTCCTCAAGCGAAAACTGAGCTCGGTAAACATGACCACAGGTTTATGGAGTGAAGTGTCGATAAATAAAGAATATGAACATGAAGCATCAGTATTTACTCATCAAACACAAATACATTTTTAAACATCAACCTTTCTCTCATAAAGCTTCTCGAAGACAAGTAATGTAACTATAACATGTTAAGGTGAAATAAAACAGAAGCTTATTAAGCAATGGCAAACTGAGACTTCGCTCAAGAGGCAATTATACTTGTCAGCTCATATTTCAAGAAAGATCCATTTAAATGCTTCAACCATCAAGTCATCTTTCCACGAGTTGCAAATCATCAAGTCTGTATTCTCGTGATAAAAGAGTTAGAACTGACATAAGAAAAATGAACAACTATCATGAGACATAGAAGACACAAGATATATATCATACTTGCTAACATCATAGGTCAACACTGTAAGTTTGCTTGTGGAAGATAGAAGGAAAAAGGAAGACTGACTCAACATTAAAAGTAAGAGAAAGGCCCTTCACAGAGGGAAGCGGGGAGTAGTCATGTGCTAGAGCTTTTTATTTTTATGAAACATAAGTAAAACAATTTTTGAGACATGCATGCTTTTGTCAATGACTTCACAACAGAGAAGCTATCTAGTCCCCCATAACAAGAAAGGCTTTTTAGACTTGTGAGAGCAACTGGTTTTTAGAGGAGCGAGTACGCTCCTCTTTCTCCTTGGTTTCACCACTGTCCAATGTTTAGAGCTGATTTCTCAGATTTTCATTGCGCGGAGGAGAATGGTGAGTTATATTTATATTTTTGCTTAAGCTGCTCTCGGGTTGATTCAAGTGAAGACGTAATCCATCGACACCGGGTGAAAGGGGGGAAATGACCTTGCTCGTCACGAGTTATATCTAGCTCTCCACTGCTCCCTCATGAGCTTAAAAACAGAGGCACAAAAAGGAATATTTTGAATTTTTAAAGATAGCACATGACAAATTTACTTGGAATGGCAAGAAATACCATGCATAGGTAGATATGGTGGACTCAGCTGGAAAGATAGTTTGGCTTTGGGATTTGGATGCACGAGTGAACCATACACTCAGTACGAATTTTTGGGCTTAGCAAAGAAGGTATTTGAAGCAAACATACAGTGTTGAGAGATGTAAACCAAATATGTTATCTAGAACAATATGCCAAACATGCAACATAAAGCTTATCATCACTGTCAGAAATAAATCTAATACAAAAGTATGCAAGCTAGAGAATTCACAAGCATGTAAGATATAAAGGATAGTATATTTGCAATCAAATTCCTCTTCCCTACTCAAGCATCGATGTAATTATTGCAAGTTAAACAAGGTCATTCTTGCCAATACCGAATAAACTTCTACTCATACACCCAATGTCAAATCATCACTTACCACAAGACCAGCAGATGAGAGAGATTGCCATAATAAAATAAAAAGTGTAGAAGAATAAATATGCTTCTAATTTATATTCCATTATAGAAAACCACACACCAACGGATACAAAAGACTCACAAAGAGTGACGAGACACATTGCAAAACCATACTACAAGGTAATTTCTCTACTCATGATACGACTCACATGACTAAGAAAATAAAAGATAGAAGATAAAGATACCGGGGCACTCCCCCAAGCTTGGAACAAGCCAAGGGAGTGCAATTACCCAATAGACTCAAACTCATGGTGAAAATTCCCATCTTCGTCACTCGTCACCAAATTTCCACGGAAGGGGCTTCCCATCGACGAAAGGCGAACGAGTCTCCTCCGACCTGAAACTTGCAGCAGAGCTTATACGCTTAAATCTAAGTTCATACTCACACATTTGATTGTGAAGGTCATAGATATGTGCTTGCAAATTAGCAGTCTCATTCTCCAATAGAAAGATCTTCTCCCTTAATTCTTTGGTCTCTTGATTGTGAAGAGTAATAAGCTCAGCAATGATGCAGTGATTGGCGCTCACTCCACGCTCGATCATCTTCTTGTACTTGAAAACTTCCTGCTCAACTTCTTCTAACCATGTCTTCTCGTCCCCCTCCTTCTTAGGGGCTTGAAGATATTGCTTATGAAGCACACCATCCTTGAGCTGAAGAACTTGAGGATGCATCTTGACCTCAACTAAGTAGGGGTTGATGACATTCTTGACGAAATCATCATTGGAAGTGCTCGGAGAAGCTATGGCGGCTAGGATTCCAGAGGAAGCAATCTGCCAGAAAATCTCGAAATGAAAACACAACGAAAAACACAGGATACGCTCCTCGAAAAATTTGGGGAAATTTATAGTCGAGATTTTTTCAATATAAGGAAGATAACGAGACTAGGCGGAGTCGGAGGCGGTGTCCAGGGGCCAGGGGCGGGTCCCCACCGCAGCCAGAGGTGGGGCCGCGACAGAGGGTCATCCCTGCCTCCTGTACTCCGTCTCGTACTCCACCCGGTCCCCGAATTTTCCTAATTTTACAAAAATAAATAATATAAATTTTCTGAAATTTTCCGAGGCACTTAACTTACCAAAACAGTTACCTATTCGCTTTCTGACTCTGGAGTCTTTCGGTATTTGGTTTCAATAAATTCTTCCGGAGACACCACTTGAATAACATCGGCATCTTTCTCCAGGGGATTACCGAAGATGTAGTGCTTGAGTCGCTGACCATTCACCACTTGAGGCTTTTCTCCGTCAAGACTGTTAATTTTTATAGCGCCGGAACGATAAACTTCCTCAATGATTGGTCCTTCCCATTTAGAGAGCAACTTGCCTGCAAAAAATCTAAGACGAGACCGATACAAAAGCACTTTGTCACCAACATTAAATTCTCTTTTTAAAATTCTCTTATCATGCCATCTCTTTACTTTCTCCTTAAACAAACGAGCATTTTCATAAGCTTCATTTCTCCACTCTTCCAAGGAGCTTAATTTAAGCAATCTGGTTTTACCGGCAAGATTAGGATCAGAATTAAGTTGTCTAACAGCCCAATAAGCTTTATGCTCTAATTCAAGAGGCAAATGGCATGCCTTCCCATAAACCATCTTATATTTACTAATTGGAGGCACCATACGAGCTCCCACGTTAATCCTGGAGAAACCACCTAAAATAACCGTAAGATATAAATTCCACGGTTTGGATCAAAAGCTCGCTGTGTTCTTCCGTTCCACGGGGGCTTAGAGTCCTAGAAGTGCACGAGACCGCATTGTGCAAACTGCTTCATCGACCCTTACATATTCCTACGCACGTCGCCTCCATGTTTGATGGTCATCTCCACACTGCGTCGCGCCTCAAATAATGGCGAAAGTACGATCGGCTCTAGCAACCACAGATGCCATGCAGCCTGAATCTGTTACCACAGCTAAGGCAGATGCTGTCCTCACCTCCTCTTAGGTTCACGTGGCTTGAGCGCCTCAATGGGCAGTGAATCCTAGATCGGATCCAATGATAGTGCGGGCGTCGCTGCAACATCTGCTCAATATATTCCTTCAATTAAGGATCGCTCTTCTCCCTCCTGGTCTCACAAGCCGGTGCTCTCCTCGCTCAAGTTTCCGGCGCTCGAGCAGCTAAACCGCGGCAAACCGGCGCCGCTGCGCCTGTCTCCATCGCGCAGCTCGAGCGACTCAATGGCGGCAAGTGCTCGATCGGCTCCAGACATAGCGCGGACGTCGCTGCGCCTATTTCCTTGATATAGTTCTTTAGCGTAACAATGGAGCATCACAGCGTCAGCACCATACTTACTGATTGGAGAGTACTCACCGGTTGGTTTGGAGAAAGTGCATAGTTCCCATCTGTAGCCCATCGGTATTCATACTTACTGATTGGAGAGTACTCACCCGGTTGATGGTAGTTGATGGTAGTTTGACCCTGTTGTATGTCATGTTCCCCTCACTCCCCTCCTCTCTAACATTTACAGTATTTTCATGCTCAGTATGGCGAGTTTTAAGCCCATGCTCAGTTTGTCAAGGTTAGCTTTTCCATACCTTTTATTATTAATTTCAACATACATGTGTAGAGAAGCTTATGTAGCACTTTCTCAGCACATATTGATGCCTTAAATCTTCTGCGATAATGGTCCTTTTACGGAGAGAGAGAGGCAATTATACTGCATCCGTTTCACATGAAGCAAATTAAATGTTGTTAAGTCTGTGTTCTATGGAGATATAAACCAAAGCAGAGGTACAATTGTTCCTATTTTCACCTTTGAACAAATGTTCCGCAGTCTCCAACATAACTATCAAGCTTTCTTTGCTCCTTAGTGTGATGTTTAGCTCTGAAATATAGTAATCCCAGAGTGAAATCTATTACAGTGTCAAAAAGAGCAAGTCGCAATTCAGTTGGTACCTTACTATTTCATTCTGTTTTGCAAAAGAACCCCCTAATCAGCGTAGATCTACCAGGTAATAGTATTCCTTTACAGGTTTGACAATGTACATAACTAATATATATAGATGGAAAATATCTGTAATTAGTATTTCTTGCAAGGGGAGGCGAAATAGTATTTGCAGGACATTTACTTCGAATCAATTAGACACACAAAAAACTTTCAAATTACGTATCAACTATGTTAAATGTTTGACATGATAGATTTCACTTTAGCCAGTCACCAGGTTTTCACATGTATCTATTGTTATGGTCCTATAGAACAAAACATGAAATTGACAAGTGCAATCATTTTTTCATGCAAGCTAGGAGTATTAGCCAGGTACTTGCACATCTGAACTGATCAGTTTCATGGGTGCATCTTCCCGATGCTTACATATTACTCGGTTCAAACTGCTTTGGTAATTTATGATTGCTTTTCTCTCTATGCATTTCAAATTGAATTCATATCAAGCCAAAATCCTGAAACGACACGAATATGCACAAAAGAAAAATCCTAAAATTGACGTATGTTAGTCTCTAATCTATTTCTCCTTGGAGAAAATAGCTCATTACATGTGATTGTGCCTATTCCCACTCGAAGTGGTATTTAATATCTTGAATGTATTTAAGGCTTAATCTTTTGCCGTCTCTACAAAAAGGATTGTAAGTTTTCTTATGTGAAGACTCATTGCTTTCAAATATAAATTCTATATGTTTTCCTGGCCGTCGATAGGTGGCGAGCATAAGTTTTTGCAGTTTGATAAAAAACAGGTAACAAAGCCTTCATCATTTGTGTTCTGCACGGTTCCTTCTCTTTTTTAATTTATGACTTCGACTAATAGTATTTATATTTATAGTTGCCGGCCGGTTCTTTGTTGTACTATGAGCCACACATATATTCTCTCAAGAAATTTCACATCGGTTACAAAAAAAAACATCTAGCTTTATTATAGAACATATAAATAAACTTCTATTGCAAGACCGGGTATTAATTATATTATATTTCTGTCTTGCCTACAGCGCACAGTGTCACAGGCAAGCTAAAATCATGTTGCCACCAGGTATCACAACTTACCTTTTACAAGGGCATTCTACACTGACCGCTTCCTTTTTACCAGTTGTTTGGTGATTAGCATGCTGATTATAGTTACTATGAAATTTTCACCACTTACAGAGTTAGGCTGGGAATCCACGTCATGTTCAAGCCTCTAACAATAGTGTGTGAGGAAGGCATTACAAAGTTTCATGTGTATTCTGAATTTTATTTCTCAAATATCTTTAGAAAATTTTCCCATTTTTTTTAAAAAAATTGTGAGCCAGTGCGCCACACAGGTCAATAAATATACAATGAACTATATTTATTTCTGTATTTTTGTCTTACTACTTTATTTTCCTCCAAATATAAGAGAACTATGAGCCCAAATAAATACACAATGAACTATATATATTTATTTACTTTTTTTCCTATGTTCCCCAAATATAAGGGAAACTCTAAAGAAATTCTACTCCATTTCAAAAAATGTATGGTGTTTTGGATATTGACACAGTCTTCCAAATATTTATGGTCGAAATTTAAAAGTTTAACTTTAGATCTGTCCAAAAGCATCATGTATTTTTCATAAGAAGGGAGCGTTTTAAAATTATAAAACTACTTATGAGTAAATATCTACACTTCAGATTTGACAAACTACCCCGTGCGAATGCACGGGTTGACGGAGACATGCCCATAGGATTTTTATAAGAAGTTCTATAAGCCCATAAAGCATGATTAAGTTTTTTAGACCAATTCTTCCTAGACTTGCTAACAGTCTTTTGCAATATTAACTTGATCTCTCTATTAGTTAACTCAACTTGGCCACTAGTTTGAGGGTGATAAGGTGAAGAAACTCTGTGATTAACATCATATTTACCTAAAACCTTTCTAAAAGCACCATGAATAAAATGGGACCCTCCATCTGTCATAAGATATCTAGGCACACCAAACCTAGGGAAAATAACTTCTTTAAGCATTTTTAGAGAGGTCTTATGATTAGCACTTTTAGTTGGTATAGCTTCTACCCATTTAGTAACATAGTCTACAGTAACAAGGATATGAGTGTTCCCATGTGAAGTGGAAAAAGGACCCATAAAATCAAATCCCCAACAATCAAAAGGCTTAATAACAAGAGAATAATTCATAGGCATTTCACTACGTCTACTAATGTTACCAACCCTTTGACACTCGTCACAAGTCGAAACAAACCTTTTAGCATCCTTTAATAAAGTAGGCCAATAAAAACCTGATTGAAGAACCTTATGTGCAGTCCTTTCTCCTGCGTGATGCCCTCCATAGCCACTATTGTGGCACTTCCGCAATACTTCCTCCTGTTCATGCTCAGGAATACATCTCCTCAGAATTCCATCGACCCCCTCCTTGTATAAATGTGGGTCATCCCAAAAGTAATGCCTCAAGTCATAGAAGAATTTCCTTTTCTGTTGATAAGTAAAGCTTGGAGGCAAAAACTTTGAAACGATGAAATTAGCATAATCAGTATACCAAGGAGAGCCATGAGAGGTTACCTTAACAACATCAAGTTGTTCATCAGGAAAACTATCATTTAAAGGGATAGGATCATGAGGTATATTTTCCATTCTAGATAAATTATCAGCTACAGGATTATTCGCACCTTTTCTATCAACAATATGCAAATCAAACTCTTGCAGCAAAAGCACCCATCTAATAAGCCTAGGCTTAGCATCTTTCTTCTCCATAAGGTACTTAATTGCAGCATGATCAATATGAATAATTACTTTCGAATCTACAATGTATTGTCTAAATTTATCACAAGCGAAAACAACTGCTAAAAATTCCTTTTCAGTTGTTGCATAATTCCTTTGAGCAGTATCCAGTGTTTTACTAGCATAATGAATAACATTTACCTTCTTATCAATACTTTGGCCAAGAACAGCCCCTACAGCATAATCACTAGCATCACACACAATCTCAAAGGGTAAATTCCAATCAGGCGGTTGGACTATAGGAGCGGTGATTAAAGCTTTCTTAAGTATTTCGAAGGCTTCCTTACAACCTTCATCGAAAACAAATGGAACATCCTTTTGAAGAAGATTAGTAAGAGGCCTCGAAGTCTTAGAAAAGTCTTTAATAAACCTCCTATAAAAACCATCATGACCAAGGAAACTACGAATACCTTTGATGTCCTTTGGATAGGGCATCTTCTCAATTGCTTCGATTTTAGCCTTATCAACTTCAATTCCTCTCTCAAAATTTTTATGCCCAAGCACTATGCCTTCATTCACCATAAAGTGACACTTCTCCCAGTTGAGAACAAGATTAGTCTCCTCACATCTCTGCAAAATTTTATCAAGATTATAGAGACAATTGTTGAAAGAAGTTCCATAGATGGAGAAATCGTCCATGAAGACTTCCACAATTTCCTCACAAAAGCCATGAAAAATAGCAGACATGCATCTTTGAAAAGTAGCAGCTGCATTACACAAACCAAAGGGCATACGTCTATAAGCATAAGTTCCATAAGGACAAGTAAAAGTAGTTTTTTCTCGATCTTCATATTTAACAGCAATTTGAGAGAAACCAGAATAACCATCAAGAAAACAAAAGTGAGTGTTCTTAGACAATCTTCCGAGCATTTGATCAATAAAAGGCAAAGGATAATGATCATTAAGCTTCCTATAATCAATGCACATTCTATATCCTACAACCATTCTCTGAGGAATGAGTTCATTATTATCATTAGCAACAACAGCATACCTCCCTTTTTAGGAACACAATGAACAGGACTAACCCATCTACTATCAGCAATAGGATAGATTATACCTGCATCGAGAAGCTTAAGTATCTCATTTCTTACCACATCCTTCATCTTCGGGTTTAATCTTCGTTGGTGATCAACAACGGGCTTCGCATCAGGTTCAAGATTAATTGTATGTTGACAAATAGATGGAGAAATCCCTTGAAGATCATCCAAAGTATAGCCCATTGCAACTCGATGTTTCTTAAGAACCTCCAATAACCGTTCCTCTTCTCTTGTTGAAAGGTTAGAATTGATAATAACAGGATATATTTTCTTCTTATCTAAATAGGTATACTTGAGAGTATCTTGGAGAGCTTTTAATTCAAAAACAGGATCTCCTTTTGGAGGCGTGGCCGTCCCCAACGATTCCACAGGTAGATCATGTTTAGAATAGCCGGCTGTCTAAAGAAGACTTCATCAATTTCTTCCCTTTCTTGCATAAACATATCATTCTCGTGCTCCTCCATAAATTGCTGCAAAGGATCGTTAGGAGGCACAACAATAGAAGCAATTCTTCCAATAATAAGATCCTCATTAGGTAATTCTTTATCATAACGATCCCTAGAAAATTTGAAAAAATTAAATTCATATGGTTCTCCAGCGAATTGAACAGAGAACCTTTCTTTCTTAAAGTCTATAACAACGCTACAAGTATTTATGAAAGGTCTACCAAATATGATAGGACAAAATTTATCTTTAACTGACCCCAAAACAAGGAAATCAGTTGGATATTTTACCTTACCACATAAGACTTCAACGTCTCTAACAATTCCCACTAGGTGAATGACATCTCTATTAGCCAATTTAATCTCCAAGTAAATATCTTCAAGCTAACATGGTGCAATCTCGCGCATTATTTCTTGATAAAGTGTATAAGGAATAGCACTTGCACTTGCTCCCATATCACATAGTCCATAGTAGCAATGATCACCTATTTTGACAGAAACAACACGAGTAACAACAACTTTTGCACTCTTATCTTGACTAACAATGTTAGTAGCAGCTTCACAAAAATTAATAGAACTTCCATCGACCTTCTCAGTTACAAGATCTTTAACCAAAGCTACTGGAGAGGCAATTTTTAGTTGTTCATCATGTTCATTAGATTTTCTTTCACTTTTATTAAACACATTAGCAACAATTGAGTGTTCTTTAATTCTTATAGGAAAGGGTGGTTTTTCAAAGTGAACAGCAGGTAAAATAGATTCAACTTTGTGTACAAGTATATCATTACTAACAAGCACATCCTTTTTACAAACATCTTTAAAAGGTTCATGGTACTTATTCCACTTTTCTTTTGGAATATTAATATGATCAGCAAAGGATTTATAAAGATCAACAAAAATTTGAGAATCGAGCCCAAACTTAGTACTAAGTACCTTAAAACGTTCAGTTTCCATGAAAGATTTAATGCAATCATACTCATAATTTATACCTGATTCTTTACCTTTGTCGATCTCCCAATCCTCCGCGTTGCGATAAATCCTTTCAATGAGATCCCATTTAGCATTAACCTTTTTGTTTGTAAAATATCCGAGAGAAGAAGCATCGAGCATATCCTTATCACGGCGTGATAGCCTTGCATAAAAATTGTTAACAATTATATCATTAGGAAGCTCATGATTGGGGCATTTGAGCATTAGAGATTTCAACCTCCCCCAAGCTTGAGCGATGCTTTCTCTTTCACGTGGCTAAAAGTTGTAAATATAATTTCTATCTTGATGAATTTCATGAAGAGGATAAAATTTAGAATAAAAGAGAGACATAAGCTCTTTCCAATCCATCAAATGAGAATTATCCAGAAGCATATACCAATCCATAGATTTATCCTTTAATGATATTGAAAATAATTTCCTCATGATTACCTCTCTTGGCATACCTGCAATCTTAAATAGCTCACACAGTTCTTTAATATAAAGCAAATGATAACCCGGATGGATAGTCCCATCCCCTGCATAACGATTACTCATAACATGATCAATAATTCCCATAGGTATTTTGAATGGATCAATTTCAGAAAGTGGAGGACTCTTCTCCACCATGGGTGTGGTGGTAGAGTCGCTCCCGAACAGCATACTAAGTGAAGAGTGCTCCATAACGAAGCAAAGTAACAAACAGAAATAAAAATAGCACCTACAATAAAAGCGTTCCTTACCAATTCCACTTACCAATAGCGCTTCACTCCCCGGCAACGGTGCCAGAAAAGAGTCTTGATGACCCACAAGTATAGGGGATCTATCGTAGTCCTTACGATAAGTAAGAGTGTCGAACCCAACGAGGAGCAGAAGGTGTTGACAAGTAGATTTCAGCAAGGTTTTACTGCAAGCACTAAAAGAGAAATATTTTTGGAGTTTTGATATAAAGAACAAGTAAATAAAAGGGTGCTACAATAGTTGCAGCGAATAGCCCAATCCTTTTAAGCTCAAAGGACAGGCCGGTTGTGTTACTGATACGTCTCAAACGTATCTATAATTTTTGAGTGATCCATGCTAGTTTTGTGATATTGTCACATGTTTTTACTGTCATTTATATCACTTTTATGCATTTTGTCAGACTAACCTATTGACAAGATGCCCAGTGCCAGTTCCCTGTTTTTGCTGTCTTTTTGTTTCAGAAATTTACTTTTGGAAATATTCTCGGAATTGGACGAAAATTTACGGGGATTATTTTTACGCCAAAAAGAAGATGGAGTCCGAAGGGCAGCCTCAGAGGCAACCCACAGGGCACACGCGGGTGCCAGCCGCGGCCTGGGGGGGACCAGGCGGGTGGGGCCCGCCCCTGCCCTGTGGGCACCTCCTCGGCCCCCTCCGACTCCTATAAAATCACAATTAACCTAAAAACGTCGAGGCGGCGATTATTTTCCAGAAACTCAACCCCCGACGCACCGTCACCGAAAACCCTAGTTCGGGGTCCAATCTGAAGCTGATCTCGGCACTCTGCCGGAGGGGAGATTGATCCCGGAGGGCTCTTCATCGACATGCCTTCCTCCGGGATGATTTGTGAGTAGTCTCACCTTGGACTACGGGTCCATGGCAGTAGCTAGATGGTAGTCTCTCTCTCTTGTGCTTCATGTCTTATGATCTTGTGAGCTGCCTAACATGATCAAGATCGACTATTGTAATGTTATGTGATGTGTTTGCTGGGATCCGATGGATTATGAAGTTATGATCAGATTGTGCATGATTCTTATATGTTGATTTATGTTCTTGCATGCTCTCCGATGTGCGTAGTTACTTTGGCCAAGTGATTGTGTGTATCTCCAAGAGGGAGTATTTATGCTAGATAGTGGGTTCATGCCCCCTTTTGTTCCTGGGCACGAGTGACAGAAACGTCTAAGGGCGAGGGTGTGTTGTTGCTACTAAGGGTAAAACAGCAGTGTTAATGTCTATTTTGATATTAGTATTGCTTACATCATGCACTTTACTTAATGCAATTGTCTGTTGCTTGCAACTTAATACCGTTGGGTGACAGGCTGGATAGCGATCCCACGGTGGACTATTTAGACAAAGACGCAGTTGGACTCAACGGTCTTTGTTCCTTGTCGTGATGCCTCCATAAATATTATCATGTCCTTTTTGTCATAGCTAAATTAGGTTCGTGTCATGATCTTGTCAATTGCCTAGCTGTAATTCGTTCACCCATCACATGCATATTTTATCTACTTGAGAGACTCCACTAGTGAACCCATGGCCCCCGGTCCACCTTTTTACATTGATTTCAACCTTATTTACTTGCTTTTAATCATCATTACTTCTCTGGTCACTTTTCATATTTTATCTATTTCATCATACAATTAACCGCTTTGTGTTCTGCGAAACCGCAGAGATTGACAACCTCTCCGCCATTGGGGCAAAGTATTTTGGTTGAGTGTGTGCAGGTCCACGTCTGTTGAAGGTTAAGCGCCAGAGATCTTCAACATTCACCTCGTTGTTGATTTCAAAGTCCTACTGGTTCGATAACCTTGGTTCGTTAAACGAGGGAAAACTGCTACTAGCTACAATTCCGCCTTCGCTTGGGGCACCACCCAACTTATCGATATCCGCCATCAGTTACTTATGATGATTAGAACATTCTCGAGGACACATGGGAACTTGTGCCTAGTCATTTTCATTGCACGCCGGTGATTAATCTTCAACGTTTTGATAAAATGTTGTGTGGGTAGACCTATGCTAATGCACCGCCCTTACTTGGACAAATACATACTTATGATTAAAACCCTTGCAAGCATCCGCAACTACAAGAAAGTAATTACGATAAAACCTAACCACAACCTTAAACTCCGAGACCCTACACTGCCTAGTGCACTAGTTTGGAATTGGGGTTTAGGTTTCTGTCACTCCTGCAACCCTACCATAGGCAAACTAAATACACCATGCATTCCCCTAGGCCCTTTGAAAGGTGAAGTATCATGTAGTCGACGTTCACACGATACCGCTAGAGGAATTACACCACAACATATAATCAAACCATTAAATATTACTCAAACCTTATGCAATTACTAGCAACTAGACTTTCCCCATGTCCTCAAGAACCAAACGAACTACTCACAAGACATCATATGGATCATGATCAGAGGTGATCTGAACATGGGCAACAATCTGATTGTAATGATAATTCACCGATAAAACTCTCAAACATCAACTACAAGTGGTAATCAACGCCCGGGATACGATTCCGATGAACTAATAGCAACACAATGATAATTGTTACAGCGGGATGAGATGGGATGGCGACGGTGATGACGGTGCTGATGGTGGAGATGATGTTGATGATGATCCCGATGATGCCCGGCGTGATGGCGATGACGATGGCGGCGATTACCCCCTTCGGGAGGGAGATTCCCTGGCAGTTTTCGCCCTGCCGGAGCTCTTCTTGTCTCTATCTGGTTTCCGCCTCGTGGAGGCGGTGGAAAAATTATTGGTCGATCCCCCCGACGTTTTTTAGGTCAAAGGGAAGTAATACGCCGAAGGGGAGCCGGAGGGGGGCCACAGGGGCCAGGGGCGGGTCCCACCCATGGCCCATGGTGGACCCACGGCAGGGGGCCGCCCCTGCTCCCTGGAGCTCGCCTCTGTGCGCCCTTTTGGCTCCTTGAATTGTTTCCCAAAATATTTATCTCCGAATTTTTCTGGAATTTTTGGAGCTTCCGACGTTAGGTATCTTGACAGGTACTTTTCCAGCTGATTCCGGGCTCCGGCAGATGCATCCCCAATAATTGCAAAACATGCAAAATAAGGTAAAATAACATAAGTATTGCATCATAATATGAAATATATCAATAAATACATTAAATTATGATGTAAAATAGTGATGCAAAATGGACGTATCAACACCGCTATTTTACCCTTACTAGCAACAGCACAGCCTCGCCCTTAGACGTTTCTGTCACTCGTGCCCAGGAACAAAAGGGGGCATGAACCCACTATCTAGCATAAATACTCCCTCTTGGAGATACACACAATCACTTGGCCAAAGTAACTACGCACATCGGAGAGCATGCAAGAACATAAATCAACATATAAGAATCATGCACAATCTGATCATAACTTCATAATCCATCGGATCCCAGCAAACACATCACATAACATTACAATAGTCGATCTTGATCATGTTAGGCAGCTCACAAGATCATAAGACATGAAGCACAAGAGAGAGAGACTACCATCTAGCTACTGCCATGGACCCGTGGTCCAAGGTGGGACTACTCACAAATCATCCCGGAGGAAGGCATGGCGATGAAGAGCCCTCCGGGATCGATCTCCCCTCCGACAGGGTGGCGGGATCAGCTTCAGAATCACCCCCGAACTAGGGTTTACGGTGACGGCACGTCGGGGTGATTCTCTGGAAAATAATGGCCGCCTCGACGTTTTTAGGTTTAATGGGATTTTATAGGCGTCTGAGGGGGCCGAGGGGGTGCCCACAGGGCAGGGGCGGGTCCCACCCGCGGGCTGCCCTAGGGCCTTGTCCCCAGGTGTCTTCCGTCGAATAAAAATTCCCCGTAAATTTTCATCCAATTCCGAGAATATTTCCAGAAGTAAATTTTCCGAAATACAAAAACAACAAAAACAGGAAACATGCACTAGGCATCTTGTCAATAGGTTAGTCCGACAAAATGCATAAATATGATGTAATGTGATAATAGAAACATGTGACAATATCACAAAACTAGCATGGATCAATCAAAAATTATAGATACGTTTGACACGTATCACCCGACAACGGCGCCAGAAAACTGCTTGATGGTGTTGGTAGAGTTGGGTGGTGCCCCAAGCGAAGACGTGGATGTAGCAAGTAGCAGTTTTCCCTCAGTGAAGAACCAAGGTTTAATCGAACCAGTAGGACTTTGAAATCAACAACGAGGTGAACGTCAATGATCTCTAGCGCTTAACCGTCGACAAAAATGGACCTACACACACTCAACCAATTACTTTTCCCCCAACGGCAGGAAGGTTGTTCAATCTTCCCGGTCTACTGAAAACAAAGCGGTTAAACGTATAGTGTAGTGAATGGAAATTATGGAAACGGACCAGCGAGCAAGTGAATATGAAAAGCAAGTAAACGAGGTTGTAAACAATGTAAAAAGATGGATCGGGGGCCATGGGTTCACTAGTGGTGTCTCTTCAATAACTAAAATACTCATATGAAGGGTAAACGAATTACAGTTGGGCGATTGACAAGATTATGACACAAACTTAATCTAGCTATATCAAAGTGTTCATGGTAATATTCATGTAGGCATCACAACAAGGAACAAAGACCGCCATCCAACTACATCTTTGTCTAAAAAGTCCACCTAGAGATTGCTATCCAGCCTGTCACCCATCGGTATTAAGTTGCAAGAAACAGACATTTGCATTAAGTAAATTGTATGATGTAAGCAATATTTATAATCACGTAGACATAAACAATGCTGTTTTACCCTTAGTCGCAACAGCACACCCTTGTCCTTAGACGTTTCTGTCACTCGTGCCCAGGCACAAAAGGGGACATGAACCAACTATCTAGCATAAATACTCCCTCTTGGAGACATAAGCAATCACTTGACCAAAGCAACTACACACATCGGAGAGCATGCAAGAACATAAATTAAGATATAAGAAACATGCACAATCTGATCATAACTTCATAATCCATCGGATCCCAACAAACACATCATATAGCATTACAAATAGTCGATCTTGATCATGTAGGGCAGCTCACAAGATCATAAACATGAAGCACAAGGGAGGGAAACAACCATCTAGCCACTGCCACGGACCCGTAGTCCAAGGTGGAACTACTCACGAATCATCCTGACGGAAGGCATGGCGATGTAGAGCCCTCTGGGATCGATCTCCCCTCCGGCAGCGTGCCGGGATCAACTTTAGAATCTCCCCGAATTAGGTTTCGAGGAGACAGTGGCTTCCGGTGGAGTTTCTGGAAAATAATCATTGCCCCGAGCGTTTTAGGGTTTTTGTGTTTTTATAGGCGTCGAGGGGGACCGAGGCGGTGCCCAGAGGGGCGAGCCCCACCCGCGGGTCCAGGTGGGGCCGTGGCTGCTGGCCGCCCCTGTTGGAGATATGCCCAAGAGGCAATAATAATGATTATTGTTTATCATATTTCTCCGTTCATGATATGTTTAATTCCATGCTAGAATTGTATTAACCGGAAACAAATACATGTGTGGAATTTAAACGGTAATGTGTCCCTAGTCTTTCCTCTTGTGACTAGTTCGTTTGATTAAGTGATGGTTAGATGTTTCCTAACCATGGATTTATGAATCACTTAATAAACGAAGTTTGTATCATGGGAGATGATATAATGGACAAGACTCAAATTAAATAGATGTCAAATATAGTTTCCTTAGACCATGAGATTATGTCACTCCCGCTTATCGGAGGAGAGCTTTGTGGACATCAAACGTCACTTCCTAACTGGGTGATTATAAAGGTGGCTTTCAGGTTCTCCGATGATAGGTTGTTGGGTGACATGTTTCAAGACTGGGATTTGTTCATCCAACAGTTGGATAGATATCTCTGGGCCCTCTCGGTAGTATAGGATCCAAACGCTTACAAGCATATGACTAAGTAGCTAGTCATAAGGGATCCTATTCTATGGAAACGAGTAAAGAGAACTTGTCGGTAACGAGATTAATCAGATATGGAGATATCGGTGGATTGAATCTCGGACAAGTAATATATCGTGAAACAAAAGGAATCGTATATGGATTAATTGAATCCCGGACATTGTGGTTCGACTAGTAAAACTACTTCGTCGAATATGTAGGAATTAATATGGACATCCCGGTCCCGCTATTAATATGACATATTCGCGAACCCGCAGAGTCACACACTAACGTTCGATGTAGTTAGGGTTCGAGATAAATGGTGGTGAGAACGAATATTGATTCGGAGTCCCGGATTGGATCCCGGACGTCACGAGGAGTTCCGGAGTGGTCCGGAGAATAAGATTCATATAAGGAAAGTTGTTTCCGGAGGTTAAGAAAGGTTCGGGAATTTATCGGTAAAGTACCGGAATGTTCTAGAAGGTTCTAGAGGGGTCTAGAAGTGGGGCCCATAGGAGTATGGGGCCCACATGGTAAAAAGGGGCAGTGGGCTGGCCTAATGGGCCAGCCGCACCATCACCCCATAGGCCCACCCGGGCCATGCTTCTAGAAGCAGCCACCCCCCTTGCGCCGGCCCTAGGAGAGGGAGGGGCGCACCCCCCCTTTGGCCTCCTATATAAGGAGGGGCAAGGGGAGGGGTGCCGCACCCTTTGGCTCCTCCCCAAGGTGCCTAGCCGCCGGCCCCCTCCTCTCCCTAGCCGCACCCCTCCTCCTCCTCTCTCCCGACACCGCTTGGCGAAGCCCTGTCCAATCTCCACCATACACACCACGCCACCGTCGTCGTGCTGTTGATCTCGAGCCTCTCCACCACCTCTTGCGGGATCAAGAACGTGGAGTCTTCATCGAGCTGTACGTGTGGATCTCTCGGAGGCGTTGCTCGTGCGGCGCTTGGATAATACATCTCCTCGCGACTAGACGAGTCTAGTTGCGGGGATCGACTAGCCAACCCCTGCCTCGACAAAACGCTCACGGTTTTCTTCGAGGGTGAGATTCGATCTCCTTCTTGCTACCAACCTCTCGTAGATCGGATCTAGATGTTGGGTTTATTCCGCTATCTTTGCGTAGGAAATTTTTTGTTTTCTATGCTGCGACCCTACAGTGGTATCAGAGCCTAGATCTATTCGTAGATGTTGGTGCGATTAGACACAAGTGTTGTGGGCGTTGATAATTTGTGTTGCTACCTTCTCGCGTGCACTTTGCATCTTTGCGGTACTGTAAGATTGAAGCGGCCCGGACCAACTTTACTCGTCCACGCACGAGAGACCGGTTCCACGACTGACATGCAACTTGTTTTGCATAAGTGGCTGGCGGGTGTCTGTTTCTCTTGCTTTAGTGAAGATGCAATTTTCAATGGAAGGCCTTTCAAAAGGATGAGTAAATCAGCAACTATTTTATCACCGTTGTGGCTTTGCGTAGATTAGAACGGTTCTATCTAATGACCCATTAGAAGCCACGTAAAAATTGCATAAACAAAGTAGAGGCGTCTAACTTGTTTTTGCAGGGTTTGTGATATGGTATGGCCTCAAGATATGATTATGTGATGTATGCAATGATCATGTTTTGTAATTTTCACGACTTGCATGTCGATGAGTACGGCTACCGGTAGGAGCCTTATGGTTGTCTTTTAATTTATTGTATGACCTGCGAGTCACTTTAATCACCATGTAATTGCTTTACTTTATTTGCTAAGAGTAGCCAATAGTAGTAGTTGCAATAGTTGGTGGAGACAACCATGGTGATGGCGTTTTGAGCTGGTGATGATGGAGATCATGCCGGTGCTTTGGAGATGGAGATCAAAGGCACAAGAAAAGGCTATACCATGTCACAATATTGAATTGCATGTGATGTTAATCCTTTTATGCACCTTATGGTTTATGCTTAGATACGATCTCGACGGTAGCATGATAAGGTTGATCTCTCGCGTCAATATCAAGAAGTGTTCTCCCCTAGTATGCGCCGTTGCGAAAGTTCGTCGTTTTGAAGCACCACGTGATGATCGGGTGTGATAGATTCTACGTTCACATACAACGGGTGCAAGCCAGTTTGCACATGCAGAAATACTACGGTTTCCTTGACGAGCCTAGCATGTACAGACATGGCCTCGGACACAAGAGCCGAAAGGCTAAACACGAGTCATATGAATGATATGATCAACATGGAGATGTTCACCTTTTGAAACTGTGCCACTTCACGTGATGATCGGTTGTGGTGTAGTGGATTTTGGATCGTGTTTCACTAAACAACCAGAGAGATGTTGAGTTTAGTGGGAGTTCGTTTTATAATTAGATTATCTTTCGAACACGATATCATGAACATAGTATAAACACCTTGCAAATAATGTTGTAGATCAATGGCCCTTCCCAACATCACCATGAACTTTAACGCGTTCCTAGAGAAAGACAAGCTGAAAGACGATGGAAGCAATTTCTCGGATTGGTTTATGAATCTGAAAATTATCCTCAAAGCTGCCAAGAAACTGTATGTCCTAGATGCACCGCTAGGTGAGGCTCCAGCAGAGGGAGCGGCTGAAGACATTAGGAATGTCTGGGCAGCCCGTTCAGAGGACCACGAGATAGTTAAGTGCGGTCTGTTGTATGGCTTAGGACCTAAGCTTCAAAAGCGTTTGAGCACCATGGCGTTCATCAGATGATCGTTGATCTGAAAGCTATGTTTCAGACTCAAGCCAAGGTGGAGAGGTATGAAGCCTCTTCTAAGTTCTTTAGCTGTATGATGGAAGAGAACAGCTCCGTCAGCGAACACGTGCTCAAGATGTCTGGGTACGGTGATCGTCTGGCACAGCTGGGTGTTGTGATTCCCAATGAGTTGGGGATTGACCGTGTTCTCCAGTCACTTCCACCGAGCTACAAAAGCTTTGTGATGAACTATAACATGCAAGGGATGGAGAAAACTCTCCCTGAGCTTTTCGCGATGTTAAAGACCGCGGAAGTGGAAATCAAGAAGGAGCATCAAGTGTTGATGGTCAACAAGACCACCAGTTTCAAGAAAAAGGGCAAAAGAGACAACTTCAAGAGGGACGGCAGCGAGCTGCCGGCCTGCGAGGAAGTCAAGGAAAGGCCCTAAGTCTGATACTGAGTGCTTCTACTGCAAGGGAACCGGACACTGGAAGCGGAACTGCCCCAAGTATTTGGCGGACAAGAAGGCTGGCACCGTCAAACAAGGTATATATGATATACAAGTTATTGATGTGTATTTAACAAGTGATCGTTGTAGCACCTGGGTATTTGATACTGGTTCGGTTGCTAATATATGTAACTCGAAACAGGAGCTGCGGAATAGACGGCGCTTGGCAAGGGACGAGGTGACGATGCGAGTTGGAAATGGATCAAAAGTTGAAGTCATCGCTGTCGGCACACTCCCTCTGCATTTACCCTCGGGATTAGTTTTAAACCTTAATAATTGTTATTATGTGCCTGCGTTAAGCATGAACATTATATCTGGATCTTGTTTATTGCGAGACGGTTATTCATTTAAGTCTGAAAACTTTGGTATTTCGATTTATATGGATAATACCTTTTATGGTCATGCACCTGAGAGGAATGGTTTATTTCTATTGGATCTCGATAGTAGTGATACACATGTTCATAACATTGATGCCAAAGATGCATAGTGAATAATGATAATACCACATTTTTGTGGCACTGCCGTTTGGGTCATATTGGTGTAAAGCGCATGAAGAAACTCCATTCTGATGGACTTTTGGATTCACTTGATTTTGAATCATTTGAAACTTGCGAACCATGCCTTATGGGTAAGATGACTCGAACACCATTTTCCGGCACGATGGAGAGAGCAACAGACTTGTTGGAATCATACATACGAGTGTGTGTGTCCGATGAGTGTTGCAGCACGCGGTGGATATCGTTACTTCTTAACCTTCACCGATGATTTGAGTAGATATGGGTATATTTACTTAATGAAACATAAGTCTGAAACGTTCGAAAAGTTCAAACAATTCAGAGTGAAGTTGAGAACCATCGTAACAAGAAAATAAAGTTTCTTCGATCTGATCGTGGAGGCGAATATTTGAGTTATGAGTTTGGCATGCATTTAAAGGCGTGTGGAATTGTTTCACAACTCACGCCACCCGGAACACCACAGCGTAATGGTGTGTCTGAGCGTCGTAATCGAACCTTATTGGATATGGTGCGATCTATGATGTCTCACACAGATCTGCCACTATCATTTTGGAGCTATGCATTAGAGCAGCCGCATTCACACTAAATAGGGCTCCATCAAAATCCGTTGAGACGACTCCATATGAGTTATGGTTTGGCAAGAAGCCAAAGTTATCGTTTCTCAAAGTTTGGGTTGCGATGCTTATGTGAAAAAGCTTCAACCTGATAAGCTCGAACCCAAATCGGAAAAGTGCGTCTCATTGGATACCCTAGGAAACTATTGGGTATACCTTCTACCACAGAACTGAAGGCAAGATTTTCGTTGCCAAGAATGGTTCCTTTCTAGAGAAGGAGTTTCTCTCGAAAGAAGTGAGTGGGAGGAAAATAGAGCTTGACGAGGTTGTTGAACCTGTTCTTGAGATGCCGAGTAGTGCAGAACTGGAAGTTGTTCCAGAACAGCCATCGCCACCTGAAGAAGGAGCAAATGATGGTGATCATGCTGTTCCAGTCAAGGCTGCTATTGAACCTCGCAGATCAACGAGGGAACGTGCCGCTCCTGATCGGTACGACCCCGTCATGAATGTCATGTTGTTAGACAATGATGAACCTGCGAATTATGAGGAAGCAATGATGAGCCCAGACTCCGATAAATGGCTAGGAGCCATGAAATCCGAAATGGAATCCATGTATGAAAACCAAGTATGGACTTTGGTAGACTTACCTAACGACCGTAAGGCCGTTGAGAACAAATGGATATTCAAGAGAAAGACAGCNTTGGGAACCATTAGGGAAGAAGACCCCTTAAATAGGTCCCCACCAAATCCAACCATTGGGGGCAGTTTTTCCTGCGCGGGCCGGAAGTTCCGGCACTTACCACAAAATTTCTGGACCCCCTGGAGCGACCCGGACGCCCTGGAAACCTCTCTGGACATGGTCCGGAACTTTGGGCCAGAAATTTGGCCAGATATATCCGGGGGGCCGGAAATTCCGGCCTAAGGACCGGAAATTCAGGCCCTGTGAAAACTGCAGAAAATGCAAAACGAAAACGGACATATCTTTCGCATCCGGACTCCGTTTTCGATGATCTTGGGCTCGTTGAGATCGTAACAACGAGCTCTACAAGAATATACAAAGAAACATCATGGTCCAATAAGGTAGGATAAAACCCAATGGGGAAAGGTAAAACCATTCTATTAAAGAACAACCGGTAAATCCTCCAATATCAATAACCCAACAAGTTTTTCATCCGGACTCCGTTTTCTACGATCTTAGACTTGTTTCAAAGATAATCACAATCCCTTACAATATCATGCATATACACATCATAGTCCATCATGTGAGGAGAAAACCACAAGAAGAGAGTTTGACCTCTCTTAGAAAAGACAAATCGGTAAAACCTCCAACATAAAAAATGCAACAAGATATTTATGAAATCCGTTTTTGATGAACTAGAGCTTGGTATGGAGATAAACACAAGCTCTAAATTCTCACAAGGATAAAAGCCAAATAACAACCAAGATAGATGATATGCCAAGTATGCAAAGGTTTGAGCTCTCCACAAAGATGCGATCAAGTTACTCACTTGAGAGCCCCTCTTGATAGTACGGCTATCTATCCTATAACCCGGTCTCTCAACTAACATCATGAGACCGGTAAAAAAGAAAGCCTATTAAGATCATACTGATGTCTACACACGCTTCTATTCTTGTAGACAGTGTTGGGCCTCCAAGAGCAGAGGTTTGTAGAACAGCAGCAAGTTTCCCTTAAGTGAATCACCCAAGGTTTATCGAACTCAGGGAGGTAGAGGTCAAAGGTATCCCTCTCAAGCAACACTGCAATCACAATACAAAAAGTCTCTTGTGTCCCCAACACACCCAATACACTTGTCAGATGTATAGGTGCACTAGTTCGGCGAAGAGATAGTGAAATACAAGTAATATGGATGATTATAAGTAGTAATTGCAATCTGATATAAAAATGGCAGCAAGCAAACATGTAGCAGAACTTGTTGTAAACGGTGTTTCAATGCTTAGAAACAAGGCCTAGGGATCATACTTTCACCAGTGGTCACTCTCAACAATGCAATCATAATTGAATATAAATATAAGCACTTCAATATACTACTCCGAAGTATTCTCCGGCTGGATAACGAACACTAATTCATTGTGTAGGAATGCAAAAGCACGCCTCAAACATATATTCCCAAGTACTAATTGTTGGAGATATGCCCAAGAGGCAATAATAAATGATTATTGTTTATCATATTTCTCCGTTCATGATATGTTTAATTCCATGCTAGAATTGTATTAACCGGAAACAAATACATGTGTGGAATATAAACGGAAATGTGTCCCTAGTCTTTCCTCTTGTGACTAGTTCGTTTGATTAAGTGATGGTTAGATGTTTCCTAACCATGGATTTATGAATCGCTTAATAAACGAAGTTTGTATCATAGGTGATGATATAATGGACAAGACTCAAATTAAATAGATGTCAAATATAGTTTCCTTAGACCATGAGATTATGTCACTCCCGCTTATCGGAGGAGAGCTTTGTGGACATCAAACGTCACTTCGTAACTGGGTGATTATAAAGGTGGCTTTCAGGTTCTCCGATGATAGGTTGTTGGGTGTCATGTTTCGAGACTGGGATTTGTTCGTCCAACAGTTGGATAGATATCTCTGGGCCCTCTCGGTAGTATAGCATCCAAACGCTTGCAAGCATATGACTAAGTGGCTAGTCATAAGGGATCCTATTCTATGGGAACGAGTAAAGAGAACTTGTCGGTAACGAGATTAATCAGATATGGAGATATCGGTGGATTGAATCTCGGACAAGTAATATATCGTGAAACAAAAGGAATCGTATATGGATTAATTGAATCCCGGACATTGTGGTTCGACTAGTAAAGTACTTCGTCGAATATGTAGGAATTAATATGGACATCCCGGTCCCGCTATTAATATGACATATTCGCGAACCCGCAGAGTCACACACTTAACGTTCGATGTAGTTAGGGTTCGAGATAATTGATGGTGAGAACGAATATTGATTCGGAGTCCCGGATAGGATCCCGGACATCACGAGGAGTTCCGGAGTGGTCCGGAGAATAAGATTCATATAAGGAAAGTTGTTTCCGGAGAATAAGAAAGGTTCGGGAATTTATCGGTAAAGTACCGGAATGTTCTAGAAGGTTCTAGAGGGGTCTAGAAGTGGGGCCCATAGGAGTATGGGGCCCACATGGAAAAGGGGGGCAGTGGGCTGGCCTAATGGGCCAGCCGCACCATCACCCCATAGGCCCAACCGGGCCATGCTTCTAGAAGCAAGGGGGGGCCGGCCGAAACCCTAGTGGTGGCTTGGGGGCCAAGCCACCCCCCTTGCGCCGGCCCTAGGAGGGGGAGGGGCGCACCCCCCTTGGCCTCCTATATAAGGAGGGGCAAGGGGAGGGGTGCCGTACCTTTTGGCTCCTCCCCAAGGTGCCTAGCCGCCGGCCCCCTCCTCTCCCTAGCCGCACCCCCTCCTCCTCCTCTCTCCCGACATCGCTTGGCGAAGCCCTGTCCAATCTCCACCATACACACCACGCCACCGTCATCGTGCTGTTGATCTCGAGCCTCTCCACCACCTCTTGCGGGATCAAGAACGTGGAGTCTTCATCGAGCTGAACGTGTGGATCTCTCGGAGGCGTTGCTCGTGCGGCGCTTGGATAATACATCTCCTCGCGACTAGACGAGTCTAGTTGCGGGGATCGACTAGCCAACCCCTGTCTCGACAAAACACTCACGTTTTCTTCGAGGGTGAGATTCGATCTCCTTCTTGCTACCAACCTCTCGTAGATCGGATCTAGATGTTGGGTTTATTCCGCTATCTTTGCGTAGGAAAATTTTTGTTTTCTATGCTGCGACCCTTCAGTGGTATCAGAGCCTAGATCTATTCGTAGATGTTGGTGCGTTTAGACACAAGTGTTGTGGGCGTTGATAATTTGAGTTGCTACCTTCTCGCGTGCACTTTGCATCTTTGCGGTACTGTAAGATTGAAGCGGCCCGGACCAACTTTACTCGTCCACGCACGAGAGACCGGTTCCACGACTGACATGCAACTTGTTTTGCATAAGTGGCTGGCGGGTGTCTGTTTCTCTTGCTTTAGTGAAGATGCAATTTTCAATGGAAGGCCTTTCAAAAGGATGAGTAAATCAGCAACTATTTTATCACCGTTGTGGCTTTGCGTAGATTAGAACGGTTCTATCTAATGACCCATTAGAAGCCACGTAAAAATTGCATAAACAAAGTAGAGGCGTCTAACTTGTTTTTGCAGGGTTTGTGATATGGTATGGCCTCAAGATATGGTTATGTGATGTATGCAATGATCATGTTTTGTAATTATCACGACTTGCATGTCGATGAGTACGGCAACCGGCAGGAGCCTTATGGTTGTCTTTGATTTATTGTATGACCTGCGTGTCACTTTAAACACCATGTAATTGCTTTACTTTATTTGCTAAGAGTAGCTAATAGTAGTAGTTGCAATAGTTGGTGGAGACAACCATGGTGATGGCGTTTGAGCTGGTGATGATGGAGATCATGCCGGTGCTTTGGAGATGGAGATCAAAGGCACAAGAAAAGGCTATACCATGTCACAATATTGAATTGCATGTGATGTTAATCCTTTTATGCACCTTATGGTTTATGCTTAGATACGATCTCGACGGTAGCATGATAAGGTGATCTCTCACGTCAATATCAAGAAGTGTTCTCCCCTAGTATGCGCCGTTGCCAAAGTTCGTCGTTTTGAAGCACCACGTGATGATCGGGTGTGATAGATTCTACGTTCACATACAACGGGTGCAAGCCAGTTTGCACATGCAGAAATACTACGGTTTCCTTGACGAGCCTAGCATGTACAGACATGGCCTCGGAACACAAGAGCCGAAAGGCTAAACACGAGTCATATGAATGATATGATCAAACATGGAGATGTTCACCTTTTGAAACTATGCCACTTCACGTGATGATCGGTTGTGGTGTAGTGGATTTTGGATCGTGTGTCACTAAACAACCAGAGAGATGTTGAGTTTAGTGGGAGTTCGTTTTATAATTAGATTATCTTTCGAACATAATATCATGAACATAGTCTAAACACCTTGCAAATAATGTTGTAGATCAATGGCCCTTCCCAACATCACCATGAACTTTAACGCGTTCCTAGAGAAAGACAAGCTGAAAGACGATGGAAGCAATTTCTCGGATTGGTTTATGAATCTGAAAATTATCCTCAAAGCTGCCAAGAAACTGTATGTCCTAGATGCACCGTTAGGTGAGGCTCCAGCAGAGGGAGCGGCTGAAGACATTAGGAATGTCTGGGCAGCCCGTTCAGAGGACCACGAGATAGTTAAGTGCGGTCTGTTGTACGGCTTAGGACCTAAGCTTCAAAAGCGTTTTGAGCACCATGGCGTTCATCAGATGATCATTGATCTGAAAGCTATGTTTCAGACTCAAGCCAAGGTGGAGAGGTATGAAGCCTCTTCTAAGTTCTTTAGCTGTATGATGGAAGAGAACAGCTCCGTCAGTGAACACGTGCTCAAGATGTCTGGGTACGGTGATCGTCTGGCGCAGCTGGGTGTTGTGATTCCCAATGAGTTGGGGATTGACCGTGTTCTCCAGTCACTTCCACCGAGCTACAAAAGCTTTGTGATGAACTATAACATGCAAGGGATGGAGAAAACTCTCCCTGAGCTTTTCGCGATGTTAAAGACCGCGGAAGTGGAAATCAAGAAGGAGCATCAAGTGTTGATGGTAAACAAGACCACCAGTTTCAAGAAAAAGGGCAAAAGAGACAACTTCAAGAGGGACGGCAAGCGAGCTGCCGGGCCTGCGAGGAAGTCAAGGAAGGGCCCTAAGTCTGATACTGAGTGCTTCTACTGCAAGGGAACCGGACACTGGAAGCGGAACTGCCCCAAGTATTTGGCAGACAAGAAGGCTGGCACCGTCAAACAAGGTATATTTGATATACATGTTATTGATGTGTATTTAACAAGTGATCGTAGTAGCACCTGGGTATTTGATACTGGTTCGGTTGCTAATATATGTAACTCGAAACAGGAGCTGCGGAATAGACGACGCTTGGCAAGGGACGAGGTGACGATGCGAGTTGGAAATGGATCAAAAGTTGAAGTCATCGCTGTCGGCACACTCCCTCTGCATTTACCTTCGGGATTAGTTTTAAACCTTAATAATTGTTATTATGTGCCTGCGTTGAGCATGAACATTATATCTGGATCTTGTTTATTGCGAGACGGTTATTCATTTAAGTCTGAAAACTTTGGTATTTCGATTTATATGGATAATACTTTTTATGGTCATGCACCTGAGAGGAATGGTTTATTTCTATTGGATCTCGATAGTAGTGATACACATGTTCATAACATTGATGCCAAAAGATGCAAAGTGAATAATGATAATACCACATTTTTGTGGCACTGCCGTTTGGGTCATATTGGTGTAAAGCGCATGAAGAAACTCCATTCTGATGGACTTTTGGATTCACTTGATTTTGAATCATTTGAAACTTGCGAACCATGCCTTATGGGTAAGATGACTCGAACACCCTTCTCCGGCACGATGGAGAGAGCAACAGACTTGTTGGAAATCATACATACCGATGTGTGTGGTCCGATGAGTGTTGCAGCACGCGGTGGATATCGTTACTTCTTAACCTTCACCGATGATTTGAGTAGATATGGGTATATTTACTTAATGAAACATAAGTCTGAAACGTTCGAAAAGTTCAAAGAATTTCAGAGTGAAGTTGAGAACCATCGTAGCAAGAAAATCAAGTTTCTTCGATCCGATCGTGGAGGCGAATATTTGAGTTACGAGTTTGGCATGCATTTAAAGACGTGTGGAATTGTTTCACAACTCACGCCACCCGGAACACCACAGCGTAATGGTGTGTCTGAACGTCGTAATCGAACCTTATTGGATATGGTGCGATCTATGATGTCTCACACAGATCTGCCACTATCATTTTGGAGCTATGCATTAGAGACAGCCGCATTCACATTAAATAGGGCTCCATCAAAATCCGTTGAGACGACTCCATATGAGTTATGGTTTGGCAAGAAGCCAAAGTTATCGTTTCTCAAAGTTTGGGGTTGCGATGCTTATGTGAAAAAGCTTCAACCTGATAAGCTCGAACCCAAATCGGAAAAGTGCGTCTTCATTGGATACCCTAAGGAAACTATTGGGTATACCTTCTACCACAGAACTGAAGGCAAGATTTTCGTTGCCAAGAATGGTTCCTTTCTAGAGAAGGAGTTTCTCTCGAAAGAAGTGAGTGGGAGGAAAATAGAGCTTGACGAGGTTATTGAACCTGTTCTTGAGATGCCGAGTAGCGCAGAACTGGAAGTTGTTCCAGAACAGCCATCGCCACCTGAAGAAGGAACAAATGATGGTGATCATGCTGTTCCAGTCAAGGCTGCTATTGAACCTCGCAGATCAACGAGGGAACGTACCGCTCCTGATCGGTACGACCCCGTCATGAATGTCATGTTGTTAGACAATGATGAACCTGCGAATTATGAGGAAGCAATGATGAGCCCAGACTCCGATAAATGGCTAGGAGCCATGAAATCCGAAATGGAATCCATGTATGAAAACCAAGTATGGACTTTGGTAGACTTACCTAACGACCGTAAGGCCGCTGAGAACAAATGGATATTCAAGAGAAAGACAGACGCTGACGGAAACGTCACCGTGTATAAAGCTCGACTTGTCGCAAAGGGTTTCCGACAAATTCAAGGAGTTGACTACGATGAGACATTCTCACCCGTAGAGATGCTGAAATCTGTTCGGATTATGTTAGCAATTGCCGCATATTATGACTATGAAATTTGGCAAATGGATGTGAAGACCGCGTTCCTTAATGGTCATATTAAGGAAGAGTTGTACATGGTACAGCCCGAAGGTTTTGTTGATCCAAAGGATGCTAACAAGGTATGCAAACTTCAGAGATCCATCTATGGACTGAAGCAAGCATCGCGGAGTTGGAATCTCTGGTTTGATGAAGTGATCAAAGGGTTTGGATTTGTCCAAACTTATGGAGAAGCCTGTATTTACAAGAAAGTGAGTGGGAGTTCAGTTGCATTTCTAATACTATATGTGGATGACATATTATTGATTGGAAATGATGTTACACTACTTGAAAGTGTAAAGTCTTATTTGAATAAGAGTTTTTCAATGAAAGACCTTGGAGAAGCTGCATATATTTTAGGCATAAAGATCTATAGAGATAGGTCAAAGCGCCTAATAGGGCTTTCACAAAGTACATACCTTGACAAGGTTCTGAAGAAGTTCAGAATGGAAAATTCAAAGAAGGGGTTCTTACCAATGTTGCAAGGAAAGGTTCTGAGTAAGACTCAGAGTCCTGTTACGGCAGAAGATAGAGAGATAATGGACAAGGTTCCTTATGCCTCTGCGATAGGCTCTATCATGTATGCCATGCTATGTACCAGACCAGATGTGTGCCATGCTGTAAGTTTGACTAGCAGGTACCAAAGTGATCCAGGAGTGGAACACTGGTCAGCTGTCAAGAATATCCTTAAGTATCTGAATAGAACTAAGGAAATGTTTCTCGTATATGGAGGTGACCAAGAGCTTGTCGTAAGGAGTTACGTCGATGCTAGTTGGGACACAGATCCGGATGATTCTAAGTCTCAGTCCGGATACGTGTTTATTCTGAATGGTGGCGCTGTGAGTTGGAGGAGTTCCAAGCAGAGCGTGGTGGCGAAATCTTCAACAGAAGCGGAGTATGTTGCGGCCTCGTCGGCAGCAAGTGAAGCAGTCTGGATGAAGGAGTTCCTCTCAGAGCTGAGCGTGGTTCCAAGTGCGTCAAGACCTCTGGCCCTGTACTGTGATAATACAGGTGCAATAGCTCTTGCCAAGGACCCGACTTCACACAAGAATACCAAGCATATTAAGCGCCGCTATCACAATTTGCGTGAGAATGTCAAGGATGGTGACATAGAGATTTGCAAGGTGCATACGGATCTGAATGTGGCAGACCCGTTGACTAAACCTCTTCCACGAGCAAAACATGATCAACACCGAGAAGCCATGGGTGTTAGATTGCTACAAATGTAAACTAGATTATTGACTCTAGTGCAAGTGGGAGACTGTTGGAGATATGCCCAAGAGGCAATAATAAATGATTATTGTTTATCATATTTCTCCGTTCATGATATGTTTAATTCCATGCTAGAATTGTATTAACCGGAAACAAATACATGTGTGGAATATAAACGGAAATGTGTCCCTAGTCTTTCCTCTTGTGACTAGTTCGTTTGATTAAGTGATGGTTAGATGTTTCCTAACCATGGATTTATGAATCGCTTAATAAACGAAGTTTGTATCATAGGTGATGATATAATGGACAAGACTCAAATTAAATAGATGTCAAATATAGTTTCCTTAGACCATGAGATTATGTCACTCCCGCTTATCGGAGGAGAGCTTTGTGGACATCAAACGTCACTTCGTAACTGGGTGATTATAAAGGTGGCTTTCAGGTTCTCCGATGATAGGTTGTTGGGTGTCATGTTTCGAGACTGGGATTTGTTCGTCCAACAGTTGGATAGATATCTCTGGGCCCTCTCGGTAGTATAGCATCCAAACGCTTGCAAGCATATGACTAAGTGGCTAGTCATAAGGGATCCTATTCTATGGGAACGAGTAAAGAGAACTTGTCGGTAACGAGATTAATCAGATATGGAGATATCGGTGGATTGAATCTCGGACAAGTAATATATCGTGAAACAAAAGGAATCGTATATGGATTAATTGAATCCCGGACATTGTGGTTCGTCTAGTAAAGTACTTCGTCGAATATGTAGGAATTAATATGGACATCCCGGTCCCGCTATTAATATGACATATTCGCGAACCCGCAGAGTCACACACTTAACGTTCGATGTAGTTAGGGTTCGAGATATTTGATGGTGAGAACAAATATTGATTCGGAGTCCCGGATAGGATCCCGGACATCACGAGGAGTTCCGGAGTGGTCCGGAGAATAAGATTCATATAAGGAAAGTTGTTTCCGGAGAATAAGAAAGGTTCGGGAATTTATCGGTAAAGTACCGGAATGTTCTAGAAGGTTCTAGAGGGGTCTAGAAGTGGGGCCCATAGGAGTATGGGGCCCACATGGAAAAGGGGGCAGTGGGCTGGCCTAATGGGCCAGCCGCACCATCACCCCATAGGCCCAACCGGGCCATGCTTCTAGAAGCAAGGGGGGGCCGGCTGAAACCCTAGTGGTGGCTTGGGGGCCAAGCCACCCCCCTTGCGCCGGCCCTAGGAGGGGGAGGGGCGCACCCCCCTTGGCCTCCTATATAAGGAGGGGCAAGGGGAGGGGTGCCGTACCTTTTGGCTCCTCCCCAAGGTGCCTATCCGCCGGCCCCCTCCTCTCCCTAGCCGCACCCCCTCCTCCTCCTCTCTCCCGACATCGCTTGGCGAAGCCCTGTCCAATCTCCACCATACACACCACGCCACCGTCGTCGTGCTGTTGATCTCGAGCCTCTCCACCACCTCTTGCGGGATCAAGAACGTGGAGTCTTCATCGAGCTGAACGTGTGGATCTCTCGGAGGCGTTGCTCGTGCGGCGCTTGGATAATACATCTCCTCGCGACTAGACGAGTCTAGTTGCGGGGATCGACTAGCCAACCCCTGCCTCGACAAAACACTCACGGTTTTCTTCGAGGGTGAGATTCGATCTCCTTCTTGCTACCAACCTCTCGTAGATCGGATCTAGATGTTGGGTTTATTCCGCTATCTTTGCGTAGGAAAATTTTTGTTTTCCATGCTGCGACCCTTCACTAATGAATACCCCACACTGGACCATGAGCATTCATAGGAGGTACTAACACACCACAATTTCATAGAGACATCCAACTCAAATAATAAATCAGTGAACAAGTATCTTGTGAAATATAGCCTAAAGACCCACACGGTGCACACACTGTCACCTTTACACACGTGGGACAAGGAGTCTCCGGAGATCACATAAATAAAGCCCACTTGAGTAACATAACAACATCTAGATTGCAAAACTCATGATCACATATAGATCACATCATGGGAGAGAGAGAGATGAACCACATAGCTACCGGTACGGCCCTCAGCCCCGAGGGAGAACTACTCCCTCCTCATCATGGGAGTCAGCAACGGCGATGAAGATGGTGGTGGAGTCGATGGAGATGGCTCCGGGGGCACTTCCCCGTCCCGGCAGGGTGCCGGAACAGAGACTTCTGTCCCCCGAAACTTGTCGGCGATGGCGGCGGCGCTGCAGATATTTTTTTGGAATATGACGTGTCCCTCTAGGTTTTATGCGTCGGGGGCAATATATAGGCGAAAGGGCGGCGTCGGAGGGCTCCCGTGGGCCCCACACCACCTGGTGGCGCGGCAGGCATGGGTCCCACGCCACCCTATGGTGTGGCCGGCCCACGGCCCTCCAGGTCCTCTCCTTCGGGCTCCGTGTAGTCCATTGAATTATAAGACTGCTGCTTTTTGTCCCGTCCAATTCCGAGAATATTTCCTTAAGTACTTTTCTGAAACGGAAAAACAGCAGAAAACAGGAACTGGCACTGTGGCATCTTGTTAATAGGTTAGTTCCAGAAAATGCATAAAAATGCTATAAGATGTAAACAAAACATGTAGCAAATGGTATAAAAACAAGCATGGATCATAAGAAATTATAGATACGTTGGAGATGTATCAGCATCCCCAAGCTTAGTTCTACTCGTCCTCGAGTAGGTAAAACGATAACAAATAATTTCTTAGGAGACATGCTAACTCACAATCTAGATCAACATAGCAATGCAAAGCACATGATGTGAATAAGGTGATCCAAAATAATTGTCTATAGTTGACATTAAGCAAACAATGATTAACAAATGCTAGCTAAAAGAAGCTAGAACTTTTCATGAATCAGCGTGTTGGAGACAAGGAACCATACATAAGGTTTAGAAAGAAGGATAGTAAATTGTGTCTCCAATGTAAAATGTCAATCAATCTTCAAAGCATCAAATTCAGTCAATAATAGAAATAGCCAAGCTCAAGTCAAGTGTCCTTAATCCATCCACTTAACTTATCAACTGTTATGTAGTCCACTCAACTAATACAAGCAAGAAGAAGGCTTGGAACCATGAGGTTATGGCAAAGAGAATAATAATGGGGGTTTGGAAGGCCAAAAAGAAAGGCTCAAACAGTGGAAGAAGTAACCACAAGACAAGAGGAAGTCCCGTAGTAGACACTGAATGAGGAGTAGTGATTGCCATGCAACGGATGCACATAGAGCTATATGAATGGAAGCTCTCCAATGGAACTAGTGGGGGTGCATCCAACTTGCTTGCTCATGAAGACCTAGAGCTCACTTGAGGAGGCTCATCATTGGAATATACAAGCCAAGTTCTATAACGTTTAGTCCCCACATAGTTATACTAATGAAACATGAAAACTCACTATAATGAAGTGTAAGTGCTACTAGCACAAGTGTGGAATAAAAGGATAGTAGTGCTGCCCCCTCTCTCATTTTATATTCTTTTCTTTTTTCTCTTTTTTCTTTTTTTGTGGCCTTTGTGGCTCTTTTATATTTTTCTCTCATTGGTCTCTTTTGGACTCTTTTAATTGGCCATTTTGGGCTCTTTTCAATATGCTCACAGATAGAGGCAACACTCTATTTTACAAGATGATCATCACACTTTTTTGGTGTACTCAAAACTCAAAGACTAATACATGGTGTATGATGGATATGCATGATCGAGCGTAGTGTGGAAAAGATGTAAAACATGTGGAAAACCACGCATCACACTAACTCAAATGGTCAAGCAATACTATATGGTAATGAAGTAAAAATGACATAAAGTCATGTAATGTAAATGATGGATGTTGCATGGCAATGTATCTCGGAACAGCTATGGAAATGCTGTGATAGGTAGATATGGTGGCTGTTTTGAGGAAGATAGTTGGCTTATGTGTAGGAGAACAAGATGAAGATCTCCCACGGGGTTGGATGTACTTGCGAAGTATGCACCAATCTCAATGTGAAAAAAGGCAATGCAAAGCACCGAAGAGGCTAGCAAAATATGGAGGTGGAAGTGCCAAAAACCAAAAACTCACATAGCATGTCGTATATTGCAAACAACTAACAGTATCAAAGTTTTACAAATGGTTAGAGACACCCCGAGAGGGATCGTGGCGGCGACACAAGTGCCCCGTTGGCTTCCCCGACCGTTGCAGTAACTATACCATTAGAAACTTCTTTTCAACTAAGAGGAAATCACGACACTAAAGCACTATTGACTTATGTTGTTTTTAGTTCAGAAAAGTACGGCTCCACGCTCTACTAACACATCTTCACTAATCAGCTCTTAACAACATTAGCCAACAAATTTTAACCATTAGTTATTTTAATACCTCAAAACAATTGAAGAGGAGCAAGTTATCTACACAATGGTCTACAAGACTATGCAGCTTTTCTCTATTTCATACCACTATCACAAGCATAGCATTTTCCAATCTAACACATCAACCAAGCAACTAAAACAACTCTCTAACAAATAAGAGTGAAATACAAGAGAGCTTAACACAAAGAACTAGCAGCTCTAAACAAGATAAGATGCTAAAAGCGAGAGCTTACTAGAAAACAGACAGTAGCTAAGAATACTCAACAAATATAAGCGAAGCACAAGAGTATTCATATGAAAAAGCGGAGCGTGTCTCTCTCCCACACAAGAATGCTAGGATCCAACTTATTAAGCAAACTAAAACACATACTCAAAATAAAAACAGACGCTCCAAGCAAAATACATAAGATGTAGTGGAATAAAAATATAGTATCACTAGAGATGACCTGATAGTTTTGTCGATGAAGAAGGGGATGCCTTGGGCATCCCCAAGCTTAGATGCTTGAGTCTTCTTGAATTTGCTGGGGATGACCCACCGGGGCATCCCCAAGCTTAGACTTTTCACTCTTCTTGATCTCATCATATCGTCCCTTTTGCTTACTTGAAAACTTCCACCACATCAAACTCAAAGTAATTCTCATTAGAGGGTTAGTGCATAAACCAAAAATTCACAAGTTCTACTGTGACACAAGCACACCTTAATGCATTATAACATTAGCTACAGCCACTGATGCTCAAAGAATCAAAAAGATCCAAATAAACATCGCAAAGGAAGCAATGCACAATAAAAGGTAGAATCTGTCAAAATCTGAACAGTCTGTAAAGACGAATTTTTTCGAGGCACTAGAGTTGCTCAAATAGAAAATCACTGAACTAGAAAAAGTTGCATACATATATGGGGATTCAGCACAAAAAATCTCAAAGCATTTCGTTGCTTCTGGAATAAATGGAGAATTTAACGGTGACAAACAGAAATCTGTTTCCTGTGCAGAAATCAAAATATAGCAAAAACTTTCTACTAGAGACTTTACTTGGCACAACATTGCAAGAAAATAAAGATACAAAGAAGTTGCTACAGAAGTAAACAAACTTTTTGACTCAAATAAAAGCAAAGATACTGAAAATAAAATGATGGGTTATCTCCCAAAAGCGCTTTTCTTTAAAGCCTTTTAGCTAGGCATGGTAATTTTGATGATGCTCACATAAAAATGAGAGTTGGAGCACAATAAGGGAGCATCAAGAAGCAACTATAAAACTCATTTAAGTCTAACCCACTTCCTATGCATTGTAATCTTGTAAGTAAATAAATCCATGAAGCATAAATTGACTAGCATAGGAAGACAAAATAGGTGCAACTTCAAAAATTTCAACAAAAGGAGAGGAGATTCAATGTTATTGTGACATATGAAGCCATGTCTCCCCTTCTCATAAACACTTTCAGTAGCATCATTGATAAAATCCACAATATAACCATCACATGTAAAATTCTTATCATGATCCATATGCATAAAAGTATTATTATTACTCTCCACATAAGTAAAATCCTTCTCATTAGTAATAGTGAGAGTAAAACTACCATAGCCATCATTGTAATCATCATATATAGGAGGTATAGTATCATCAAAGCAAATTTCCTCCTCAAAGCTTGGGGGACTAAAAAGATCATTTTCATAAAAACCAGCTTCCCCAAGCTTAGACTTTTCCATAGCATTAGCAATAATGGTGTTCAAAGAATTCATACTAATAACATTACTACCACTATTATGCAAACAAACTTCCATAGGTTTTTTAATTTTCTCTTCAAAAGCATCATGTCCTAATTCAATATAAAGTTCATAAAGATCTCTAATTTTTTTGTTGTTTTCCATTAAGCCTAACTAGTGAAATTAAAAACAAGAAACAAAAAGATATAATTGCAGAATCTAAAGGAAATAACTTTGAGCACTCACACAACAGCAACAGTACTAGAAAATAGCTTAGTAGCCAGATGATGTGAGTACCTTTTACCTTACCTCCCCGGCAACGGCGCCAGAAAATAGCTTCGTTGCCGGATAGCTTCTTTGCTGGAGTGTGAGTGCCGCTTACCTTACCTCCCCGGCAACGGCGCCAGAAAATAGCTTGATGTCTACACACGCTTCTATTCTTGTAGACAGTGTTGGGCCTCCAAGAGCAGAGGTTTGTAGAACAGCAGCAAGTTTCCCTTAAGTGAATCACCCAAGGTTTATCGAACTCAGGGAGGTAGAGGTCAAAGGTATCCCTCTCAAGCAACCCTGCAATCACAATACAAAAAGTCTCTTGTGTCCCCAACACACCCAATACACTTGTCAGATGTATAGGTGCACTAGTTCGGCGAAGAGATAGTGAAATACAAGTAATATGGATGATTATAAGTAGTAATTGCAATCTGAAATAAAAATGGCAGCAAGCAAACATGTAGCAGAACTTATTGTAAACGGTGTTTCAATGCTTAGAAACAAGGCCTAGGGATCATACTTTCACCAGTGGTCACTCTCAACAATGCAATCATAATTGAATATAAATATAAGCACTTCAATATACTACTCCGAAGTATTCTCCGGCTGGATAACGAACACTAATTCATTGTGTAGGAATGCAAAAGCACGGCTCAAACATATATTCCGAAGTACTAATGAATACCCCACACTGGACCATGAGCATTCATAGGAGGTACTAACACACCACAATTTCATAGAGACATCCAACTCAAATAATAAATCAGTGAACAAGTATCTTGTGAAATATAGCCTAAAGACCCACACGGTGCACACACTGTCACCTTTACACACGTGGGACAAGGAGTCTCCGGAGATCACATAAATAAAGCCCACTTGAGTAACATAACAACATCTAGATTGCAAAGCTCATGATCACATATAGATCACATCATGGGAGAGAGAGATGAACCACATAGCTACCGGTACGGCCCTCAGCCCCGAGGGAGAACTACTCCCTCCTCATCATGGGAGTCAGCAACGGCGATGAAGATGGTGGTGGAGTCGATGGAGATGGCTCCGGGGGCACTTCCCCGTCCCGGCAGGGTGCCGGAACAGAGACTTCTGTCCCCCGAAACTTGTCGGCGATGGCGGCGGCGCTGCAGATGTTTTTTTGGAATATGACGTGTCCCTTTAGGTTTTATGCGTCGGGGGCAATATATAGGCAAAAGGGCGGCGTCGGAGGGCTCCCGTGGGCCCCACACCACCTGGTGGCGCGGCAGGCATGGGTCTCGCGCCACCCTATGGTGTGGCCGGCCCACGGCCTTCCAGGTCCTCTCCTTCGGGCTCCGTGTAGTCCATTGAATTATAAGACTGCTACTTTTTGTCCCGTCCAATTCTGAGAATATTTCCTTAACACTGTGTTTGGATGCACTGAATTGGGCTCGGAATTAGCCAATCTGGAATTCGGACCCCGCTTTCCCCGCTTTCCACCGTTTGGTTTGACATAGAATTGGAACGCGGAATTGGGCCCCCGAATTCCACGGTACCCCTTCGGCCAGTGTAAGTCTGTCCCGAAACTTTCCGAGCTCGGAGGCTCGGAATCGTGCGGAAACAGACTCGTGCGTGCCTCTTCCTCCCGACGCGGCCGCCGCCTCCCTTCTCTATCGGACGCGACCGTCGCCGTCTCTCCACCGGACGCAACCGCCGCCATCTTCTCCATCGGACGCGCCCGACGCCCTCTTCTCCATCGGACGCGCCCGACGCCCTCTTCTCCTGCTGACATGCCCGCCGTCTCCCTTCTCTCCCTTCTCGCTTGGGACGCGCCCGCCGCCGTAGGCTCGCTCGGGACGTGCCCGCCGCCCTCTCCTTCCGCTGACGTGCCCGCCGCCCTCTCCTTCCGCTGACGTGCCCGCCGCCGGAGGTTCGCTCAGGACGCGCCCGCCGCCCTCTTCCGAACCCTAAATCGGCTGGCTTCCTAACCCTAAATCGCCGCCGGGAGGCGACAGGGGAACGGCGGCGAGAGGCGGGAGATGAACGTAGGTGGTAGGGAACGGCCCTCCCCATCTCCCTTCTCTCCGGCGACTCTGGCCACCGACGGCTCCTCCACCGCCAGCTCGATTGCTGCTCGGAATTCATTTCCATGGTTGATGCAATCCAAACAGGATTTGGAATTTGGTAAACCAATTGATTCCAACCGAACATTCCGAGCACATCCAAACAGCGGAATTGGAATCAGGAGCTAATTCTTTTCCTACATGGATTTGGAAATTGAAAGTCCAATTCAATTCCGAGCTCAAATTCATACATCCAAACACAGTGTAAGTACTTTTCTGAAACGGGAAAACAGCAGAAAACAGGAACTGGCACTGTGGCATCTTGTTAATAGGTTTGTTCCAGAAAATGCATAAAAATGCTATAAGATGTAAACAAAACATGTAGCAAATGGTATAAAAACAAGCATGGATCATAAGAAATTATAGATACGTTGGAGACGTATCACATACCTTTGCCTTGCGCTTAATCCACTTGAGGTCGATGAAGACGATCTTCATCTCCTCAAGGCGAACCACCTTTCTTGATTGTGCTTCGCTTGGTAAAGACTCACATGTTGCTCCCACATATGCCAATATGGGAGAGGAACCTCTTAGGCATATCTTCACTTGGATTTGAGTGTTGATCAACTCGCACTTAGCCTTGATCAACAAATACTGTTCTTCTTTTAGCCTTGACTCCAACATATGGAGATCAGGCAAGCCAATGGACACACCTACAAGTATAGATCAATACAAATATTAGTCCATAGAGATTGTCATTAATTACCAAAACCACATATGGGGGCAACCATGCACTTTCAGAGAAGCTAGGGGAGGGGAGCTTCTCGGAGAAGCCCTCCTAGAAGCCGAAAAGAAGTGTGCCTAAGCTAGGCCTTATGCTCAAACGAAGCTGTCTTCAGATCTAAAGGACTAAAAGTTTTCTCCTGAGAATTTTGCAAATTAGTCAGCCTTTTTTTTCTGCCCTATAATTTGCCACTGCCATCTCTTGAGACGAATGTTTTTTTGTGGGAACTTCCATGGATGTGAACCTAGACTATATGTCAAATAGTTTCTGATTTGCATTACAGTTTCGCTTGTTAAATAACTTGACCATAGGTGAAAATCTTGTGGCGAGATAAAACAACATCAGAATATAGGAGATCGACAAACTAGTAGATGGCGAAAAAAAATCTAGAATGTAGTTCAAAATAAAATTACACACCACAATGATGTACAGAGTATGTGATTTCAATTAGGGAAAGAAACAATACCATGGTGCTGGCAGAATGCTTGACTCCTTTGTGCGCTGAATCCACAGTGTTGACCTTCTTGTTCACACCGTTGGCAGGTACCGGTGATGTTATTGAGGTGCCAAGTGAATGTTGTTTCACCAAAGTTCATTACTCCATTTGCTTTTTTGTTGAACTCGTCTGAGTTTGGGCCATTTTTATCATAAGTGAAGGGTATAGGGATGCCTTTAGAAACAGCCATGCAGTCCCGTGGAAGATCAGAGATGTATGCATTGTTACAGTATATATGAATTGCACTAGTCTTTCCATCAGTTCAGACTTTTGAGATAGTTGGCTAGTGCATGAAACATGATATGGTATCAGAATCTGACTCGATGTTATTGAGGTCTCGAGTTCGAGTCCTGGTATGTGCAATTTATTTAAAAAATGCTCGTAGCCCCCCTTTGTGTCCAAGTATAGGCCTCTTAAGCCATACCTTTGATTCCACGTATAGACCTCTTGAGTCATACCTCCCTCTGAGACTCGCGCGTCGTCGCTCTTCTCCGGTTGCACGTGTTGACTTTCCGTGTCACACGTGAGAGGGGGTGTTACATGTGAATTGCACTAGTATTTACATCAGTTCGGACTTTTTGGATAATTGGCTAGTGCATGGAACATGACAAGATGACCCAAAATACCAGAACTGACTATCATTGTTACTAAGACAAGGAGCTGGGCCAGCTATAGTATATGGATCTGCTGGTACGAAACCTCTTGAACAACGTACCGGTGTCGTAACTTCTGATGATGGAGGTTGTTTGTACACATCAGTTGCTAAGTTTGCTGAGATGAGCTTCTGAAGTGGGCATTGCATCGATGGTTCCACAAGTGGGATGACATTGATGACACGGTGCCTGTAATAGATTGCGGTCACTCTGCAAGAGCCAAGAACATGGTGATCCAGGATTGTGTCATCCCCGGAGCATGATAACTGCATGCCTGATGCGCCACACGATGGCGAGTCGATCAAAAGGCCCATGCTTGCTGCACTTGTGAGACAAACAAGTTCTAAAAAAATGTTCTTCATTCGAAACTGCGTCCACATAGGATTCATAGGTGAGAAAACAGAGCAGAAGTAGCACGACAAGAAATTTAGGCAAGTACATGATATGCGTTGGAGATGAAGATGGAAGAACAGAAGGCAGAGAGTATAGAATGGTCAGTTTATGCTTTATTCTCCAATGTGTATCGATGCTGTGCCTTTCATCACAGCTGTGTGCCCAAGTAGGACTTCCAGCTACCACTGAAACTTCTGCCATTTTACGTGGAGTGGAAAAGGTCTGTGGTTTCTGGAAATGAATGAATGACATTTCTGTTAGGTTTTTCCTTCCATTTCACCTCCCATATGGCCCCATTTTTCTTCAATCCTGTATTCTTAGTATTCTTGGATTGAACTATACATGTGTGACTATATGAAACTTGCATAATTCTACTATAATAACCTCTGGTGAAATATGATATGGTAAAGCACATGTGCAGAGTTTAATTATGATAAGGCTTCTTGACTTGTTGTGATAGCCGATTGACTGATGAGGTGGGATTACGATGTGTGTGGTTGTAGTCCAGTCATCGTGGAAAATAATCAACCAGACAATATGGAAATTCATTCAGTTATTCCTGTAAGTGTAAGGAAGAGCTTTCAGTTATTAGTTTATTTTAGTATTCTGTCAGTTGTGTGCTGTTGAAATACAGTCAATTCTAATTCCGGACAGTAGAAACTATGGGAAATTTCAAGTCCATGCGCTTATATAATCTGCACGTGCTGCTACAGATATTAAGAAATACTGGGAAAGTAGTTCAGTTAGAAATAGATAAAGTAATGAATTGGGTTAGCTCTAGTTTTCTCTCTCTGCAGTACATGCCTTTGCTGACCGGTTTTCTCGATAGCTCAAATGAATTATATTTTGCAGTTTGTCTTTTTTTGGTCCCTGCTATTTGTCATTGTTGGGATTGAATTCCATGTTTGATGTTTCTGTGACGGGCAGAATTGTAGCGGTAGAAGATGCTACAATAGTATACTTGGACTCTTGTCCGTCAATCAAGAGGTCTGGAGTGATTTTTTTTTTTCTCGAGAAAACGCACAAAATTGCGTTTCATTGAGAGTTGTTTACAAGCCTAGAGAAGAATCGCCACTAAGCCGCGGTACAACACAACACTTCACCACTAAGCCGCGGGAAGAATCGCCGCAAGGCCCACCGCTGCCACCCACGACCTAGCTTCCGCTTTAATCATGTTGAGCAAGCCGCCGAGATCCGGTCGCACGCCATAAAAAATATCTGCATTGCGCCTCACAGCCACCATGCAGTGAGCCAGTGAGCATTATCATCTAAGATGTGCGCTTACAGGCAGCCCGTTGGGGGTCATCAGGACTGCCACTTACCACCAGCCCGCGAATCTATCTCCAACGAACGGTCTGGAGTGAAGAACATCACCATCACGTGGATGAGCCACGACGGTGTTGAGCCACCCAACTTTGGTTGGCGGCAAGTAGCTAAGGTCAGCAACATCACAATCATGTAGAGCCACTAGTTGGCATGTAATTACCCTCCTTTGGAGTCCCTTTTTTTAACACTGACAGCCACCCTCTTATTTGGCCATTCATCCGTGCGTCTGCGCTTCTCTGAACCAGTCTGCCATGGCGATGCCCACTGCTCTCAAGGCCTTAACCGTCTTGTTTGTGCTTGCAGTTCTTGCTGCAGATCAGGTTGAAGGGCGGCATCAGCGGCCTGATTGTCCTTCTTTCTCGTGCAGCCGTCTTGGAAATGTATCATCCCCATTTCGTCAGGCAGGTGATCCACCTGGGTGTGGTTATGGATCTTATGAGCTGGTTTGCAGTGATAAGCCAACAATTCGCATCGACGGTGCAACATACTATGTGTCTTCCATCGACTACAGAGCTTCTACCTTCTGGGTTGTTGATGCCGACTTGGATGTAAACAATAGTTGCCCTCTTCCGCGGTGGAAGCGGAATTGGCTTTCCCGTGAAAACACATCTTATTTCCCAAGCCAACGATTACACAACAGCATGGTCGAATTGGCCGCCCCAGCATATAATCAGGCTAACTTTGTTAGATGTTCTCAGGAAGTTAAGGACAATGGTATGTACATGCCTGTTGCTTGCCATAGCACCAGCTATTCTTTTGTTTACGTGTTAACTGGCCCAGGATCTGGTCTTATGGAGAACCTCGAGCCTTTTTGCGGTTATTTGGCCATGACTCCACTAGGTGGCCGAGAGACATTGGGTACTGCACCATTAGAGAAAGCACGCTATGCAGATGTCATCAAATTCATGACGTTCGGATTTGCTGTTAGTTTTCCTTTCAGACACCGCGAGTGGGGAATCTTCAAGGAATGCTTGACGGATTCTATGCCGTGAGTTGGAACCTGCATACCTGTAAACTATGGTTCTGTTTTTGCACATGAGCGCCTGACTTTCCTACTTTTCGTGTTTTTTCTGCAGCCCATACCATGAAGATTGTGTTGGATTTTTACTAGTTTACTAGTGGGCCTTTGGTCCAAAGCCCAACTTAAAATCCTGAAATTCTCATTGGCCCATTCATGCTAGCAAGTGGTGGAACGTAACTACAAGTTTAGTCCCATACTGCTAGTTGGATGAGAGTTGCACCAGCTTATAAGGTGAGCTGTACTAGCACTTGTATAAGCACAGAAAAGAGAGAGAATAAAAGAATGCCACACGCGCGCTCCTCCTCCGCCGCCCGCCTCGACTCGTCACGACGCGCCGCGGGTTGCGGGAATGAGCCGAGCCGATGGCTATCTTTTTGCTGTTCGGGAAAATTAATGAGTCAATTAATTAGTAATTAACGGACGCGTTAATCACTCAGCCGTTTCCGATTCTTTTGGATCGTGGGGCTGTTACCGACTCGAACGTGGGGCTGCGCTCACGTTCTACCCGACTCGCACTACATATACAGGCTGAGCTAACCCTAGCCGTGAGTGAAAAAAACACATGGTCTCTCGTCGTTCTAGTTACAGAACCTTGCGCCGCCGTTTTCCAAGTCTTCTCCATCCCGTCTTCCGGCGTACACCGCTAGGCGGGACAGTAGGCCTCCGGAACCCCGCCTCTCGTGATCCTGTACGGGAGAGGGGCGATCAGGTTTTTGGGGAGCGCACTCGCGCGACTACTGGCTGCGATTACTTCTCCAACGACGACTTCTTCCCCGACAGCGGCAACCTCTTCATCGACAACATGGGCGACAACGGGGATGGCAGCGGTTCCACTCCCGCTGCGATGTACGTGATTTTGTCCTTTCTGTTTCAGATCTTATTACAGTTTCTTTTCGTAGTACTGGCTGTAGATTTGATCTCTATGTCTACCGTATTAGTAGATCACATGCTTAGTTTAATATTTGTTCCAGTCATGAATTGTTTCCTATTTTGTGGATTAAATCATATGCTAAATTGCTAATATATTCAACAATCCAAAAACCTGATCACATGCAATTTACTCCAACTGGCTTTGTCGCGTCTATGAAGCCGTTTCCCTTTAAAGGGGTGACCTATAAAAGGTGGCGCATGAGAGCAGTATACTGGTTCGAAAACAAGAACTGCTTTGACGCCACCAAAGGCAAGCCTGAAGGCGATCTTACTCCTGCACAGCAGGAGGCCTTTGATAAGCTTGATACCCTATTCAAGGGTGCCCTTCTCAGTGTTCTTGTCGACTCCATTGTGGATTCATATATGTCGTTTGATAACGGCAAGGACATGTGGGCTGCGCTCGAGGCCAAGTTTGGTACCTCGGACGCTGGCAGCGAGTTGTATATCATGGAGCAATTCTATGACTACAAGATGACTGAAGAGCGTACTGTTGTTCAACAAGCTCATGAAATTCAGTCACTCGCTAAGGAATTTGAGCACTTTAAGTGTGTGTTGCCGGACAAGTTTGTTGCCGGTGGCATTGTTGCTAAGCTTCCATCTTCATGGAGCAACTTTGCTACTTCTCTGAAACACAAGAGACAGGAATTTTCTGTTTCAGATCTCATTGGGACTCTTGATGTTGAGGAGAAGGCTAGAGCAAAGGACACACATGCTCGAGTTGCCGAGGCTGGTTCTAGTGCCCACGTGGTACAGAAGAAGAATTACCAGCAGCCCAGCAAGTTCAAAAATAATAAGAACAAATCTGAGGGCAAAGGCAAGTTTAACATGAAGAACAAGCCGTCTCATTCTACCAACTTTAAGAAGAAGAAGGGATCCTGCCACATTTGTGGTGACCCAAATCATTGGGCTCCTAGATGCCCTAAACGGCAGGAGCAGCGCGAACTTGAGAAGAGCGGCAAGACCGCTAATGTTGTCATGGCCGATACTGATAATGGGTACGGTATAATTCCCACCATTCTTTCAGTTTGTCATTCTCCTGAATGGTTGATTGACACTGGTGCCAATGTACATGTTTGCGCTGATGCCTCCATGTTTTCTTCTTATCAAGTCACAGGGACTTCTCCCGTGCTGATGGGAAACGGGTCACATGCTTTTGTTCGTGGTGTTGGTACGGTCGATCTGAAGTTTACTTCGGGGAAGATCGTGCACCTGAAGAACGTTCATCATGTTCCCTCCATCAATAAGAATCTCGTCAGTGGTTCACTCCTATGTCGAGATGGTTTTAAGTTGGTATTTGAGTCCAATAAAGTTGTAATTTCTAAGTATGGACAATTTGTTGGAAAAGGCTATGAGTGCGGAGGCTTGTTCCGCCTGTCTTTGTCAGAAATTTGCACTAAAGTTGTTAATCATGTTTGCCATGATAATGAGTCTAATATTTGGCATTCACGACTTTGTCATATTAACTTTGGTTGCATGACGCGATTAGCCAATATGAGTTTAATTCCGAAATTCACCACTGTCAAAGGTTCCAAGTGTCAAGTATGTGTTCAAGCTAAACAATCTCGCAAGTCCCATAAGACTGCGGAGGCAAGAAACTTGGCACCACTGGAGCTTATACATTCTGATCTCTGTGAGATGAATGGCATGTTAACTAAAGGTGGAAAGAAATATTTCATGACACTGATCGATGACTCCACTCGTTATTGCTATGTATATCTTCTGAAATCAAAAGATGAAGCTTTAAATTATTTCAAGATCTATAAAGCTGAAGCAGAGAACCAACTTGATCGAAAGATTAAGAGGCTTAGGTCTGATCGTGGTGGAGAGTATTTTTCCAATGAATTTGATTCTTTTTGTGCGGAACATGGTATAATCCATGAGAGGACGCCTCCCTATTCACCTCAGTCAAATGGGGTGGCCGAAAGAAAGAACCGTACTCTAACTGATTTGGTTAACGCCATGTTAGATACATCGGGTCTTTCCAAGGTATGGTGGGGGGAGGCGCTAATGACTGCGTGTCATGTCCTAAACCGAGTTCCCATAAAGAATAAAACCATTACTCCATTTGAGAAATGGGAAAGGAAAAGATTGAAACTCTCTTACCTACGTGCTTGGGGTTGTTTGGCTAAAGTCAATATACCAATTCCCAAGAAGCGAAAGCTTGGACCAAAAACCGTAGATTGTGTTCTTCTGGGTTATGCTTTTCACAGCATTGGTTATAGATTTTTGATAATAAAGTCTGAGGTATCCGACATGCATGTTGGTACAATTTTGGAGTCGAATGATGCGACTTTCTTTGAGAACATATTTCCTATGAAGGATATGTCTGGCTCATCTAATCAGGAGATACCCTTTTCATCGAGTCAGGATTTAATTGCAATTCCTGAAACCACCATTTCGATAGAACACGTTGAGGATGACAATGAAGCTCCTGTTAGGAGCAAGAGACAGAGGACTGCAAAGTCCTTTGGTGATGATTTCATTGTGTATCTCGTGGATGACTCACCCAATACCATTTCAGAAGCTTATGCATCACTTGATGCTGACTACTGGAAGGAAGCCGTCCGTTGCGAGATGGATTCCATTTTGGCTAATGGTACTTGGGAAATCACTGATCGTCCTTATGGGTGCAAACATGTAGGATGTAAGTGGGTGTATAAGAAAAAGCTTAGGACCGATGGTACAATTGAAAAATACAAGGCAAGGATTGTAGCCAAGGGTTATACCCAGAAAGAAGGTGAAGATTTCTTTGATACTTACTCACCTGTGGCCAGGTTGACCACTATTCGAGTGCTACTTTCATTGGCTGCCTCACATGGTCTTCTCGTTTATCAAATGGACGTTAAGACGACTTTCCTTAATGGAGAGTTAGATGAGGAAATTTATATGGATCAGCCAGATGGTTTCGTAGTACCTGGTCAAGAAGGCAAGGTGTGCAAGTTATTAAAATCTCTATATGGCCTTAAGCAAGCTTCTAAGCAATGGCACGAAAAGTTTGAAAGAACTTTGACTGCTGCTGGCTTCATTGTAAACGAAGATGACAAATGTGTGTACTATCGCCATGGTGGGGGTGAGGGAGTTATCCTTTGTCTGTATGTCGATGACATACTGATATTTGGAACAAACCTTGATTTAATCAAGGAAGTTAAAGATTTCTTATCTCGTTGTTTTGAGATGAAGGATCTAGGAGTAGCTGATGTTATCTTGAACAGCAAGCTGCTGAGAGGTGACGATGGTGGGATTACTCTGCTTCAGTCTCACTATGTGGAAAAGGTCTTGAGTCATTTTGGGTACAGCGAATGCAAGCCTTCTCCAACACCATATGATCCTAGTGTGTTGCTTTAAAAGAATCGACGGATTGCTAGAGATCAACTGAGATATTCTCAGATTATTGGCTCGCTTATGTATTTGGCGAGTGCCACTAGGCCTGACATCTCTTTTGCTGTAAGCAAGTTGAGCCGGTTTGTTTCTAATCCGGGAGATGATCATTGGCATGCTCTTGAGAGAGTTATGCGTTATTTAAAAGGCACTGCGAGCTATGGAATTCACTATTCCGGTTATCCAAGGATACTGGAAGGTTATAGTGATTCAAATTGGATATCTGATGCTGATGAGATTAAGGCCACCAGTGGTTATGTTTTTACACTTGGTGGTGGCGCTGTTTCCTGGAAGTCTTGCAAGCAGACCATTTTAACCAGGTCAACTATGGAAGCAGAACTCACAGCACTAGACACAGCCACTGTTGAAGCAGAGTGGCTTCGTGAGCTCTTGATGGACTTACCTGTGGTTGAAAAACTAATACCCGCCATTCTTATGAACTGTGATAATCAAACTGTGATTGTTAAAATAAACAGTTATAAGGATAATATGAAGTCATCAAGGCATGTGAAGAGGAGATTGAAATCTGTCCGAAAATTAAAGAACTCCGGAGTTATTGCGTTGGATTATATCCAAACATCTAAAAATTTGGCAGATCCCTTCACAAAGGGTTTATCACGTAATGTGATAGATAATGCATCGAGAGAGATGGGTTTGAGACCCAATTTGTAAGTTGTCCACGGTGGTAACCTACTCTATGTGATCGGAGATCCCGTGAATTAGAAGTGGGAGACAAGCTGTTGGTCAGCTGGGAGGAGAGTATTCCTTAATATTATTTATCCCACTCAGATGCAATACTCTCATGTTCCTGATCTGTATGGCAGGTTGATATTTATCTTAATGTGTTCCGATTGACTTACTTCTATAAGCAAAGATGTTGTCCTACAAAGCATCTTTTGAGGAACACACCTATATGAGTCTGACTGTTAAACGTCGCAGTCTATGAGAGTTGGGTCCTCTCTAGTAAGCTCATGAAAGGCTTTGGAGTATGACGTATAAGCTCCACCCGCGGGGAAGCCTTGCGGCAGCCTAGTATCGGTCTAGACGTTATATGAATCTAGTATCGCAGAAAACTTGTAGTTCAAGGCATAGTCCACTATCAAGTTGTGAACTAGCATAGCATAATGTTCTAAGTGGAAGTTCAACTTAACAGTCTCCACTAAGTACCGGTATATAAAACAATGTTTTGGAACTGAATGATGAGATGTGCTAATGAGACTTTGTGGGGGATTGTTGGATTTTTACTAGTTTACTAGTGGGCCTTTGGTCCAAAGCCCAACTTAAAATCCTGAAATTCTCATTGGCCCATTCATGCTAGCAAGTGGTGGAACGTAACTACAAGTTTAGTCCCATACTGCTAGTTGGATGAGAGTTGCACCAGCTTATAAGGTGAGCTGTACTAGCACTTGTATAAGCACAGAAAAGAGAGAGAATAAAAGAATGCCACACGCGCGCTCCTCCTCCGCCGCCCGCCTCGACTCGTCACGACGCGCCGCGGGTTGCGGGAATGAGCCGAGCCGATGGCTATCTTTTTGCTGTTCGGGAAAATTAATGAGTCAATTAATTAGTAATTAACGGACGCGTTAATCACTCAGCCGTTTCCGATTCTTTTGGATCGTGGGGCTGTTACCGACTCGAACGTGGGGCTGCGCTCACGTTCTACCCGACTCGCACTACATATACAGGCTGAGCTAACCCTAGCCGTGAGTGAAAAAAACACATGGTCTCTCGTCGTTCTAGTTACAGAACCTTGCGCCGCCGTTTTCCAAGTCTTCTCCATCCCGTCTTCCGGCGTACACCGCTAGGCGGGACAGTAGGCCTCCGGAACCCCGCCTCTCGTGATCCTGTACGGGAGAGGGGCGATCAGGTTTTTGGGGAGCGCACTCGCGCGACTACTGGCTGCGATTACTTCTCCAACGACTACTTCTTCCCCGACATCGGCAACCTCTTCATCGACAACATGGGCGACAACGGGGATGGCAGCGGTTCCACTCCCGCTGCGATGTACGTGATTTTGTCCTTTCTGTTTCAGATCTTATTACAGTTTCTTTTCGTAGTACTGGCTGTAGATTTGATCTCTATGTCTACCGTATTAGTAGATCACATGCTTAGTTTAATATTTGTTCCAGTCATGAATTGTTTCCTATTTTGTGGATTAAATCATATGCTAAATTGCTAATATATTCAACAGATTGGATTTCGAATATTCTTCTGGTTGATGTATTTTTCTTGAATTGCGCAGCTGAAGCAGTTCCCAAACCGTTTGATATGTGCTTCTACATAATAGCAATGGCGTTGCCGTTTGTCGAGCTGGTTGCTGGTATGTGAGAATTGCATATTCCATTACGGTTTATCAATGATCCCAAATAAACTTGTTTTATCCCACAAAAATAAACTTGTTTATGCAGCGCTGTGCAGGTTCGTGTTGGCACCCCTGGCTGTGTTGATTTTCCTTGCCTATAAGTACTGGAAAACAAGGATAACAATTGATGCAGTCGAGAAATTCCTCCAAATGCAACAAATGCTTGGCCCCACAAGGTATGCCTACACTGACATCACCGCAATCACAAGCCATTTCAGAGATAAGCTAGGCCAAGGTGGCTACGGCTCAGTATACAAGGGTGTGCTCCCAGGCGATGTTCATGTCGCGGTCAAGATGCTGGAGGGTAATTCTGACTGCAACGGAGAAGATTTCATCAGTGAGGTCTCCACCATCGGCAGGATCCACCATGTCAATGTGGTCCGTCTCGTGGGGTTCTGCTCAGAGGAAATGAGAAGGGCTCTGGTTTATGAATACATGCCTGGAGGTTCTCTTGACAAGTACATCTTCTCGGTTGAGAAGAGTTTCTCCTGGGATAAGCTCAATGAGATTGCTTTGGGCATTGCCAGGGGGATCGACTACCTTCATCAAGGGTGTGAGATGCAGATTCTACACTTTGACATCAAGCCCCACAACATCCTTCTTGATAGCAATTTTGTCCCCAAAGTTGCTGATTTTGGTCTTGCCAAACTGTACCCAAGGGACAACAGTTTTGTGCCATTGAGCGCCTTACGGGGAACTATCGGGTACATAGCTCCGGAGATGATATCTCGGAGCTTTGGCGTCATATCGAGCAAGTCCGATGTTTATAGCTTCGGGATGTTGCTACTGGAGATGGCCGGAGGGAGAAGGAATGCTGACCCAAATGCAGCAAACTCAAGCCAATCTTACTACCCATCATGGGTGTATGACCGGCTATCTGAAAAGAAGTGTGTGAGATATGTCCTGTTGATGACATGCAAGAGTTGGAGAAGAAGTTCTGCATCTTTGGACTATGGTGCATTCAGATGAGGTCTCAAGATCATCCGACGATGGGTCAGGTGATAGAGATGCTGGAAGGTGGTGCCGACAGTCTGCAAATGCCTTCTAGGCCATTCTTTTGTGATGAAGGGCACACCCATGTCGAGGAATCTTACCATTTGGCATCCGAGCTGAACACAATCTCTGAGGAGGATGAGTGAAAATATATCTGTACTGCATGAGGTGATGCACGTGGCTCATGAAAAGCTGAAGTTATGATTGTAGTTGTAGAGTATGAAACAATTTGTTTCCGACTTGTGCAAACTTCTGCGCGGAAACATGTAATATGTAGCATCTAAACTGTCATCATCTCCTGGAAGACATGTATCATTTGAGTTTACTACTGGGTGAGTAATACTAGCTTGCAAAAGCTGGATTTATATTTGCTCTTGCTGTGGAAACATTGTTACCATGAGTTATGCAGCAGAACTAATGCATTATAGCTGGTGCTTGTAGTAAAAAAAAAATATGATCCCAGACTAGCATGCGCTTAATTGACTTCGTGGCAGTGTCCAGTTTCCTGCTATTGTCGCTCATTGTACCCTGCTATTGTTGTCAATTTCAACAGTTTTCGACAGCCTGAAGAAAAGCCTGCAGATGGCAGTCGTTCGTAGAGAAATTTCAGAGTTTCCAACTGGGAATGCTACTCTGCTGCCCTTGTAATTGCAAGTGCGACCGGAGACTCGCTGCTGTCCGGTAAATTTCTCTGGTGGTTATGAACCATTACATACTAGTGCACAGCAGTCACGACCTCAGTCAGTCTCAGGGCAAATAATTTCTCCCTCTGCGTCCCAATCTGTACAGTCATGTAAGCAGAGTTATGCAAGCGTATGGACGACCTGTAGACTGAAACCGGGTTCAGTCGTTCAGATAGGCGAGAGTACATGGCAGTGGCACGACGCCATCGGACCGAACGTATGGATCCAATTCTGTTACATATAAACCACATTATGACTAGCTTTGCCCACCCGTGAATGAATGACCACATTCGACATGCTTTTCAAATCATAGCTGAGAAGAACTTAAATATACTTGGGGCTGAAATACTAATGGCTGAAGAGAAGAGCTGCCAAGCCCAACAATGTAACAGAAGCAAGATACACGAAAATCCGATTTCAAATGATACTTTGGGAAGCTGAGGTTCCCTGCATTAGGCACTCAAAAAAGCATCTTGTTACATTAGAGATTAAGCTAGATTATGACACAGTGAGTTTTTTTTCTTGAGATAGAATGCAAACACTGCCGATAACATTGATGCAGTGTGACAAACTCCGTGAGAACTTCAGCAACATGAAAGAGAGCTATGTAACAGATACCATACGCATTGCTATAACTCCTAGGAATACCGATGATTACAAACAAATTAGGGTGTCAGGGAGTTAAATGTTGCAACTGGGGTATGAAATGAACTAATAACAAAATGGACTATCGATTTCTTTAGGGCTTCTCCCACTGGGGCTCCTGTGGGAAGCTAAGCAGAAGATGGTTTTTGCCCAAGTTCAAGACAAAAGAAGGGGAACAATCTATTGCTTTCAACATACACGAGACAGTTAAACGAAGGGAGAACTCTAGGCAAGTCCAGAATACAGATTTTTTTTTCGATAAGAGCATATATTAGGTGAGTAATAGCTTGGGTAAGCTTGATTGATATTTTCACCTGCAGTCTACGTAATATATTAGTATTTCTGGTGCTTGTACAAAAAAGGAGAAAGAAAAGGCATGATCTCAGAAATATTTCTGGTGCTTGTCCTAGTCTTCTTCAGCAGCTGCATGGCAGTGTCCAGTTTCTTGCTATTACCGTCAACTGTAATATTTTGTACTGGCTTGCAGGTCGTTCATCCTGCCACGAGGTTTAGTGCCATCTCGACAATTACATCGCCTGAAGAATAATTCGCAGGTAGCAGTCAGAATCATGGAGTCGTTGCTGACCAGAGACTCGTCAGCAAATGGCCGGATAATGACCAAGTCGTCTGGTGCATATGAAGGAACCATTACAAAATAATGGGCAAAGAATTTCTTCCTCTGCGTCCCAATCTGTACAGTCATGTAAGTGTACGAGTGACCTTTAGGCTGAAAGAGTATTCAGTGTTTCAGAGAGGCGAGATAACATTGAACGACACCATCAGATCGAGAATGGACAGTGTAAGTAGTATGTTTCGGCCCGTCCTACGGTTGTCCGCTATTAATCTCAAGGAACAAAAAAGAGCACTGCTGGATGACATGCTTTTCAAATCTCGGCTACGAAGAAATATAAGTTCAGATTGTACTTGGGGCTGAAAGCAAGATACAACAAAATCCGACTTGGAATTATACTTGGAGAGGTAGAAATTCCCTGAATTAGGTACTCAAAAGCATCTCGCTACATTAGAGATTAAGCTAGCCTATGGCACGATTAGTTTTTCCTTCAAATAACACATAAACACTGCTGACCACACTGATGCAACGTGACGATTCGTTGACAAGTGCAGCAGCCATCCCTTCACCTGGAGAAACAAACTCATCGTCATCTCAGCAGCATACACAAGAGCTCTGTAACAGATATTTCATATCCCTAGCTATAAATCATTATCAGCTCAGCAGCATGGAAAAAAGCTCTGTAACAGATAGCATATCCATGGCTATAACTCCTAGGAATACTGATGACAATAAATAAATCCGTGAAGCATTTTGACACTATGACTTGCTGGCTTGCGGGAGTTGAATACTGCAACTGAATTTTGTGATAAACTAATAACAGAATGAACTACTGATTTTTCAGGGCTTCTCCCACCGGAGCTGGTTCGAAGGGGAAGCTCTAGGCACGTCCAGATAGGCATTGCATTGCAGGTAATTTTAGCACCAACACCATATTCAACATCTCAATCATCTGGATATCACTCAACAATCTAAAAAGGAGCCATCTATCTCTGCATCGACATCATTTTAACTATTTTCTGTGTTATTCACATGACTGAGCCCCTACAACCAAATGGACAGTAGTTTACGGATGTATGCTACCGGTGTTGGCAGACATATATATCTTCTATAGGAAAACAAAACTGTCCAGACTCCAGATCTCACAAACTATATTAACAAGATCTTCTTACCTATTGAACTATTTGAGCACATTAGCACATCAAACCAATAGTCATCCTATGCATCGTGTAACATTTCAGTTCCATTAAATTCACCAGCAATGATTGTGCCTAGAACCACAAGAAGTCAGGCAATTAATAATGGTTTGAAGGAAAAAAAACAAATGCATAAGAGAGGCAACGGTGAGTCAGTTACACAGATTGAGCTGACAAGTACAACTTGAGCAAAACTAACTCATTTCAATTGAATAGATGATTTAGAGCTCACTCTTGATACTATTACTAGCATTAGACAAACAAATATATTCATCTGTTGTAAAATGCAAGGAATAGTCCTGCAGTATACTCCAATTCGTAATCATGAAGCATTTAGCTGATAAGAACCAAGACATAAACTCATTCCTCGTCATGTCAAGCACACAAAGTTAAAACATGCCAAGACAAATAAATTCTAACAACAAAAGTGATATTGGGTATTCAGTTCTAAGTAAATGGAGCCTGAGACAAGAAATGTAATTTCTTTGTGTTTGCTAAAATAGTATTAGTCACGTGCAGGAGGAGCCATCAACAAGTGACAAATACACATATTTTTTAGGAAGTATGGATTCAGCAAAAGTTGTTTTTATGGGCTTGAGATTAATAACAGGATCAAAACAAATAAACATAATGGGATGAAAGAATATAACTAGCTTTGAGTTGCCAACTGAGTTACTCATTTGACATTTCATTTGGTATCTAAGGAGAGTGATGACAGCTATATTTAATGATCACATACATATACTAAAGAATACGATTATAAGTTTTTCTATGTAGCAAAGGGACAATTTGTAAGTTGAAAATGTCAGCAAACAGCCAAACACATTAAAAATCAGAAAGAAAAGGTATTCGAGCAATCATGTACAAAACGTAACCAGATTATGTTCCGCCTACAATATAAGGACAAAGGATGAGCAATCGCCTGGTGTATAGAAATTCTTGAAAGGTTGATAGTAACTGACATTATGGGTTTCATAAAGTTTCCTAGACTGCATCAACTTAAGTTGAACCTCATAGACACTGGCACACTGCTGTAAGCATGTAAAAATAGAGCATCAGTATCCTCATCATACCCCAGCAGCAATGCATACCGAGGAGGGAGTCCAGGAATGCTAAGCATTTCAATGGTCTTCCACGGCACCCATGTGGCAACATCATGAGAATTGACGTTCCTCTGCCACAATTGGAAGCGAGGGTAAGACCACATGGCGAAGCCAAGAGCACCATCCTCAGCCTCAGTGATCTGACAGTTTGCATACTGGATATTATTTGTAACGGGAACCCCGGTGATCACATGCATTTAGACTGTTCTCATCCAAATCAAACTCAAGTATGCCGTCAGTTAAGGACAACCAGTAAAGGCAATTACCAACCAGGACCACAGGTTTATAAGAGATCCGACATGGAGCCTCTGGTAGATTGCCCCATAGGCTAGTCTCAGATGAGTAAACACAGGCGAGAGGTCGAGAATCGAGTCTGCGCGCGGACACCAAGACCACCTTGAAGGGGCTCGAGTGGCAGCTGCCGTGCACGTGGTCAGCGGCAGCGTCAACGCAGAGCACCGCCCCTTGAAGGACGCGATTCCTGAGCTCCGGCGGAATGGCCACGCGGCGCTGCACACGGGTGATGAGGTCGCACACAACGACCTCTTTCCCGTTGATGTCTTCGACGAGGACGAGACCGTGGCGGCAGTCGAGCAGATTGCAGCCGCCGCAGCGTCCAAGGTCGAAGCGCTGAGGAGGAATGCGGTTGGGAGGGTCCAGGACGGAGGTGATCACGAGCCCCTGGTTGCTGCGCTCAAAGAAACCGAGGAGGGGCGGCTTCCGGTGGTGTGCATAGAACTGGCGGTGGAACTTGGGGTCGGTGACGAGGCCTCGCCAGCGCTTGCAGACGGCGGAGGCGCGCGGGAGGGAGGACGGCTGCGGCGGGAGGCGGAGGAGGATCTCCCGCAGCATGTTGTCGTCGTCCGGCAGGGAGGCAGAGGTGCTGGTGCGGCGGCGACGGATGCGACGGGTCACTCCGGCGCCAACCTCGTTGCTCGCGTGGATCTGGGGATGGAGGCGCGGGCTGCGGCGGCGGGTCACTCCGGCTCCCTCCTCACTCGCCTGGATTTGTGGGTGGTGGCGCGGGCTACGGCGCCGAGCCATTCCAGAGCCCTCGTCGATGGCGTGGATTTCAGGATGGAGCCCCGAGCTGCGGCGGGGTGCCATTCCGGCGCCGGTCCGTGGAGTAGATGCGCAGGCTTGGAACTTTTTTTTTTCTTGGAAGAATGCCACTGCGAGAGTCCGAAGAGTTAAAGAGCAATGTCTAGCAGGGCTCCTGAATGCCGCCGGACCCGTGTATTTCCGGCCGTTTACGGGCTCTCGGCCAAAACGGTCATTTAGCAGAGCCCGTAAACGGCCCGATCTGTATGCCCCGAATACAGGCCCCTGTCCCTGGCCCGTCTCAACCTGTACAAGTACAGGCTGCGGCCGCGAGTGAGGGTTAAAACCCTGACGCTCAGCCCTAGCTCCGCGAGTGAGGGTTAAGACCGCTCGGAGCGAGGCGGCGGTCGACGAAGAAGTGGACGAACTGGGACAGGTTGCGCCTGGCAGCCTCTCCTTGTACCAGCCCGGCGGCGCCTACTATGAAGCGCAGCCTCCGATGCAGCCGATGCCGCCGTCCTTCTTCGACGAGTTCGTGGCGGAGGAGGAAGATCGCGCCGCGTACGCGCGCGCTCGCGAGGAGGGAATCGCGCCGCACATCCCCAGGTACGTCGCGGGCCACGAGCTCTTCCCGGGCGAGGGGAGTTCGAGCGGAGGAGGAGGAGAAGCGCCGGCTGTCGCGGAGGAGGCCGCCGCGGAGGACCCGGTCATGCGGCGCGGCGACGCGGAGGAGGCCGCCGCCCTCGCTGCCGCCATCGCCGAGTCCAAGGCCGAGCTCGAGGCCAAGAACGAGGCGGAGGCGCAGGAGGTGGCGCGCGCCATCGCCGCCGTCGAGGCGTTCAAGGCGCGGGAGGCGGAGCAGGCGGCGGAGGCGCGCACCTTCGCCGGGGTGGTCATCCTCGAGTAGGCGCGCCAGCGACTGCAGCGGCGGCGGCGGTAGATCTAGGTAACCCTAGTTTAGGTGTAGAAAGTCGCGATCCAGTGTATGATCGCGCAATTTTGTGTAGATAAGCAGCAGATGATGATGAACTCGTATGTGAGAAATGGAAGAATTTCTCCCGCGTCTTCATATTTTGAAAATACAGGTCGAATACAGGCCCTGATAATTGATATGTGCAAATCGGAGCAAAAATGGAAATACAGGCCCCCTCACACGCCCAATACGGGTCGCGAGAATAGGGGCCCTGCTAGACATGCTCTAAGAGCAACTCTAGTAGATACCGCATAAGCCCCTCCTCTCGGAAAATAACTGTTTTTTCGGGTCAGGGACAAAATCTCGGACAGATCAGATCCTGTTTAAGCCTACTACCGGATTTTTTTTTGGAGCAGAATATTTCGACCCCGGTGCCGAACTGCTTCCGTTTTCGTGGTTTCTTTTTTCGCATCCCGTACTCTTGGCGCGAACGCTCCCGCGCTGAACATTCAGCTCGCCCCGCCTCTTCCTCCCCACACCTCCCGCCGCCGCCTCACCGCGTCGCCTTCTCCCGCCCCCGTTTCCACCGCACCGCGGGAAAGGGTTACCGGCCACCGACGACTTGATTCCGCTCATTTTCGGGCCCGGGGGAGCCGTGTCCCATCCGCACGGACGCGGCCGCCGCTGTCGCCATGGATCCGGCGCCGAGGTCGTGCGCGAGCCAACCATCGTTTTGCTCCGAGCGGGTCTCGGATCCGGCGTTCGTCTCCGGTGGTGAAGAAGGTGCGTTTTTCTCTCTATTCGTTGTTGATTCGATAGTTTTAGGTTTACAAATTACTGGATTTGTAGTTTAATTTAGCAAAAACATCTATTTGCTAGATGGATTGGAGTTCTTCATCATCGTCCTCCTCCGAGTCGGATGATTCCGAGATTATTTGGATTTAAACATTTGTTGTAATAATGAATGCTTGTATTGTGTGATCTTAAAACATTTAATATATTGAATTTGTATTGATGTTTGATGAATATTATGTTGCTTAAAATCATGAATTTGATAGCAAATATGTAAAAAAGCTTTTTCGGTACTGGTACGCTGTGCAGAACAGGCCGCAGGTCGTGCGGTACCGGAAAACGTTTTTCTACTCAACTGGATAACTTTTATCCGGTATGGAATTATTCGGTATCTGCTAGAGTTGCTCTAATACCGTAGTTTTTTATTCCTCCTCCTTGACATTGCGCTGTAGTCTGGCGATTTCTTTTCACATCATAGACTAGAAAAAAAAAAGGCTATTTCTTTTACCCCGAAAAAAGTTCCTCGTGTTAAAAAAAAGGCCACTCATCAATTAGATAGAAAAAATTTATGAAAATAAAAACAATTATTACGAGTGAAACACAACCTTTTGGCAGTAGTATCACTAGTACGAAATTGTTTATAGGTGGCTATAACTCACGTCAATGGTTTTTTGAGACCAGGTGACAAAAACACCCGTACCGACGAAATTTGGTAACGGCGGCATGAGCCACGCCACAGGTAAACTTACTAGTGGCGTTTCAATACCAGTTCCACGGGGGTAATAATCCTATCTATACCTCTTGTAAAGCAAAACCACACTAAGTTCATTTATGATTTTTCTATCTCAACATGCAAGCTATCCACATCATACACTCTCTTAGCCTATCAATTATCCATGTCACCTCCACTAATATTTATTAATATTTTTATGCTCCACATCATCAATCTTCTTAATTAATTAATTGTACATGCTAATAACTTTTTATGCATACATATTTTGTGTCGAATAAATTTGGTACCTTGACAAACTAAATTTTGCATATTCGTATAGAGAACTTAATGTATCACATTTTCATGTCCTTTTATTTAAAATATAAGTTTCTAAGTAGATTTCCGCTGCAACGCGCGGGGTATCCTCTAGTATAACTAAGTAGATCATCCCCACTAACCTATTTCTCTTAACATGCAGCCCCTCCACATCATCAGGCCCACTCTAATCATCCAAATTGCCACATCATTTCTAAAAAACATGAACAATTATTCAATCAATTTTTATTTCTGGCGTAGTCTGGTTTGCACGGCACTCTTCAAGTCTTCATCTCCCACATTAGTGCCTTTATTTACTCTTCGTCTCCCTAGATTCCACTCACGCAATAAATCAAGAGATGGAATGGTCTGATTCCAACCTATCGTTTCCTCTCCCTTCCACCCCGCCGCATTCTTCCTCCATTATGCTTGATTCACCTGGCGATGATCTGGTCGAGGAAATCACCACTATATGTAGGATCCCGCATTAGATGCCTTCCCCGGTCATGAAAATCTCGGTGCTGCTTAGGCCTTTTCCCCTCCTGCAATGCCTCTCCTGGTTTCAAAGAGGGATTCATGGATTTGACTCTTCTATCTCGATGCCATCCGCAGGTGTTAATAACATCCCTCCTTTAACCCCTTTTTTCAGTTGTCCCATCACATGTTCCTCTTTTACACATTCTCTACCAATTGTTTTTGAGAGAAGTCTCTGTTAATTTTGGTGATTTTCGTACACGGGCAGGTAGTGAGTATGTCAACAATTTGGCACTGCCTGCGCATTTCTACTTATCTTCTCCACTAATTCGGCAACAATACATCGCTCCATCATATGTTGCCGTGTCTGTAGTTGGCAGTAAAAGGAAATATGGCCTGCAAGTGCAGCTCTTAATTCCTATAGTATATCTGTACGACCAAATGCTACTATTCTTTACTCCATCTGTGATTTTAAGTTCTGACATGCAGGTACAATTAGCATCTTGATCTTTTTTCTTATGTCATAACTTGGCTATGCGATTTGCCCATATTGCAGCCTGCTCCAAATTAGCAAAATAATTAAGGTGATCTTATTGTGGTCTGTATGGTCTACTAGATTCCTGCAATGAGATGTTTTTCCTTCATTTGTTTTTCCAATGGAATTGATTATTCATGCACATACATGTCATAATGCTATACTGACAAAGTGTTTTTTGGGGGGATACTCACAATGTTTTTTAATATATATTGCCTTCTACGGCGGTCACAATCATGATTACAGAATAAAAGGGCATGCATCTGTACCAGTATGCAAAGTTCTCCTCGAAGCATTGCAAATGTGCAGACTGATATATTTTTAGATCCTGCTGGAAAACCCTTTCTCCTTGCACTGCAGAAGCCATCACGTTTGCTTACTAAACTACATCGGTAAAGATGGATTTTATCTGACAGTTATGTCCATATTTGAGGACATTATAGCTAATCTTTGCCAATGGGATTTTTCTGTTGACACCTGCAGAGATGTTGGTCAATGTACTGGTATAGTATCTGCAGCTGTCTCTCTCTCTCTCATGTAGATCTCACAAATCATCCGCAGCGCACTTCAGCCATAGAATAAAAGCGGTTCCTCAACATCTATATCATGGTCTGATGCAAGAGAAGATATACTGAGCATACTGTCATGATTTACTATTATCTAGGTACATCTGAGATCCCAAAAAAATAATCAAGGTGTGCAAGCATGCTACTCTGGTCTAATCTAATGTTCTTTCATTCCCTTCCATGATTGCATTTGCACAGATTTTATTACTGTAGTGCTGAAAATCTCTAAAGAAATAATTTGCAGAAGTGCAGAAATTTAATTTGATGCCATGCCATCAACGATCCCTTCCATGCTCTACATGAACGTTTCTTTTTTCTTCAGTGAATGTCACTTCTGTGTGCACAGGAAAGACATAGTAGTAAAGGCTTTTATGCATTCCACCAGGGAGCCACCAGGTTTCTGATCATCTGCAAGCTACTATCTTGGTGACCACATGTAATGTTGTTTCAGTATTAATTGGTCCTTTCATATGTGTTTTCCTCACTAGAAATTTATCTGTGTAATTTATTTTTTGTTGTTATAAACATTTCATTTCTTGAAAATAACGTTATGCTTGGTTGGTATTTTATTCTTTCCCTATACTTATGAATTCCTGTTTGGTATAAGAGTTCGTAAATTAGTGTGGGTGTTTATTCTAAAGATCTTATTTACCTTTCTCGACTGAAGCACATTTGGCTATGTTTTTTATAATTATATATGTAATTTAGATTGTATATCACTCAGCTTTCTATAAAAATTTCGCAGCAACGCGCGGGGAATTATCTAGTTTTATAAATTACTAAACCCACACCCCTATCCGGTTTTCGTCACTCCACTCCTCTCCTCTTCGTCGGCACCGACACCTCTCACCTCCATTGTCGCCTCCTATTCCTCCGCTGCCGCCAAATGCTGCTCCCAATGCGACTGACACCTCTCCCCTCCGTCGCCGCCACCGACACCGCCTCCTGCCGCAACCAACACCTCTCCATCCGTCGGCGCCACCGTGGCGACATCGACCCGCCACCATCGCAACCTCGACCCGCCGCCACCGCTACCTCGACTCGTCGTCACCACTCCACTCCACGGTCAGCTACTCACACCTTCTTAGTTGCACGTTGTCTCTGCACGTACGCACAGACAGCATGGCACAACCGTCTTCACATATGCACGCGCAGCACGGCCGCTGCACGCTGCTTCTACGCGTCGAACGCTCTGCTCTTGAACGACGTCTCCACATGCACGAACGATGCCGTGTATGGTGGATGTGCTCTCTTAAGGCACAATTTTATAAAGTTCCTGGCTGCCAGCGAGATTCCAATGCCGGCAAGGGTCATTGGAGTTGTGGTCGACGGCCGGCGGCATGGTTTCCGGTAGCGCGGACGGCCAGCATTCATCTCAGTCATGTAAACATAGGAAGGCCTAGTAGACTACTTTGTAGAAAATATTTTACAGAGCAATGACCTGGAATCCAGATAGTTTACAACATTTCTCTCTCAGAGAACTGGTCGTTCATGGGTCAATGACCAGATAAGACCGGCGGGGATATCACAGCTGAGAAGAAGACACAAAACAGAAGCAAGATACAACGGAATCCGACTTCAAATGATACATGGGGAGGCATAAAATTCCCTGGATTGGGTACTCGAAAGCATCTTGCTACATTACAGATTAAGCTAGACTACAACACGGTGATTTTTTTTGTTCCTTTTCTTCAGGATAACATGTAAACACTGCCGACCAAATTGTTGCAACACGACAGACTCGGTGAGAACTGCTGCAGCCACCCCTTCAACCTGGAGAAACGAACTCCTTATCAGCTCATCAACATAAAAGAAGAGCTCTGTAACAGATATCATATCCCTGCCTATACCTCCCAGAAATGCTGACGACAACAAAATAAATCCTTGAAGCATTTTGACACTACGATTTGTTATAATAAACTAATAATAGAATGAACTACTAAATTTTTAGGGCTTCTCCCACCGGAGCTCTGAAGCTGGTTTCTGCACAATCTGAAGGCAAGAGAAAGGGGGCAATATATTGCTTTGAGCTAACTGACTATGAAACAGCTAAACCAAGGGGAAGCTCTAGGCATGTCCAGATAGGCACTCACAAGTAATTCTAACACCAGCACAAGATTCAACATCTCAATCATGTGGATATCACTTCACAATGCCATCTATCTCTGCATGACTGCATCGACGGCATTTTAACTGTTTTCTGAGTTATTCACATGACTGAATCCCTGGATATCACTTGACAACCTAAAAAGGAAACATCTACCTCAGCATCACCATCATTTTAATTATTTTCCGTATGAGTGATGAGTGAATCCGTACAGCCAAATGGAAAGTAGTTTGTGACCTTGTGGGTGTATGCTACCCGTGTTGGCAGACATATATTTTTCAATATAGAAAAAAACCAAATAGTCTAGAATCCAGATCACACAAACTATATCAACAAGGTATTCTTACCTGTTAACCTATTTCAGTACATTAGCACGTCAAACTAGATAGTCATCCTATGGATTGTGCAACATTTCAGCTCCATCAAATCAACCAGCAACTGCTGCACCTAGAAGCACAACATGTCAGGCAATTACTAACAGTTCCGAGGGAGGGACAAATGCATTAGAGAAGGCAACAATTAATCAATTACACGGATGAGCTGACAAATATAACTTGAGAAAAATAACTCACTTTGCATAGATGATTTATAGCTCACTTTTGATACTACTACTAGCTATAGACAAACTAATATACGCATATCTATACCTAATAATAAAAGCAGTAAGGTTTCTTCCGGTCGGTTCGTCCGTCCTTTTTTTACCGTTTTAACCTTCTATCAAGTCTCTTATTGCCCACTGCTGCCACCGATAAGTGGAAAAAACGGTTCGCTGTTTTAATTCCTCCTCTCCACGGCTGCGCCTCGCCCTTTCTTCTTAGTCAACGCCTCGTGGACACCGGGCACCCTTCCATCCCGCCGGCGAGGCGGCGCGGTGTCCCAGTCCTCCCGGCTCCCCAGTCGCCCATCCCCTGACGCCATGGATCTGGTTGATTTCGGCGTCAATCTGTTTTCTCCCCTCCACCCCGCGCGGCTGGTGGCGCTTCCCCACAACCCCTGCATCAAATGCGTTCGTCGGTGACCCCATCATCACCGTCCTACGCACGTCTGGCAGAGCGGCGGGGAGGTGAACATGGGGGGACTACGGGGAAGTATCAATTTGGATCGTCGGGCCTGGAGCTGGCACCACGAGGGGCTAGCGGCGCCAGCTAGGGACGAGGCTGCCGTGGGAGCCGGGACGGCGGGAAGGCCGACTCTCCCTACCAGGCACACGACGTGCAACGAGCGGCCTAGTGGGTGGAGCACTCGCGACCCTTCTCCCTGCTCGGCCTGTTCATCCGCCGGCACCTGCAAGGTAAACGCGAATCTGCGTACAACACCTACCTGAACATGCGATATACGCGTGAATTGCGATGTGTTTGGTCCGATCGATTTGGCCGTTATGCGTGCTGAGTGCACATATGCCCAGCTGCTGTAGAGAGTAGGCTGAGTAGCTTGTCAGATGATGACCAATTTCTTATTCCAAGTTGGTTTACGTTTCTTCGTGATGGTTTGGATTATTGTGGTGATGTTCAAGTCCAGTGATATTTTGCGCAGGCACTCTAAGACCTCCTCCTCGCCTCAACCGACCGCGATGCCAATGGTAAAGGATATGCTTCACAGTTCCCGGTTCATTGCTCAAGTAGCTGCACAGCAATCTCTTTTTTTTAGTGATTCATGACTGATAGATGAGCTTCAGTTTTCGTTAGCAAGATAGACTGAAAATACCTGTTTCGTTGCTCTAAAACAAACGTAGTACACAACAGTATTGACTGACCATGGCTCGCAATAGAAAAGCAAAGATTAATTGGAGTGTGCAATTTGCGTAGGAGAGTGCCATTAGAGACATACATCTGATATGGACAAACTAGCTAAGGCCGCTGATATGGACAAACTAGCCAAGGCGAACGACAACATGCTGTGTAAAAACTCAAGGATGATATGCTCAAGACCGTCGACGAGTACTAAATCTTGACTATAGTTAGAAAGACAGGCTTCGTCAAGACCGGGTACACAACGAAGGGAAGAAAATCGTGTGCTCCTGAGAGTGGGAAGACAACTGCTAGGAAAGAAGTATCGTTCTTGGCAAAAACATGGTGTGTCCCACGAGCTCCTCGTTTTTATTCCCGTTGCAACGCACGGGCATTTGTGCTAGTGTTGTAAAATGCAAGGAATAGTCCTGAGAGCAGTATACTTAGATATTTAAGCATCATGAATTTAGCTGACTAGAACCAAAAAATGGTATATAATTCATCTCATGTAAACTCATCCCCCGTCATGTCAAGCATACAAAATTAAATCATGACAAAACTAATAAATTCTAAAATGCAAAAGTGATCTTGGGTTTTCACTTCTAAATAACTAGAGCCTGACATACAAGAAATGCAGTTTATTTTTATGCGCTACAAATGTGCTAGTCACTTACAGGGTCATCAACAAGTGACCAAAAATAAAAATTATTCATGAAGTATGGACTCAACAAAAGCAATTTGAATGGAGTTAAGATTGATAAAAAGTTCAAAACCTATAAATATACTTGGATAGAAAAATATAGCTTTGAGGTTCCAAACGTGCCAACTGAGTTACTCATACATTTCATTTGGTATCTAAGAATAACGATGACATCTTTATTTAACGATAACACATAGTAAAGGGTACGGCTATAAGTGCATCTATCTAGCAACGGCCGCAATTAGTAAGTTGAATTTGTTAGTAAGCACTTAAAAATCAGGAAGAAGGGTTCGAACAATCATGTAACACAAGTAACTAGATTAGGCTACTGCTATGATATAAGGACTAAGAACGAGTAATCACCTGGAGTAAAGAAACTCTTGAAAGGAAAATAGCGATTCCCGGTAGAATATACTTCATCAAGCTTCCTGGACTGCATCGATTTGAGTTGAACCATGTAGACGCTTTCGCCATAACATAAAAACACAACATCATCCTCATCATACCCCAGCAGCTGGACGTACATCTCCTCATGCGTAGAAGGTAGCCGGAGAATTGTGTGCATTTCGATGGTCTTCCACAGAACCCATGTGGCAATACCGTGACCACTGATGTTCCTCTCCCACATCTCCAAGCGATGGTAAGACAGCGTCACGTAGCCAACAGCGTCATCCTCGGCTCGGATGATCTGACAGTTTCGAAAAATGACATCATCTGTAACCGGAGGCCCTCTGATGGCAGTTAGGCTCTGGTCACCCAAATCAAACTCAAGTATGGCATCGCCCATGGACAGCCAATAAAGGCAATTACCAACCAGGACCGCAGGTTTCCGAGAAATCTCACAGTGAGCCTCTGATAAGATGGGATCTCCCCATACTCCGGTGTCGGAGGAGTAAACACGGGCGAGGGGTTGATTATATGTCGTGTTCTCGGACATCAACACCACCTTGAATGGGCTCGAGTGGCAGCTGCCGTGCACCTGGCCGGCGGCGCAGAGCACTGCCCCGTTGAAGAAGTGCGTCTTGAGCTCCGGCGGAACGGCCACGCGGCGCCGGTGGCCGGTGACGGGGTCGCAGACGACGAACGTTGTCCGCGCCTTGTTCTTGACGAGGACGAGGCCGTGGCGGCAATCGAGCAGATCGTACACCTCGCCGCTGCCGCAGCGCCCAAGGCTGAATCGCCTGGGAGGCACGCGGTCGGGAGGGCCCAGGACGGGGCTGAACGCGACCTCCCGCCCGTGGTTTTTCCGTGAGAAGACGCCGAGGAGGGGCGGCTTGCGGTGGTGCGCGTGGAGCTGGCGGAGGAAGCGGGGGTCGGCGACGAGGCCCCGCCAGCGCCTGCAGACGGCGGCGGCGCGCGGGAGGGAGGAGGGCTGCGGCGGGAGGCGGAGGAGGATCTCCCGGAGCATGTCGTCGTCGTCCGGCAGGGGCGCGGGCGGCGAGGTGCGGTGGCGGCGTCGGCGTCGGCGGGTCGGTCCAGCGCCAACCTCCTCGCTCGCGTGGGTCTGGGGATGGAGCCGCGGGCTGCGGCGGCAGGCCATTCCGGCGCCCTCCTCCATCGTCTCGTCTGGATTTGGGGCTGGAGACGGCTAGAGGACACGGAACCAGAGAGCGAAGTCAAGGAGGCATTGAGCGCCAGCTGCCTGCGGCTGCAGCGACAGCCGAGAGTGTTTTGGTTACAAAATTGCCCGACAGCGAGCGTGTGGAACTGAAATCACGGCGGTTTGGTATGGGAGAAAAGTCCAAAAACAAACCTTAAATATATGGGTGAAAGTTAAATCAAACTCTAAACTTTGAATCCTCAAAATTGACATTCCGAACTTGTCAATTCCGGTCTATTTTAGACCCTAGATATGTTTGACGAAACGAGAATACTACAGTCCCGATCAGGATAACGTGCTACTTTCACTGACGATTATGTCCCACATGTCATGTCCATCCCCTTTCCTCAATCCCTCTTTGACCACTCCTTGCCTATCACCGCGGCCCACCAATCGTCGCCCGACAGCTAGACACGACGCCCGTCCGTGCCGCGGAGGCCATCACACCGCATCTGTTGCGGCTGCGCCCCAACGAGCCCCGGATCCATTTGGCCACCAGGTCGCAGACGTCAATGCGGACACGTCGGACTCGCTGCTGCTCAGCTGTCTCGCGCTGTCGCGTGACAGAGATGGATCCCGGCAGCGCTCGCCCTCCAGGCCACGCGGTCGCCTGCGGCAGCATCGCGCTCGGGATGCGGGTGGTGGACAAGCTCTGTAGAGTGCGCACGCCGGTGATGGCGGCTTTTTGTCGGACTAACCTATTGACAAGATGCCCAGTGTCAGTTCCTTGTTTTTGTTATTTTCTATTTCAGAAAATTTACTTCTGAAAATATTCTCGTAATTGGACGAAAATTATGGGTAATTTTTATTCGACAAGAAGACGTCAGAAATCAAAGAGCGACCTGGGGGGCCACCCAGGGGTGGCCAGCAGCCACGGCCCCACCTGGACCCGCAGGTGGGGCCCGCCCCTGCCCTCTGGGCATCGCCTCGGCCCCCCTCGACGCCTATAAAATCACTTAAACCCTAAAATGCTAGGAGCGATAATTATTATACAGAAAATCCACCCGAAGCCGCCGCCCCCTCGAAAGCTAATTCTGGGAGATTCTGAAGCTGATCCCGGCATGCTGCCGGAGCAGGGATCGATCCCGGAGGGCTCTACATCGTCATGCCTTCCACCGCGAGATGATTCGTGAGTAGTTCCACCTTGGACTACGGGTCCATAGCAGTAGCTAGATGGTTGTCTCTCTCCCATGTGCTTCATGTTTATGATCTTGTGAGCTGCCCTACATGATCAAGATCGACTATTTGTAATGCTATATGATGTGTTTGTTGGATCCAATGGATTATGAAGTTATGATCAGATCGTGCTTGTTTCTTATATCTTAATTTATGTTCTTGCATGCTCTCCGATGTGTGTAGTTTCTTTGACCAAGTGATTTCTTATGTCTCCAAGAGGGAGTATTTATGCTACAGAGTTGGTTCATGCCCCTTGTGTGTCTGGGCACGAGTGACATAAACGTCTAATGACAAGGGTGTGCTGTTACAACTAACGATAAAACAGTGGTGTTTATGTCTACATGATTATAAATATTGCTTACATCATACGATTTACTTAATGCAAATGTCTATTGCTTGTTACTTAATACCGATGGGTGACAGGCTAGATAAACAATCCCTAGGTGGATTTTTTAGACAAAGATGCAGTTGGATGACAGTCTTTATTTCTTGTTGTGATGCCTACATGAATATTACAATGAACACTTTGATATAGCTAGATTAAGTTTGTGTCATAATATTGTCAATTGCCCAATTGTAATTCGTTCATCCTTCATATGAGTATTTTATTTATTGGAGACACACCACTAGTGAACCCATGCCCCCGGTCCATCTTTTTACATTGTTTACGTCATCGTTTACTTTCTTTTCATATTCACTTGCTCGCTGGCCCGTTTCCATAATTTCCATTCACTACACTATACGTTTTACCGCTTGTTTTCAGTAGACCGGAAAGATTGACAACCTTCCTGCCGTTGGGGCAAAGTAATTGGCTGAGTTTGTGCAGGTCCACGTTCGTCGACGGTTAAGCGCCAGAGATCGTTAACGTTCACCTCGTTGTTGATTTCAAAGTCCTACTGGTTCGATAAACCTCGGTTCTTAATTGAGGGAAACTGCTACTTGCTACATCCACGCCTTCGCTTGGGGCACCACCCAACTCCATCAACTACACCATCAATGGCACCCAACTCTCCACCAAATTCCCCACCATCTTCTTCCACTGCTTATGCCCCAGCCTCACTGTTGCTGCTGCTTGCTCGGGTGGTCTCAACTTTCACCCCCCCCCCCCCCCAATCTCTCGGCCGTGGCGGAGGCCAAGCTTCCAGCCATCCTCGACATCATCGCTAGCGTCCCTTGATGCCGACGAGGACTGCTGATCTATGGCCTGGGGAGCTCACTCCCAGTTCTCCTCTCGCGCTGCGTACGCCGCCACCGCTCCGGTGGGTACCCTTGACGGCTCCGCCATTACCTGCTGGAGGTCGAAGGTCCCATCCAAAATCAAGATCTTCTGCCTACCTGCTGACTTCAACCGCCTTAGAACGCGTGTGATGGCCCTTAACTCAGCAACGGCGCCAGAAAACTTCTTGGCGTAGTTACCTGCGTTAAAACAATATGGTTAGGTTGAGACTCCAAGCGCAGAGTGTATAGTATAGGAAAGACGGTTTCCCCACGAGGGATGACTCGAGGGTTTAATATCGAACTCTCGGGGAATCAGTAGTGAAAGGTTTATCTTTTATCCTTCCCTTGAGAACCTACAAACAAAGTAAATTGTTTTGTGCCATCAACCTCACCAAGTGGTTATCAAGCACAAGGTGTGAGAATGATATCAAAATAAAACAAATGCAAAACAAGAAATAAATATGCAATGATGGTAAATAAATATGCAAGGATGGTGGAAACAATGATGGATGATATTTTTGGGTTTTGTATTGTGAATGCAAGATATAAAAGTGTTTTTGTATTTTCGGATTTTTAAATGACAGGAAATGAAAAATGCTTAAAAGTTGTTGGAAAGGTATTTCTTATGATTAAAAATAGACTGGGGCTCATGGTTTCACAAATGCACTCTCTCTTTAATAAAGTGGTAGACAATAGAACATAGAAATTGACATATGAGATTACAACAAATAGGTTTCAAAACAAGTTACTAATTATATAGGCATCACGTCCTAACATAGAGATCTTTTGGTTATTAATCTCTTATACTCCACCAAGATGTGAACTAAATCTTAGCACCTCGGTAATTAAGATAAATCAGAGCATAACTTTAAGTCTTATGACATGAAGTTAAAATAAGAACATGCTAGATCTAGTCATGGAGAAGTGGCAATGGTCACACCCACACCTCCGGTAGCATGGTCCGTTAAAATAAACGTAGTCTACTTCTTAAATTATGTCCTCATTAACCCTAAAAAAGACAAATCTCGTTTAATATTTTCTGTTTTGTAATTGTATGAGCTAACTTCTTGTAATTCTTATTTTATGGTCAAACTTAAATACCATGTTTTTTAAATGTTCAAAATTTAAAATCTGCTCCTAACACTAACAGTTAAAGTATACCTTTTTCAGTTTGCTGTTCTGAGTACAGGACTTATTCATTCATCATGAGGCAACCACTTTTGAACCAGGAAGCTTCTTCCTGTTCTGAGGCAACAAGCACTAATTCACTTTTCACAAATGCTGGGGGGTTTAGTATTATCACTTTTTCTTGGATGGGCCCTTTACTTGATCTTGGAAGAAGGAAAACACTAGATCTTGATGATGTGCCTTTGTTGGATGACAATGACAGTGTCCATAGGATACTCCCTAACTTCTAGGCAAAGATTGTAGCGGATTCTGCGACAGGGCAGTTCACTGACGTTACAACAGTTAAGCTGGCTAAAGTTCTTGTGCTTACAACATGGAAACTAATCCTCATCACTGCAGTATCTTGTTCAAAAAAAAAATCACTGCAGTATATGCCCTACTCAGCACTGTTGCTGCATACGTGGCAGCTGCCGTGCACGTGGCAGGCGGCGCAGAGCACTGCCCCGTTGAAGAAGTACGTCTTGAGCTCCGGCGGAACGGCCACGCGGCGCTGCTGGCCGGTGACGGGGTCGCACACGACGAACGTTGTCCGCGCCTTGTTCTTGACGAGGACGAGACCGTGGCGGCAGTCGAGCAGCAGCGCCGGCCCTGAGATTTTCGGGGGCCTCACCAAAGCTGAAATGTGTAGTCTTTATTATGGACAACATAAAAATAATAACGAAAATATATATATAAGATATGTTTTAGGAGAGAATTAGAAGGAATTTAGGAGAGATGCTCAGAGATCGTCAGATCATGCTCGCGCGTCACACCTAACAACAAAAATTAGTGTAAACTATTTACCTTGACGGCCTGGGAAGTTGGGGATTCGCCTCGACGGAACTAGCGAACTGTAGCGGCTAACTGTAGCGGCGGCGACCTGGAACCAATCTGCAGACTATAGATGCAGCGCAATTCGCCTTGACGGAAACAAACCAGGTGAGCAGGCGAAACCGAGCCAGACAAACATAGGGAAACGAAACAGGCGGAGCTAGACGAATCGTCGTGATCTTAACGAGCTAGGCGGAAGGAAGTAGGTTTGCATGCTGTGCAATGTGTTAATGGCCATGTAACCGCGTCCCTAAAGCCGGCCCATTTTCCTTTGTATTATTTTTTCCTGCTGGGCGTTGGCATGTATATAAGTATAATACATATAATACTAGTAGTACAACATAGTTTGAGTGGGGCCCCTGGATTTTTTGGGGGCCCGGATCGGTCGCTCCACTCGCCGCCCCTCAGGGCCGGCCCTGTCGAGCAGATCGTACACCTCGCCGCTGCCGCAGCGCCCAAGGCTGAATCGCCTGGGAGGCACGCGGTCGGGAGGGCCCAGGACGGGGCTGAACGCGACCTCCCGCCCGTGGTTTTTCCGTGAGAAGACGCCGAGGAGGGGACGGCTTGCGGTGGTGCGCGTGGAGCTGGCGGAGGAAGCGGGGGTCGGCGACGAGGCCCCGCCAGCGCCTGCAGACGGCGGCGGCGCGCGGGAGGGAGGAGGTTTGCGGAGGGATGCGGAGGAGGACCACCCGGAGCATGTCGTTGTCGTCCGGCAGGGGCGGCGTCGGTGGGTAACCTCCCCGCTGGCATGGATCTGTGGATGGAGGCGGCGGGCCGCTCCGGCGCCCTGCCCACTCGCGTGGATTTGGGAATGGAGCCGCGGGCTAGGGCGGCTGGCCATTCCAGGCTTCCAGCGCCCTCCTCGCTCGCCTGGACTTGTGGGGATTCGGGCGGCGGTCTATGACTTCACCAAGAGAAGTCACAATGTGACTGCCATCTATGTGCCGTTTGATTAAGATCCAACGGATAGATTGATCCAAAATTTGAAATCGAAATTCAAATTATTCAGGAAAATTGAAAAATTTCCAGTAAGTCGTATAAGTTTCATTTTGTATTATGAGAAAATTTCGTTTCATCTGGATAGACGATTTATGATTTAATAGCTTTTTAAGCTCAAAAATATGAAATGTTATTTAATGATATAATAATTATCTAAATTTAACGAAAGTTTACCAGAATACACAACGGACCATATAAGATTTACTGGAATTTATTCAATTTTTTATGAAGAGTTTGAATTTCGAGTTTAAATTTTAGATCAATCTGATCTGTTGAATCTTGATCAAAGGGCACATAGATGGCTAAAGTCATTGTGACTTCTCTTGATGAAGGCCAGATATCGTCTCTTGGATCACAGACACCGGGAGTAAAGGATACCCCCTTATTAGGTTCGGTATGGGGCGCGAAGGAGGCTGAGAAACGTCTTCCGCCGGGGGGCTTCGTCTACGCTCGAGATCTACGTACTAGCAAGCATCACAAAGACACAAGGAGTTTACCCAGGTTCAGGTCGCCCGGAGGCTAACAGCCCTACTCCTGCATGTCTGGATTGAGTTGTTTATCATGGTGTATCTTTACAATGGTGGTTGCGGGTGCGAACCCGGGAGGTGTCGGCTAGAGGTTGAAGACGAGCAGATCCTGACCCGGAGGAGATCACCTCTCGCCTAAGCTACTCTTGGACTTGTGCGCTACCTAGCCTAGCCTCCTACTCTCTGATGTTCCGTCCTCTCCCTTGGGCGCCTTGGTCCTCCTTTTATAGGCTAAGGGGATACCACAGGTGCACCCTTGGGGCTGGAGGGGTCTTGGCGGGAAAACCCCTCCGGGTTCTTCTTAGGAGGCGACGTGGCCTCCTCTCGTCCAAGTATTCTTCTGATGGGGGTAGGTGCGGTCGCCCACCTTTTCCAGGGAGGGCGGACAGAGACTGACAGTTTTTCCGTCTCTGTCCCCCCTGGCGCCTCCATCTTCTTGGCGCCCAAGTCTTCTGGGAGCTTCCAGCCGGGGCTGGCAAGCTTATCTTCTTCGCGTGTTGGTGGTTGGCTCCCGGAGGTGAGCCTGGCCTCCTGCCGGGCGCCGGGGTCCCAGGGACCTCCATGTCTTCTTCCGGGTTGAGGGGGCCTCGGAGGGTCCCCCGGTCCTTTGCCTTGGTTGTCGATGCCGTGTTCGTCTGGACGCCGTGGGGCAGATGGGGGGCCCATCTGCTAGCCTTGTGCCTTGGCCTTGAGTGCCTCCTTGGTGGGCCCACGTGCGGTGGACCCACTTTGATCGCATCAGGGGAACCCCATGTTCCACTGTTGCGACACACTGGATCCCAGTCCTCATTCATGCGCCCTCCTACATCGTATCATATGGGGCTGGAGATAGTGGAGTGGGTTACTGGGTTTTCAGTTTGATTGCCTCGATTTTTTTTTGAGATTTTTCTTTTTTGAAATGAGACAACAGACTTGCCATATTTCATTAAATAAGAAGAAGATTTCAAAGTTTTTAGTTATCTTAATGCTTAGGAAACGCCCTAGGACTTTCAGATAAGCCTACACTCTCGGCATTACACTCCCCAAAAATTCTGCCCCCGCCGATCTCCGTAGCTTGGCCTCCTTCTTTATCTTAGTAATGATGACCGTAGCGGGGGAAGCATGGTGGCGGAAAACCCTCGCATTACTCTCCTTCCAAATTTCACAACTAACGAGCATGAGAAGAGATGCCAAAGTCTTGTGCGCTCTATCTTTTTTCAAGACTAAGTTGGACCACCAAGTTTTGGAGGTTTTTGGCTCCCGACTGGATCCTTTTATTTAATTATTTTAAATAATCAGTCGTCCGCGGGGGTCACGTCCTCTGAGCCCAGCCACAACTTGAGTCCTTTTGCTCCTCCGACACGACAACCGAACGTATATTCAGCCTCGGTACGTCTCGATGACGTCGGGTCATCGGACATCCTCACTTCGGCGACGTTTGGGATACCACTGTTCCTATGGTTTCATGGTCACCCCCTCGATGTTGAGATCCTCGCCTGTGGGCAGTGACGTTGAAGCTCGCTTGAGGTTCAGATGCCACCCACACAGGAGACAGCAGTCCGCGTGGTTGAGGACGTGTATTCCCGCACCTCCTCCCTTGGTGAGCGTGTGCTGCCATCCCCGCGGAAGAGGTGGCAAGGAGGGACCTCGCAAGATGTTGGCCCGCCTCATGTTTGTGCGCGTGCCGGCTGAGAGGGGCGACGAAGAAGGAGGCGTCACGTGGGGTAACTCGACAAGGAGGACCAGACCTGCGGGGCGAGGCACGCCCGACCGCCACTCCATAGTGGTGAGGCATCCTTATCTACTTGGCGGAGACAATTGTCGGGTGACGCAGGGGCCGACGCGGCGGAGCAATGGAGTGTGTGTGTGGTAGGCAGGGGACCGAATCGGCCGTCACATTAAAAAGGAAATCGCATAAGTTTTTTTTACATCGTTTGGAAACTACTACCTACGTCCATAAAAGGATATCACAATTTTCTCGAAATATGGATGTATCTTGACGCGAAACACGTCTGGATACATCCATATTTAGAGAAATTTGTGACATCCTTTTATGAGAGGGAGTACATAATTTGTTTTACATTGTTTGAAACCATATAAATTTTGTTGTACTTCAGTGCAGATGTGGTGTCACTGTTCCACAGACCGGGGAGTGGACGGCCGTTGCTACACGACGACCTGCGGCGATGTCTCCGTCCGTGGCTTATGCGTGCTGTGATCGGATTTGCGTGGCAAAAAATATTATCTGTGGCACGATATAGCAATGTGTTTTTTCAGTTTGGATGCGCGATTGTCTTTGTCCGTACCTAGTTTTCTCGAGGAGGGTCTCTCTCTTGGCACGTACTCTTTTCTCTTTGGTGTTTCTTTTTTGAACGAGTTTGATTTTTTTAGGACAGCTTAGCTAATTGTTGAGATTAAATGTTTCCTTTTTGAACGAGTTTTTTTGGTAGTAGTTTGTTAGTATCTAGGTGTTGTATATTGCCTAAAAAAAGTATATATATAGGTGTAATGACTCCCACGCGCGAGGCGTGCATGTACATGTATATGACTCCGTCGATCATATCGATCTACCACCGGCCGCTCTTGCTTCGTCTATTCCTTCGGCCATCGCCGCATCTCCCAGCTCTGTAGCGGAAGGTACTTCTACTTTGAGGCTCGATCTCTTCGTAATTCCGCTGTACGTCAGACTTTCTGTGTTCTGTCTTTCCGTTCTGTTTTTGGTAGTTTGTTGATACGTTGTTCGTGCTAGCTGTGGGTTAGGGTTCATAGTTGTGGCAATGGATGCCAATACCAGCTTCCGTTAGAGTCTTCAGATCTTGAAAACCCGCTGCCCAACGTCAAGCTCACATCGACATTATCATACGGCCGGCGGGGGTAGACGTGAATTATTCCGAAATAATTCTCCCGGCCGGCCGGCCGCCTTTTGAGTTAGCGGGAGAAAAAGGTGCGAGATCACAACACACCTTCCAGCAACCTAACACAAATTAAGCATGAAGAGTATTCTAGTTTTTTTTGTTACAACACCTATTCGTATTCTAGTTTCTTATCTGGATATACATGAAAAATTGTTGAGACGGAAGAAGATTAGAAAAATACAGAGATTTTTACAAGTAGCAAGTAGGAAATATACCGGTCATTAATTGTTTGTTTTTAGTCATATTTATGATTGAGGTATCTATAATAATATTGCATCTATAAAGTTGGATTTCACTATCTTCATTTACTATTTGCAAGATCAACATGCAGAGTGTCCACATCATTAATCAGCCCGTTATTATGTTATGCAACAATAATGCTATTGCCTATGATACAATTTACAAAATGATAGCATGCAATCAACTCGTTGCCCTGCCCGAAGATATATGTATGAGTTTTTTTCTTAGTAAAGTGCATGCAAATTTAATGTTTGCAAGTTAGCATGTAGAATATCCACGTCATCAGCCTACTCATATCAATTGTGTGACTATGCATCATGAGTTCATGTTTCTTTTAGCAAAGTGCATATGCAGTCGGATTTATGATATTTTTGCATATCTAAAAATCATATTTAATTTTCGCAGCAACGTGCGAGTTGTCAACTAGTTTTCCATAGAAGTATGTGGATCATGTAGTCATGATTTTACAACCTTGAAAACATATACCTTACTATTTTTAATCGAGAGTTCTCATAGAGTTTGTAAGTTTTTGCTTATTTATTGCATCTGTAATGCTAGGAGACTATTACAATGAATGTAATACATATTAGTATTATTTTGCAAAAATGAAGTTTATGTCATGGATTTTTTATACTATATGAAAACAGGACTTAGCGTGTGTTATACTCGTTGATTGTTTGTTTGAAAACTATATGAATAGAAAACAATAATCATCCATCTTAGAAAAAATTGAAAACCAAATCCGCCAGATCTAGGTTTTTTTTTTTATTTGTACAACAGATCTAGATTTGTTTGTTTGTTTGTTTCAACTTTGATTATGATTAAACACACCGGGAAAGAAAGGGGAATGCGCCACTGAGAGCGAAACCTTGCGATATAATCACGGCCGCCGTCTTGGCCTGTCCACTGCCGCGGGCGGCGGCGGCAGCGGCAGCGGCAGCGTCTTCTATGTGATCCTGCCGCAGCGGCACGTCGGCGCTGTCGCCGCCGATGCCGCCATTACATTTGTTCCCCGATGGGCTCTCCCCGACCGCCCGCCGCCTCCGCCGCATCTGGCCGTTGGGGCCATGACCGCCGGCTGCTCTTCATCTTCTCCAATGTCCTACGTAGCTAGTAAGAACAAATTCCTTCCCGGCGTACACGCCCCCCGATTGAATCGAAAATTTCACACCGATTTGCTTTGTGCCCTAAATCAAAGGCAAAAGCTTAATGGCGCTTATTTACTGGGCAAATTCTCATTTCCTAGTTGTTCAGTCTTTGTAGTACGTTTGTTCTCCAACGCGGCGGCATTCTGATTCTGGGCGTTGCAGTTTCACCTCTTTTTGCTGAAGAAAGATTAACACATACCACACACAGTTGTGTGATTTGCAAGGACTAAAAGATGTATATGTGCAAGTGTGATCTGCAGGCTCGATAATCTTTCCATCAGGCCATTGAGTGACATTTATATCCAGTCTCTTAACAACCTAAGAGAACCATTCTATTCTATGTTTGTCACCCTTGTGTCTAGACTACCGGGGAATACAATTTAGTAATATTGGTGCTTTTGCTCACCCTTGTGTATTACTATTTTGGTGACAACAATACCCCTTCACCAAAATTGATTTGATTTAATATGAATCTGCCCCTTTTCATTTCCATTGAATGAGCCTTACTTTGATTTTGTAGAGCTCTCTTGCATACGCATGTTAATACACTCTTCAATGATAGTTGAAGAATGTATGATATGAGGAAAAGCTATCTGTTAAAAACTAATGTTCCTCTTCTGTTGCGCTACAAGTTTTAAGCTAAACGTAATCTACTTCTTAAATTCTGTCCTCATTAACCCCAAAAAAGATAAATCTCGTTTAATATTTTCTGTTTTGTAATTGTATGAGCTAACTTCTTGTAATTCTTATTTTATGGTCAAACTTAAATACCATGTTTTTTAAATGTTCAAAATTTATAATCTGCTCCTAACACTAACAGTTAAAGTATACCTTTTTCAGTTTGCTGTTCTGAGTACAGGACTTATTCATTCATCATGAGGCAACCACTTTTGAACCAGGAAGCTTCTTCCTGTTCTGAGGCAACAAGCACTAATTCACTTTTCACAAATGCTGGGTGGTTTAGTATTATCACTTTTTCTTGGATGGGCCCTTTACTTGATCTTGGAAGAAGGAAAACACTAGATCTTGATGATGTGCCTTTGTTGGATGACAATGACAGTGTCCATGGGATCCTCCCTAATTTCAAGGCAAAGATTGTAGCAGATTCTGCGACAGGGCAGTTCACTGACGTTACAACAGTTAAGCTGGCTAAAGTTCTTGTGCTTACAACATGGAAACTAATCCTCATCACTGCAGTATATGCCCTACTCAGCACTGTTGCTGCATATGTTGGTCCCTACCTGATTGAGTACTTTGTCGACTACCTAAATAAAAGCTCAAGATCCACTAAAGAGGGCTACATCTTAGTTTTGGCATTTGTTGTTGCACAGTTCATCGAAGGTTTCTCAACAAGGCATTTGCAGTTTAGATTAAAACAAGTAGGTGTGCGTGCACGTTCATCACTTGTTGCTACTATTTACCAAAAAGCCCTTGCCCTCTCCAATCAGTCCAGGCAAAGCAATTCAAGTGGAGAGATGATCAATGTTGTAAGCCTCGATGCTGAGTGTGTAGGAAATTTCAGTCGCTCCATGCATGACATTTGGCTTCTTCCGGTGCAAGTTGTTCTAGGCATGCTCATCTTATACTCTGCACTTGGTTTGGCAGCATTTGCTGCCCTTGCTGCCACTGTTTTAACAATGGTGGCTAATATACCTTTAGGAACCATCGAGCAAAATTACCAAGAGAAAACATTGGCTGCCAAGGATGCAAGAATGAGGGCTATGTCTGAGATCTTACAGAACATGCGCATTCTCAAACTTCAAGGATGGGAAATGATCTTCTTGTCGAAGATCATAGAGTTGAGGAAGGTAGAGATGAACTGGCTAAAGAAGAACGTATACACCTCGGCCATGCTTCTATCTGTCTTCTTTTGTGCTCCTGCTTTTGTTGCTATGGTCACTTTTGGAACTTGCGTTCTTTTGGGCATTCCGTTAGAAACAGGTAAAGTGTTATCTGCTCTGGCAACATTTAGACAGCTGCAAACACCTATCCATGGTCTCCCGGACACGATCTCTATGGTCATTCAGACAAAAGTATCACTTGACAGGATAAGCTCATTTCTGTGTCATGAGGAACTACATAGTGATGCTGTAACTAAACTTCCTATAGGTACCACCAATGTATCAATTGAGGCGAGGAATGGTCAGTTCTCTTGGAATACATCATCTCAAGTTCCTACTCTTCAAGACTTGAACTTCCATATACAACAAGGGACGAGGGTTGCTATCTGTGGAACAGTTGGATCTGGTAAATCAAGTTTATTGTCTTGCATACTCGGTGAGATACCAAAGTTATCAGGAGAGATTAAAACTTGTGGTAGGATTGCCTATGTTAGCCAATCACCTTGGATACAGAGTGGTAAAATCGAAGATAATATACTTTTTGGCACAGAAATGAATAGGGAAAAGTATGAGAAGGTCCTTGAAGCATGCTCTCTTATCAAGGACCTAGATGTATTGCCATTGCATGACCAGACGATTATAGGAGAGAGAGGCATTAACCTTAGTGGTGGACAAAAACAAAGGATACAACTTGCCCGTGCTTTGTACCAAGATGCTGATATCTTTCTATTGGATGATCCGTTTAGTGCGGTGGATGCTCATACTGGATTGCACCTATTCAAGGTATGTCTTGATACCTTGTGTTTTATTGTTCTTTGTGTATGAAATAATATAATTCTAATACTAATAACTTAACTGGTGGCAGATTTTCCACTCATTAATTTTGATTCCATAAATTGATGTTTTATTGTCGCATGTGTTTTAATGTTCACTTTTAAAATTTCCACATCTTAGTTCTTTTTGAAATTTTGGTCAAGCAATTTATTTCTAACTGAAAATTGCCACAATCTATGTCTCTTTCCTCACCTCTGTAGTCACTGGTGGTATCGTTTTTTAAATAACTCTGAATTAATCATGCTCATGGTGTTTATCGATATTGCGCAATTTTAAAATGTAACTTAGCTTCTCTGTATGGATTACTTATCATTTGAGATATTATACTGCCAGCCTCCAAATAGATCTTATTTTTTCCCAATGCATCCAGGACAAAGATAGGAGTTAATACCTTACCCCCTTATAAAATTTTCCCTTATGAACTGTCTATCTATATATCTGAGTACTATTATTGATAAGCATTGATTTAGTAGGCGCGTTTGGTAGAAAATATTTCTTAGACTTACCAAAACCAACTTGGAAAAATGGGTGTAACTTTTTTTGATTAAAGATGGATATAACTGAATAAAGTAGCTCGGAATAAAGTGCTCGGAATATGCATGGGTGCTCGAGGTATTCTTGTGCTGAGAGTGGTAATTAATATCTTTCTAAACATTTCCAGGATGTATGTTCTTGATATTACATTGCAGGAAATTTGCTGTCCTAGTTCTTGTAGTCATGTTAAACAACTCCAGATTTTGTTATTTGTCCATTATGGCAAGCAGTTTTGAGATAATATGTCCTTGAGAACGATTTTGGGGGTGCAAAGGAATACTTACTGCTATTCCTTGAATTTGGTGACTATAATTTGTATTTTGCAGGAGTGCTTGCTTGGATTTTTAGCTTCAAAAACAGTTGTGTATGTTACCCATCATATTGAATTTTTGCCTTCAGCTGATTTTATCATGGTATGCTGGCAACAAATATATTGTCTTTTCTGTATGCTACATCCTACAATTTTCCCCTTTTCAATTCCTCCTGTCATATTGCAGGTCTTGAAAGATGGTAAGATAAAACAAGCAGGAACTTACACTGAAATTCTTAATTCTGAAGAAGAATTCACTGAACTAATCCTGTCCCATAAGGATGCGTTATCTACTATGGACATGTTGGAGCTCCCAAGTAGCAATTTTGGAAGTAGTCTTCATCTTAATGTCAGTGGAAGTAACCTTTCCATAGCAGATGATCAAAGAGATGATAACAATGCAGAAGTAATTGTGCAAAATGGTCAACTTGTACAAGAAGAAGAGAGGGAGAAAGGCCAGGTTGGGTTTATGGTCTACTGGGAATATATTACAATGGCATACAAAGGAGCACTTGTGCCACTTATTTTGCTAGCCCAGATCATTTTTCAATCTCTTCAAATTGGAAGCAATTTATGGATGGCTTGGGCAGCTCCAATATCTAAAGATGTGAATCCTTCAGTTAGTAGATTGATGATGATTAATGTATATGTTGCATTAGCTCTTTTTACCTCATTGTGCGTCTTCATACGATCCGGTCTTCTTGTAATGGCTGGATGTAAGACTGCAACCATGCTATTTGACAAGATGCACCAATGCATATTCCGAGCACCCATGTCTTTCTTTGACTCCACTCCTAGTGCCCGTATCACGAATAGAGTAAGCAAATTACCTTCAGAAAATTATTTGGAATGATAAAATTGAAGTTACATGTACTCGTAATGCCGTTAGCTTTTTTATTCTGTTAATTTTGAGTGTCAAAACAAATCGCAGGCCTCCACCGATCAAAGCGCAGTGGATACTCAAATTTTTGACCTGATGGGCTACCTTCTATTTCCTGCCATCGAACTTCTTGGAACAATTATTCTTATGTCACGGGTTGCATGGCCAGTGTTCATAATTTTTGTCCCCGTTATTATTTCATCTCTATGGTATCAGGTAATATCTCTCATATTGTTTTGTTCAATGTGAATTTTGTTGACATCCATTTCTTGAGTACAGAGGAAAAGTACAAATGCATTATTTCTTTCTTAACTGGTTGATTATGCATGAGTTCCACACCTAAAAGACAAAGTACAGAATAACTACAAATTTAGTTTGTAGGGTACAAGATTTAATCATACATTTTGGCAATGATTTGCTACATTCACAATGGTTGTATTGATAGATTAATAGTTCGAGTAGTAGTGTGAATATCTTAATTAATCATGAACAGATGTCACTCTATATATAAGTGTGCAGTGTTACTAATTCTAGAAGCTTCTGTTTCATTAATGAGATGTCTCGACACTTCCATGGTTTGACACATAGGTTCCTGATTATAACTACATTTATCCCAAGGTAGTCAGAGCAGGTCCAATCCAACTTACATTGTCAGTTATAACGGGCTTGTCGCTCCTACCTTTTTGTAGTACAAGTGCTGACAGATGACTACGCAGAAAGACAATAATTTTAGTTTAAAGAATAAGCTGATGATTTTGTTCAATGGCCTTTGAATACTTTTTTACATTGTAAAGGTTATGACCTCACTGATTTCACAGCATGAATGATCAAATGGTTATGTATGTGTAGATTACACTAGTGCCAATCACCAGTTCAGTATAGTTGAACATGTACTCCCTCCGTTCCAAAATAGATGACTTTCATTTACCTATATATGGATGTATTTAGACATCTTTTAGTGTGTAGATACATCCATATGTAGACAAACGGAAGTCAAGTATTTTGGAACGGAGGGAGTACTAACTAAAGAACCTTAAGATGCACCTCACATATTCAGTACCGAAGTGTCACAACTGTTCAGATTTATTACCAATGGTGAAGTGTTGGTTAGGAAGATTAACACAAGTTTTGACCTACCATATTGTATCCAAAATTTATAGTTAGGTGTGTTCTATAAAATTAATTGGTATTTCTGTTTTCTTATTATCATAATAATATCCCTTCTACTCCAGAGATGTTACATAAATGCTGCTAGGGAGCTGCAAAGGTTAACTGGAGTTTGCAGAGCCCCCCTGATGCAGCATTTTGCCGAATCAGTAACTGGCTCAAATATAATTAGATGCTTTGATAAGGAAAGTCAATTCATCACTACTACCGGCCATTTGATGGATAATTTGTCTCGGCCAAGTTTATATAATGCTGCTGCGATGGAGTGGTTGTGCTTTCGCTTGGACTTTCTTTCAACCTTTATTTTTGCATTCGCCTTAATACTTCTCGTCACCTTGCCAACTGCTCTAATTGACCCAAGTAAGTAAACATGCATGTTTTTGCTATTCAAATAAATGTGTTAACATCCCCAGTTTGTATTGATATATTATTTGTTTACACTTTACAGAGACAGCTGGTCTTGCAGTCACTTATGGACTAAGTCTAAATATGCTACAAGGGTGGGCTATTGCGGTTCTGTGTAGTTTGGAAAATAGAATGATATCTGTGGAAAGAATACTGCAATACATGAGCATTCCTTCTGAACCACCCCTTACAATATCAGAAAGTAGACCGGATTGCCATTGGCCAACAAGGGGTGAAATTGAGCTTCACAACATTCATGTTCGTCTCCTCAGCTTTATATATTTTGTTCTTAGAATATGTGCAGTTCCATATTGATGTAACTTCTGAAGTTCTATGACATAGATTGAAAGTTAATAATCTGATTGCTTGATATTTTTTCCTAATATATCCTCAAACAGTTGCATTTAACGTAGTTGCAGTTTTCATTTTGTGCATGCTGCTGAGAGAATGTTGCTGTTATATTTCTTAGTACCCTGATTATATTCTTGACAATTTGATATTTTTTCATGGTGAAAAACAGATATCTAATAATGAATGCTGCGGTCAGTTGCCTTTTTTCTCAAAGTGCTTGTATGTCATGCAGGTACAATATGCGCCACACCTGCCCTTAGTTTTGAAAGGCGTGACGTGCACCTTATCAGGAGGTAGGAAGACTGGTATTGTTGGAAGAACAGGTGGTGGAAAGTCAACCTTGATTCAGACACTATTCCGCATCGTCGATCCGTGTATTGGACAAGTATTGATAGATGGTATCGACATCTGCACCATTGGACTGCATGACCTACGGACAAGACTGAGCATCATTCCACAAGATCCTGTTATGTTTGAGGGGACTCTGCGAAGCAACATTGACCCTCTGCATGAATATAGTGACGAGGAAATCTGGGAGGTACTTTTAATTGACTTCATTCCTTTCTAAAATCAATTTTACTTCTTTATAAATACCTTACTTGTGCACAAGCTACATGCATTCTTAACACCATCCTTATTTTCTATTTGATGGCTGAAGTAGTTTATTGATGATCTGTGTTTTCTAGGCATTAGACTCCTGTCATCTTGGAGATGAAGTTAGAAAGAACGAGCTTAAGCTCGACTGTACAGGTTTGGTATCTATTATAAATTCCCAAGATAGACTACACTTTTCTTTGTGATATCAAACCAATGACTTGATCTTTTAAACTGAATTGCAGTCACAGAGAATGGCGAAAACTGGAGTGCTGGTCAGCGGCAGCTTGTTTGTCTGGGAAGGGTAATTCTAAGGAGGAGACAGATCTTAGTTTTGGATGAGGCAACTTCTTCAGTGGATCCAAAAACTGATAGTTTGATTCAAAAAACCTTAAAACGACAATTCACCGAATGCACAGTGATTACAGTAGCACACCGTATTACATCAGTTATTGACAGTGACAAGGTTATTCTTCTGGACAACGGTTAGTCCCCTCCACAGCGCTATAAATTTAAGTGATCAATCATTATGTTCTCCTTCATATTAATCCTTGTTGTCATAAAATAGGTCAAATTGCAGAGCACGACTCACCAGCAAAATTGCTAGAAGATAGTTCGTCTCTATTTTCCAAACTTGTGTCAGAATATGCAATGCCGTCAAATTAGCAGAGAATGCAAGAAGAGTCAAGTCAAATATCGTGTTTCTGGTTTCTGCTTCAAATTTAGTGGTTGTTCAGAACTCCATATTCCTCCCTTGGAAAGACATAACAGAGTCATGTAACTATGGAGTATATAAATATAAAATATATCTTGTATCATCGCGTTACATGGCGTATGCACTTTGTACACCGTATAATACATAGAGGTATGATTATGAAGTGGCGGTTTATTTAAGCTAGATCGGATATTACGTCCGAATTCGTACGCCACTCTCCAAAGCTAGACTTCACTAGCTTCATACTGCACGTCTTCGTCTATTCCGTGCTAGCTACCCACAGCACGTATTTATAAGGCATAAAATGGCAGATCGGTTCACCCCTGGAACCGTTGAGCATCATGAAATACTCCTCGTCCCAGTCAGCGGTCTCCTGGTGGCACACCGCGATCGCCGTCGCGCCCAGCGAAGGGTCCTCCTGTCCGACGAGAGCCACACGCACTGCCTGCACGCCTTTGGGCCGGTGGCAATACAGCACGTCTGCTGGGTACGGCAGCGGGTGGCAAGGCACCACCGCGCCGCCGAGGACCGTGATGCCGTTCGTCGCCACCATGTACCTGAGTGGCTCGCCGCGCCCGTGGACGACGGTCCTGGCCGCACGTGGTGTCGTTCCAAGTGCGGCGGTTGCGAATTCCATGGCTGCTTGCTCGTTCGTGGTGCAGGCGTGTGGCTCTTCTTGCTGCTGGGCGGTGCCGCGGCAGAAGAGGAGCGTGGTGGCGACCTGCCGGGCTCGCACCGAGCCTGGCGTTATGTTGTAGAAGTGGAGAATGTCTCCGAGGAAGCCGTAGCCGAACGGCGGCGGGGCAGGAGCCGTCGTAGAGATCAAGGAATTTTCCCGTGTGGCGGCGTGTCCCAACTTGGTGTTTGCGGGGAATCTTGCACCGTCAAACAGATTACGCTTGAGGAACAGGACCCCCGTCTTCACCATAAGTCTATGCTCTTGTGCACGGGAACGTCAATATCTGACGCTGGGGGAGTGGCTACCTCGCCGCCGCGGTACCACTTGACCGGGTACGCCTCTGCATCAAAAGGCCGGGTCTCTACAAAAGCCAATAGACAATGAAATGACATGATAGTTTGTTAAGAAGTATAATAAAAAAATCGTATTTAAAAGTTTCGAAAAAATCTGTAAAACTAGCATGCGTGTTGTCAATGACGTATCCTACGAACGTGCAAAATCTTAATTTGAAATAATTTATATTTCGAGCTACAAATGACAAATGTGTTGATCTGAGTATACACTTTCAAATCTCTAAAATATACAAGATTTTGTAACTTTTGTGTAGCCCTTAATACAAAAAAAAAATCACATTGTTTTGTAAATATTTCTTTTGAATTTTTAAATAAAAGGGATCACAGAGCTAAATTGACTTATTGCATGCTAACTAGTTAAACGAAGAAGTAGCTTTGGTATTGATCAACCTAATTAGGCGTTTACCTGGAGCAGGGGCGCCAGAACATGGTGTTGTGGGGCGAAGTGACACAAACTCGGTGTCTGATGCCGGGGGAGTTGCCGGATACGCTGCTGCATCGAAAGGCGTGTCTACGGACAGAAGGCATGACATGGTACTTAGTTAAAGAAGAAGCTAGCCACATACTAACTACAGTATTAAATAACTAAGTAGCTTTGGTATTGATATCAAGCTAATTTACCTGGTGGAGGGGGTGTGGGGTGACGTGGCACGAACTCACTGTCGGACTCCGGTGGAGTTTCTACAGCACCGCCGCGCCACTTTACTGGATACGCCGCTGCATCAAATGGCGTCTCTGCAAATAGCCAATAGACATGAGAGGGCATAATAGACGTGACAGGACAAGAACGAAACCATAAACATAACTGCAACCAAATTTAAAACGTAAAGCGGCACTTACCATCCACTTTCTGCTTTCCTGAGACCAAGCCAAGGAAGAAGAGCGCTAAAAGAATCTTCATGGTCACGGTAGTCTGCCTCTTCTTCGTACTATCTAACAAAGTCTCAGCACTGTAATTTATACAAACTGTAATTCGTACTAGAATTCGGTTTGTTTGTTTGTTCCACAGCACAAAGGTTGTGAGTTTTATCTCTCCAGAACTGTACACACTCTTTGTATGCTTTGTTAAACTCGAGTTGTTAGTTTGTTAGGTGCAGATATAAACCAACTGCATATTAGCTATAGTTTGTGGTCATGGACTTTTGACTCCCATGTCCATCTGGTCCACGATATCTGCATGGACTTTGTATGCCATGGAGATTTGTGCCAAAACAATTCATGGGGACATACGTTCGTGCAGAAATTATCATATTGGGTCGTGTGTATGTCTGCAGGGCTGGAGGCGGCTATAGGACACAGGGGAGTGGAGTTGGCTTTCCGCTTGTTCTCGACGACTGCAGCGAGAATGGAGTTTCAGTTTCGTCAGACCGCAGAGTTCAGCAAGTGTCATCACAAGAGATCGCCAAAACAGATTTTTTTCCCTTTTTTTTAACTGAAAACAGATATATATTGGCTGGCTACTCCTCGCTGCCGCAACAAAATATCCCATCAATCTCAAAAAAAATTGCCATCTCGTACAACCTGGACCTACACTTTTATAGAAAAAACTGAAAATAAAATAGGAAACGCAATCGGGTCCCAGGGCCGGTTCTTCTCCACCGTGCCACCATTGCAACTTGCGAGCTCGACGACTAGGACAGCGACGCAAACGCCGGGGATGAACCACTTGGCCCTACACCATTGGGATGCACTTGGACAGGTGAAGATCCTCCAGAACGGCCTGATTCCAGGAGGAAGTGTAGGCAACGAGATAGAGGGCTTTGGGCATTATGACGGCGACAATGCAGCGCACCACTACTATTTCACGGTGCAGAGTCTGGGGCTTGACACTCTTGCTGTTACTAGTACCAGATGTGCAAAAAAAAAAAAAAAATTGGATTTGAATACTTGCAAGATACTCTATTTGGAGCAACAGCAACTGCAGCCGATGATGCCCCCTGTAACCTGTTGGTTCCAGTATCTCGACTTCTCGAATGCATGCCCGACTGAGTAACATTCATGGTACATATGAATTATCTCCTGTCGGACTCTTTGCATTTAGTGTCTAATCAGATGAGATATGATTCAATTTTAACCCAGAAAATGTGAATCAAACCAACTGTTAATCATGCAATCAGTACTGTGTGGCCAGTGTATCTACATGCAGAAGCAAATGATTACTGTTTTTTCCTTCCCTTTTTTGTGTGTCGTATTGTTCTTCTTGTATTAGTGTTCGATGAATTCTATGGAGCCTAAACTTTTCCGGAAGAAAGAGACAAGCAGCCAGGCACAAAATCGTATTAACTATACAACTGAATCTGAGTTGGATTATAACTTAGCGAAGCTGAATTTCCAGCGATCAAGTGTTCAAAAACATAACATCTTGTCACATTAGAAACTTAGACTACGGCACAAGACCACAAGTTCAGTAAGTTTTCCCAGATAACATACACACGTTGCCGACCATATTGGAGCAACGCCGACGAACTCATGCGAACTGCACCAGCCATTACTTCATATGGAGAAACAAAATTGCCAATTCATTACTACATACAAGTAGAGACAGCAGCTGATAGTACCACCTATGTGGCGTACATGGTTAATAGCAGTTCATGAACAAGATGCGTGTGCAGAGTTATGAAATCTAACAGGTATCGTACTCCTGGCTATATCTCCTCGGAATACCAATGAAAAAAAAGTATACTTCAAGCCATTTGGCATTATATTTTATTGGGGTGGGATAATTGAATGCTAATAATAGCATGCTTTCAGCTTGCAGACTATGAAACAGCAAAAAGAAAGGGAGAACTCTAGGCATGGCAAAAGATGCACAACCAGGTAATATCAATAGCAACACAACACCACATGCAACATCTGAATCATTTGGGTATAATTTACGATCCAAAAGGGAGTCATTTTGGAGCCTTGGTGTCACCATCGTTTTGATGTATCATTGTGGGTGCAGCCCAAAATTCTCCGTATAGCCGAATGGATAATAATTTGTTGATGCATGTTGCCCACATTGGCAGTCATATAGATATTTTTGATACAAAAAATCAATCAATCCAGATCCCACACACTATAGGCAGAAGACGTTCTTACCTGTTGCACCATTCAAACACATTAGTACATCAAGCCGGGCGATCATCCTATGTATCGTGAGCCAGAAATGTCCATGCCTAGAAGCATAAGAAGTCATTCCATTATTGGAAGTTATGAGGAAAAGAAATTAATATAGGAAGGCAATACTGAGGCAGTTACATAGATGAACCACCAAACATAACTTGGAAAAACCACTCCCTTTTAATAGATCTTTTAGAACCCACTTTTAAGTTTTAATACAAACAATAAATAAACAAAAACACATCTGATTCAAGAAACAAAGAACATTCCTGAAAACAGGAATTTTCATGTGGAAATGTTACTGCTAAGAAGAAAAAGACTTCAATGGTCTTCCACGGCACCCATGCGGCAACACCATGGCAATTGACCTTCCTCTGCCACGTTTGGACTTCTCCGCGTCGGGCGGGTCGAGCATGGGGGTGAAGACGATCCACTCGTGGCAGCGCTGGAAGCAGCCGAGGATGGGCGGCTGCTTGCGGTGGTGTGCGTAGAACTGGCGGTGGAACTTGGGGTCGCCGACGATGCACCGCCAGCGCTTGCAGACCGCGGAGGCGCGCGGGAGGGAGGAGGGCTGCGGCGGGAGGCGGAGGAGGATCTCCCGGAGCATGTCGTCGTCGTCCGGCAGGGAGGCAGCCGCCGCCGGCGAGGTGCCGCGGCGACGGCGGGTCACTCCGGCGCCACCCTCAGTCGCCTCGATTTGGGGATGGAGGCGCGGACTGCGGCGGGGAGCCATTCCGACGCCCTCCCCCGCCGTCTGGATTTGGGTATGGAAGTGGCCAGAGCCCAGAGCCCAGAGGACACGGGAGGGGAGTGGGGTTTCCGCTTGTTCTCGACGACTGCAGTCTGCAGCGAGAGTGGATACAAATGGGTTTCAGTTTCGTCAGACTATGGAGTATCGAAACAAAGTGTGTGTGGTTTCAAAAAAAAAATAGTGTGTGGAACTAAAACCCGACTGTTTGGCATCAGTCATCTGGTATTTGATTTGAATTTGATTTCCTATGGATCGATGTATTTCTCTGCTGTAGTGGAGGTAGGAGCATTCTGAAACATGCTTATGAACTTACAATTTTTTTTACTAAGGATCGGTGCTACAGAAACAAAAATCTGAACAAAAGAGTAAGTGCGTGTTCGGATTCTCTCCGCTCCTGAAATGGGCTCCGGGAGCAGACGGAGCGGCGCTGAATGCACCAACTTCACGGAGCTAGAAGAGCGGAGCTGGACCGGATACAGTTTATTTTCATGGAGTGGTCAAAGCCGAGCTCCACGCGCTCCGTGGAGTCGGAAATCCTAGAACGGAGTGGAGAGATTCCGAACAGGCCCTAAATCTGACTTCTTTCTCTATTGTAGACCATAGAAAGTTCACATATGGTGACATTCCACATGTAAAGTTAACTCACGGAAGAAGAGCTTCAGAGATGATACATCGGATATTACCCTCCGTCCCAAAAAGGATGTCATTTCTTTGTCCAAATTTAAATGTATCTAACCACTAAATAGTGTCTAGATACATTCAACTTTAGATAAAGAAATGACATCCTTTTTGAGACGGAGGGAGTATTTTATTTTTATTACATCAGATAGTCGCATGCGCACAATCTAATTAGCTACATGGTCAGGATGCCTCAATTCATCTCGGACCATTTTTTTCTAAGGAAATACAAATTGTGCCTCGACGCGTGTATCTCTACTTCTCTACTATTATTAAACAACCAAACATATTCATTGCTAAGTGCACCCAGCCAAGCATACACAGGAGAATATGAATCAATCACAGCCTCACGATCCGGCCCAGCAATTCAGATCTAACCGTCCAGATACCAACTAACCCGCACCATGTGTGCACCTAGCAAATTGAGGGAGCAGACGAAAACTCTGCCTCCCACGTTCTATCGCCCCATCCTTTCGACGCTAGGCCTCCTGCAGATCCCCGCCGAGCAGGCCATGCTTGCGCTCGACACGCTCGCCTCGGTGCTCCCGTCCACGACGACCCCGAGGTCGCCCTACTCCCGAGCGCGAGGCCTACATCACCGCCATAGCCGCCGGCGCCTGTATCCCCAGCATCTCCGCGCCGCCCCGAGTCTCCTTCGTGATGCCTTTCCTAGCGGCGGCTATGGCAGTGGTGGCCACCCAGCGTCCCAGCCACCGAGGGCGCCGTCGCCGGCAGATTCGTCGTCGTAGGTATTCGCCAGATCGCGAACAAGAGCAGCGGCTCGATGGATGTAGGCATCAGGCATGGATCTGGCCTCCCCGATCTTCCTTTTTTCTGACTTTTTTGTTTTGAATCTAAGGTGAACCTGTGGATCTTGGACCCTCCCGCCGAGGAAACTGTTCTGGCCGCACCTGGAGCAAGAAGCGGCAGCGCCCAGCCAAGTACGAGACGGCCGCTGAGAAGACGCTGACGGCCAATCTATACCCGTCCGTGCTCCAAGCGATTTCTGGGCATGTTAATCCTGGGCATGCAAGATTGCTTGCGGACCTGCTACTCCGAAGGTATGCCTACTCCCCATTGTCCCAACGCACTTGTTGTGACCATTGGTGAATGAATAGAGCTGGCTGGTTGTACACAAAAATCTGTCCTGATGGTTTCAGTGATGTGTCAACAATGTATGTGTGATGGCTGGATGTGACAACTCTCTGCACAAGTTGTAAACTGTGATATACCATTAGCACAAGTTGTAAACTGTGATGCAGGTTGTACTACCGCTACTCATTATTTGATCATTAATTTTGCTTCTGTACTTTACTGATGATCATTGTTGTAGTCCAGAACATTAGCAGATTAGCTCATCCATTGTCATCTTAATCAGGATTGGAAGGTAACCATGAACCAGTTGACTTTCATTGTCAAAATAAATATGTTTGGCCACTCTATAGAGATGTCCAAACAGTGGTGTAGAGTGAATTAATAATTGAGGTGAATTGGCAGCATGTTGATCCTATAAACCACTTAGAAGAAGCATCCCATCAGTCATTCTCAAACTATCAACTTGGTTTGACATTTTTGTCCTCAAAATTCTGAAATTATATGACATGAAACTGAATGGTGTATGGCTGTTGTTTGTAGGAATGCCTCTGTCGACAACAGGTTGGCGACTGGCTCTCCGATAGCAGAACGTTTCTTCTACGGAGTGTGGTTCAGTCCTAACAATCTGGAAGGGAAAAAGCAACAGTGGTATTGCAGGCCTAGCAGGTTAGTTCTGTCAATGGATAAGCAAAGTTATGTGAATGAACAAGGATCCAAGTCATTTTTGTTCTGTTTACAGGTGCAACTTTAAAGCAGATCTCATAAAGTAGGTTTAAAAATCAAATAAGGAATTGAGTTGTCTTTCTAATTTAGTCGGAATGTCATATATTCAGTTGCTTTTCTATGGTTCAAAAGGCAAGTTTAGTAGCTGATTGCACGTAATAAATCTGTGATTGAAAATGTCGGAGATTGTTCCCAGGAACTGGGGGTGTCTCCAAGGTATCGTGTAAGGGGCTGAACACGGAGTCAAACGATCCTCAACGTGCTCCGGCGACGGTGCTCGTCGGACTCGCTGCGGGACGACACTGCAGAAATGGACACACGATCTTACCTAGGTTCAGGGCCCTCTTTGGGAGGTAAAACCCAAAGAGAAACCCCTACGTCCTGCTATGGTGTACTGCACTGTTTCTAGAGGTTTACAGTACAAGGAGAGCTTGTCGAGCTCGAGGTGGCTAACAATGGCTACTTGCTAGTCTTCAGATCTAGGGTTTGGTCTAAGCTCCCAGATTCCGAACCCTTTGCTTGGGCGTGCCCCTTCTCCTTTTATAGGCGTCTTGGACCTCTTCTGCCCAAACATTTGGGCGGGAAGGGTTACCACACGGCGACGAAGGAAGGAGCAGGGTGCACGATAAAGGTGGAGTCCACCATAAAGGTAAAGCTCATGGACGCGGTCCATGGCAGGGGAGCGGCGTCACCAAAGCTGAAAAAGGCCACCGACCAGCCGGACGGTGGGCTGGCGCTTGCTGAGGTGGGATGTGACCCACGGTGACGTCGTCCTTGGAGTGTAGCTGCAGACGGTTCCCTTATCACCAAAGAGGCAATACTCGTTGTCCGCTTTGCTTGAGGCCGCTTTGTTGACCGCTTTATACATGGAAACGGCAACTGCGGCGTCATCGTCATCGCGCGTAGGCACACGCGTCATCCTGCACAGGGGCGCAGAGCCCATGTGCGCCCTGCCGCGGAGGCAGAGATTGCTTCATGAGGAAGGAGCCTCGCGAGGCAAAAAGCCTCGCCGAGCCCTTCAGCTTGGTCCTTAGCAGAACTGCGGGTGGCGTCGAAGACACCTTGTCGAGGAGCGGTCCCTCGCCAAGGGAGGAAACCCTCGGCGAGGAGAAAAAGATCCCTCGCGAGGCTCGCCAGGCTGGAGAGCCTGGCCCTTAGCGAAAATCATCCGAAGAATCTCGTGGGCCCGGGCAGGCCGGTCCGTGGTACCCTAGTTTCCACTGTGCCGACAGAAAATAGTACCTGCATAGAGAGTACACATGTGTATATTTAGTGAACACCAAATTTAATTATGGAACAAGCACTATACTTTTTCATTTGTGTTTTTTCTCATAATAATAACGTCGTTCATCTTGCTTCCTGCCAATGCGATTCTTGGAGCTGGTCAGGTGATCCATGACTTGCAGCGCCATTTACCTGTATCATTTTTGATTGGTGATGCGGGCAGGTGTACCATGCTGGCATCTGCCCCGTTGGGATCGCGGCTCACACGGTGACTAAGGTACTTACAGGTTCAGTGCATCCCTTGCATTCACGATCAACCGTGTATAGGTTCCTGTTGTTTAGATGGTGGATATGTTGTGCGTGATTCAGGTACTTTTTAGTCTGACCGTATGAACAATTGCCCTAATTTATTACTAATATTAGAGTTGGGACCTCTGCCCTCCAATTAGAGTTGGGACTAATTATTGTTTGGACTATATCATCTGCGAGGTGGACTGTTCGAGCTGGTGAAGCTAGACGCTGCCGACAACACTGGCGGTGACGCTAAGCAGCCATTAGTGGCGGAAAGAACTGAGTTGCAATATTAGATACCTGTGGCTTGACTGGCTTCCCATGTCACTCCAAAAGTCTAGATGTATGAAGTATGAACAAAAACAATTGAATGATTATCAGCCCCTGTGATCACAAGTAAAATCAAAACAACTACAATAACTCATTTTTCGTACCAGTTGTTGTGTACAACTTTGTTTCTTGGATAAACATCGACATTGTTACATTTGGTCCTGATTGCAATGGTATATTTGGAACCCCTTGGAGCATTCCTGCTCCAAGAAGAAGTCACATAAGAACTTATATACATTGCCATCTTTTTGAAAGTTTCTATTCCTACAATGGCTTTGTTCTCAGAATTTTAGTAACCGGTTATCTTGTTGCTGCATTGAAGCATGTACGGAAAATTATTTACATTTTCCAGGTCTAACAAGAAATTTCATTTACAAACATTTCCCATTTTTTTCTGCTTGCGTCGCACATAGTCCAATTTGATGAGGAATTAGGTATTCCCCACCTCATCATTTCATTACTTCTCTATGGAGATCTAACTACGTACACTATCTATGTCATTTGCCATGTTTCTCTTTACTCATTTTTTTTTTTTGTAATCCTGATTTATTTGACTCAGAGAATCATTGTAAGTATAGCAATTTCACGGTCTTACCATATGCACGGGAATCTATGTCATTTGCCATGTGTAGCTAGGCAAGTGAATGCTTTTTTGAGCATACATCTGGTGTTTATCCTATTGTAACCACATTTTTTGGGTGCTTCGACTGGCTGGCACTCTTCCAAATGAACTTGAAGAAATCACAGATTGGGGTATTAACTATCCATGTATTATACATTCTCTGAATGATCCTAATATTTTTTATCAATTGAAGCATTACAACATTACCAGCGCACGTGCAATATTACTAAATTATACAAATTGTTTGGTTGTGCATTAGACAATTTGAATTCGATTATTTGTTGCTCTCTGATTCAGAGATTGCAGCTAACTCAGTGTGAAAAACAAGAGTCTGCTATTACTCTGAACCTCAAACTGTTATTGCATGATATACTTGTCCAGATAGTATGAGGTTTTCCCTTGAGAAATTGCAAGAAATAGAGGATATACATTTTACGAGATAATTTTGAAGTATGTTCAAAGAGACTCTTTCAAATGCAAGTATCATTTTATTTTTACAATTACAGGTACTCGACAAGGATAGAAGAGCTGTTTTGAGAGTACATGTAAATTTCTCTGATTTTATAAGTGATATATCGTGGGTTGCACGTGCAAAGCAACTAGTATATATAACAGAGGTTTCGACAATGCTACACCTACGTAAAAATCCTACGGGAAAAGTCAGTAAAGGGGGCGCGGTATTTCTAACGCCTTGCGGCCATGGCGCAGTGCTCTGGAGGGGCAGTCCGCTCTCACCTAAGATTCACTGCAACTGCAAGGGAGAGAGATCGATAATGTCAACCTCCTTTTTCGAAAAAAACTCGGATGGGATCAACACGACGATCTAATCTAACAAGCTGAAAATGGAAACAACGACTAAGTCACGTCTCGTTTTATTTGATAACTGTCGAAGCAGACGGATTACAGCCAACACCAACTCTGAATTTGACCGACAAAACTGGATTTTGTCTGAAGAAACTGACGGCCAGTTGGTTACACCTGAAGCTTAGACATAGAGTTCTCACTATGGTGACATTCCGCATGTAATATTAACTCAAGAAAAAGGGCTTCAGAGGTAACAATATATCAGACTATTGCTTTCTCTCTTTCTTAAAAAAAAATCCAACAATCGTCTGCTCATATTCTAATTAGCTACGGGAAAGGCAGTGAGGTACGGAATGCTGTGATAACAAACTGGAGCCGGCTGCATAATTAGATCAGAAGATAAAGCATGTAGTTCAAAGCAAGATAAGCATATCCCGGAATTGAATATTACCACGTGAAGCTGAAATTCTTTTGTTTAGGTACCTATATACATCTCGTGATACTACAAACTTAGGCAAGACTGCAGACCATATTGATCCAAATCCAACTTAGAGGGGAAGCTGAAATTCACTGGTTTAGGTATTCAGATGCATCTAGCAACATTAGAAACTTGGCTAGGCAACCACTTGGTAAGTTATCAACACTGCCGACCATTGATGCAGTAGACATTCCTTCACCTGGAGAAAACAAAATAGTCGATCGATAGAGCAACCTTCATGGTTAAATATAGCGTCTAAATAAGATGAGTGTGCAACTAATAATCAAGCCAACAAAATGTAACTCAGTGCTCAATATTTATGATAGCAACACTCAATCCAAAGCTTAATATGCATCCATATTCAGATCTTCAGCTCTGAGACACAGAGTAGCCCCCCTCTAATTCAGGGGATTTCAAAAGTTACAGTCTTTTCAACAATATTCAACAGAGGACAACAGTTCTAATAAGGACCAAGAATTCTGTTTAGGACGTTTACCATATAGCAAAATTTATTGCAGCATCACCAAATAACAACATCATGTAAGTCCGTTTCATAACCTGGAAGCTTCAATCTCTTGCAGTTACACAATAGCCTGGAAGCTTCACTTTCTTAAGCCTGCACACAATAAACATGAAGTTTCAGAAATCATGCAATTGCTTCACACAAAACCCTACAATTCACATATAGGAATTGTAAGCAGAAAAGGTAAGAAATGGAAGCAGTACAATGAATCAACAGACATTGCCCGCTATAGCTTTTCTCAACATGAAACATTGAAAAAAAGTTGAGCCAAACAACTCACTATTTTAACTCATATTTAATACTTTATAGAAGTTTTCAGCTCACTTTTGGTACTAACAATAGAAAACAAAACTACATATGTTGTAAAATACAATCCATATTCCTGAAAGTATTATACTTAGCTACCTCATATGAACGAATTTAGCTGATAAGAAAAAAGGGGCTCTGCGTCGCTCTGTCAAAACTCAAAACAGACGAACTACAGCTAACACCTAACTCTGAACTTGACTGGCGGAACTGGATTTCGTGTGAAGAAACTGGCATCAACATGGTACACCTGAAGCTGACACATAGAAAGTTCTAATATATGGTGACATTCCGCATGTAAAACTAACTCGCAGTAAAGGGCTACAGAAATGTTAGTTGACCATAATCGCTTCGCGTAAAGAAAAAAAATTGAGCAATGATTATGTCATAAGCCATATTCCTGAACGTATGATAGTTCGCTACCTCATAATGACCGAATTTAGCTGATAAGAAAAAAGGGATCTAGAATTATGTGTGAGGCAGACAAAATAAGAAATAACTAAGCTAATAAACTCTAGCTAAAAATACCTAGGGCATTCAATTTCAAATACATGGAGCCTAATTTGAGATAAGAAAAGCAATTAATCTTTCTGGATCTTCATCAAGTGATAGGGAAAACAATGATTTCAAAAGGTAGCCGATACAACTACACAAGTAATGGATAAAATAATACAACTGGCATTGAGATTTCAACCATGCCAACCAAGTTACTAATTGACATTTGATTTTACATCTTTACTCATTTGGCACTTAATTTAGATCTAGCATGAATGCATACAACTAATGATAACATAGAGAAGTACAATTATACGTTAAATTTGAGTATATAGCAAAGAGACAATTGTCGATTAAGCTTGAGTTGTTAGTGGGTTCAAGAGCACAAGCAAGACATTTGAGCTAACACCATGTACGAAACGTAATTTGGTTGCCCCTACAATATAAGGACTAAGGACGAGCAATCACCTGGTGCATAGAAACTCTTGTAAGGATGATAGCGACCCATGAAATTAAGGGCTCCATCAAGCTTTCTGGATTGCATCGACTTCAGCTGAACCATGAACACACTGCCCTTCACACGTAAAAATATTACGTCGGTATCTTCATCATATCCCCGAGTAATTTGCCCTCCCATCTCTCCTTCAATCTGAGCAGGGAATCCAAGAATGTGATCCATTTCAACGGTCTTCCACGGCACCCATGAGGCAACAACACCCTGACAATTGACATTCCTCCGCCACATTTCGAACCGTGGGTAAGAAAATACAGCGAAGCCAACGGCACCGTCCTCAGCCCGGATGATCTGATGGTTGATATTGCGGAATCCGTATGTAACAGGAGGCCCCTTAAGTAGGGTTAGGCTGTGCTCGTCCAAATCAAACACAATTATGTTATTTTCCGTGGACAGCCAATAGAGAGCATTACCAACGAGAGTCTCAGGAGTAGGAACACAAAAGAGGGGACTCGGAGATGGATCGGCTGTTGAGACGAGATCGTCCCATGTGCCAGTACGCGAGGAGTAAACACGGACGAAGGGTCGGTCGTACTTTGTGTCCATGGACAGCAAGACCACCTTGAAGGGGCTGGCGTGGCAGACGCCGTGCACATGGCCCTGGTCGCCGGCATCGCAGAGCACCGCCCCGTACGTCGAGGCCCAGGTAAACTCCGGCGGGATGGCCATCTGGCTCTGCTCGCCGGTGATGGGGTTGCACACAACGTACACCGACCGCATCCAGTCTTCGACGAGGAGGCGACCGTGGCGGCAGCTGGCGACACCGACATTGGCGCGACCGCTGCAGCTTCCAAGGCCGAAGCGCTCGGGAGGGATCCGGTCGGGAGAGTCGAGGATCGGGGTGAACACGTACCCCTCTTCGCTGTTCTGGAAGAAGCCGAGGAGGGGTGGCTTCCGGTGGTGGGCAGAGAAGAGGCGGAGGAACCTGGGGTCGGTGACGAGCCCTAGCCAGCGCTTGCAGACCGCGGAGGCGCGGGGAAGCGAGGACGGCTGAGGCGGAAGGCGGAGGAGGATCTCCTGGAGTAGATCGTCATCTTCTAGCGGGGAGGCCAACGCCGCCGCCGGTGATGTACCGGCGGTGAGGCGGCGGGGCAGTTCGCTCTCGCTCATGTGGACGGACGGGTTGGGGAACGAGTACGACGGCACAGCGATGGAGGATTGGAGGCCCAGACTGTGCCTAGGCTGGACTTCACGGTTTTGCTCGGGTATCGCTATGCGAAGGTAACCCTTCGGGAAGGGAACGGAAGGTACGTGAACGCGCCACGTGGTGATGGTACCAGGTAGCAAAATTAAGTTTGTATTTTGCTGGCCGGCCGGTCAAGAATCCCCGCGCGATGTACGCGTTCAAGTGCGAAGCCCCCGCGGAAGCCCACGCGACGTACGCGTCCAGTTCAATGTTGTACGCGAGCGATTCCTGCTCGATGCCCCGCGACGCATCTCCTCCGACGTGTACGTCCGTGTCACATAAATTCAAACATCTATTAATAGAAAGTAAAAATAAAAAAGTTCACAGTGTACAAATTCCACCCGCGCGATGTACAGCCTAAACACATCCGCGTTGTTCCTAGTCAGACGGAACCATAAACAAATTAAATCTAAATCTCTCTTACATACCGGTATATGAATTGGGTTACTTGCCACCCCACCCTACACCCTAACTTATAATACAAGTTGTAAATTTTACATAATCTAGCGGCTCGGCTTCGTCCCCCGTCGCCGCTACCGCGGCGTACGGGCGGACTCAGCCTTGGGGCGTTAGGGTACGGAGGCTTCATCGCTCGTCGACGCTATCGCGTCGACGGCGACGAATCCTCTGTACCCTAACGACTACGCTAACGCGTTGCATACTGTCCGTTACATGGCAACGTTCGTTAGAAACATGGATGTACATAATTTTCAGAGCAGAAAGTACAGATTATAGCGACCAGGATGTACACACATGTTGTTACTGGATGTACACTCACGTTGTTACTAGATGTACAAAATTTGGAAATGTACAAACTGAAAATATACAAAACACGTGGTACCGAATGTACAAAAAAAAAGTTTATCGAAACCTATCAATATGTGATCTAGTTTTGAAGATCTCGATACGAGGATCTCAAATATGAAAACGGTTCGTAATTTGGATTAACGGTTCTAGAGATATTTCATTTAAAAAAACGAATCTAAAAATAAATGCGTCTCCACCCATCCGTGCTCCATCTGGTGGGATGGAAAAATCCCACCAAAACTCTCTAGTGTTGTCACTTGTCACGCATGCAAACATCCACGGCGGACCAAGCGAGGAGAAGGTGACACTTGGCGCGAGGAGAGAGGAGGAAAAGTTCCCTTTGCAAAGGGTTCCCTTTTTCTAACGATTGCCGTTTTGCTCGGACCGACGTAGTGTTACTGGGCCCTTGCGAAGTGATACTGGGCCCTTGCGGAGTTGTCGATCTCGTCGGAGCCCAACAGGTCGCTCACCTGTGCCTTGCTGCGCCACGCCGTGGTCGAGTCGCCGGCATCTCTCGGCGTGTCTGCAGAGCGAAGCCTTCCGGAGTAGCATCTCTCGGCTCTGTCACTGTGTGCGTTCTGCAAACTGCGAGGGTATGGTATATGCGTATGAACTGCTCTCTCCCATTCATAAAAAGTGTCACTCATTTTGTACAAAATTAGTACTAACTTAATACAAAATAAGTGACATTTTTTATGGATCGGAGGGAGTAATATAAATTTATATGCCATCCCTTCAAAGGCGCTCCCAGCTATTAGAAAAAGAAATATTGTGAATTTTATTACCAAGCAAAAAGCATCGCCCAAAGAAAAAATTAAAAAAACTAGTGTGTGCCATGTGCTTTTTAAGTGCTCATAGAATTTAAAATAATAAAGATTTGAAATGTTCTTAAAGTTATTAAAGACTGCAAACTCGTGTAGAAAAATGTAAATCCATATGATATGCCATTTGAGTTCCCGATGTTTAAAAGATGAAACAGGAAATATTTCAAAGATGAAACAGGAAATATGCCATTAGTGGGCTAAAAATTGTATGAAAACTATCATATTAATGTCTTGTAGCTTTTAGAATGATAAAGTAGTCAAAAGGTGATAAAGTGGAAATGTAGTGAAAATTACCTGAGGCCGCAAATTACCATTAATATACAAAATTCTTATGCCAAACCCTTTCAAAACATTGTGAGGTGTGCAAAACATGATAAATATGAAATGTTTTCAAAATCCCTCAAAAGTGGCCCCAAACAATAGGTTGTGATATGCCCTTCGAAAATTTTCACAACAGTCGAAAAGAAAAAAAAACTCAAAACTTATGGAAATTGAAAAATGGCGCATAATAGCAAGGACACTTTCAAAATCTATGTGCTATATTATCTGCAAATGTCCGTAGGACTACAATTTTCCTTTTGAAATAATGTTAAAATTGGTATGAAACTTGAAATATCACAAACTCGTGTGCTGCAACCTTACAAAAACGACACTCCTAGGTGTCCGGAAAACAAAAACTATAAATTATTTTGAATTTCATCACAAAGACGAAACTGGCGACCAAAATATGAAATTAGTGTGCTACAACCTTTGAAATTGTTCATAGGATCCAAAAAAAACCATTAAAAACTCCAAAATATGTGTGTTGTACACAATCTAAACACTTTGATCTGCCCAACAAGAGAAATGTTTGAGATTTTGCGGAAGTCGTCAATAGGCCAAGTATAGCCCTTGACCTAAAGCATAAGTGTGACATAGCCTTAAAAATGGTTAAAATATTTGAGATGACGAGAAATAGTGGTTACTTAATTCGATCATTCCAACAGGTGTGACCATTTCACACGAATCACTTAAACAAACGATTCAACAATGTACGACAACCAAATCCACTCCCACTGGCTAGTTACACTTAATATGAAAAACATGAGATGCAAATACATGACCTTTCAGTATGTTTGAGAGTTCGGAGGAAGAAGAAATCGAGCTCTTTACATGAAGATATATAGCTAAATCGCGTGAGGGGTCTAGCTTTGGACCCCCTACCTCCGTTACATGTCCGCAAAGAAACGATAAGTCGTTTCGTTTTGCAGGATCAGACGGACAGCGGCGGCGGAGGTAACCAGAGTGAGAACCGACGACAAGGCGATGATGCCCCAGTGCCATAGCTTGCTCCATATCGTGTCGCCACCTTTCCCTTCAAGCTGCATATATAGCGTTCGATCATCAAACCATGCGTCCATTCATTCCATGTGACATGAAACTAGCTACCTGTACCTGGAAATTCATAAAGTACCTTGAGGACGACCATGCTAGGGAAGACGAAGGTGAGTGGGAAGAGCGCGAAGGAGCCGAAGAGGTTGACGAAGTCCCCCATAAAGGGGAAGAGCGCGGCGACGAAGGCGTTGACGCTGAAGAGGAGCACCCTCGCCGAGAGGCGGCGCGCCATGTTGTACCGGGAGAACATCCCCTCCTCCAGCCTCTGCATCCGCGTGTCCATCGCTTCGTGGATGGGCGCCGCGAACATCTGCATCCATCGCACGCAGCCGTAAGATTATTATTACAGAACGATGAAACAACAATTAATGGCTGCGAGGGTGGGGGAGATGTGCATACGTGCTGGGAGACGACGTTCTGCATGAAGGCCGTCGCGTTGATGAGCACCACGGCCCACCTCGGCCCGCTGAGCTGGCTCGGGAGGTACTCGGAGACCGACGCGCCGTAGGCCCAGTACCCGGCCACGCTCACCCCGTAGTACAGCACGGCGCCGAGGGTGTACACCAGCAGCAGCGCCCGCCTCATGTTTGGCACCGCCGGCGTGCGCACCGTCGACTGGATTAAGTTTCCACCAAGATTACATACATGTGCATGTTGTTAGCTAGCTAATATAACAGCATGCTAATTTTTTTAACTGGTGGCTAGATCATGGATGGATGGATGGTGTAACGATCGATTATGCATGCATGAGGGCCATGATATCTTTGAGAGAGTCAAAGATCATAGTGACATGACACTACCTGTCACCAAAATTAATGGGCCGGTCCATATATATATACCTGCATCTCAGGGAGTAATCCAGTGGTGTTGCAGACAAGGATAGCAGCGATTGCACCAAACGCGTTGAAGATTTTCTCTACTTGGGTCCCATGCACACTGTAATCCTTTTCCTTATTCGAGCTCCCTTTAAAACAAAAACGACACAAGTCGCTAGCTGAATATTGTACTAGTAGTACTTCTTCCGTCTAGAAAAGGATGTCACAAGTTTATCTAAATACGGATGTACCTATACGCGTTTGACATCTAGATACATCCATAGATAGAGAAATATATGATATCCTCTTCGGGGCGGAAAAAGTACCATATATACGGTACGTATAGAAATCGCATGTAGCAAGACATGTAATGCTCACCATCCTTGACTAGAATCGTCAACAGGGCGACATCCATAGTTATGGCCAGCGCGGCGGAGGTGGCAAGCCAGTTTTTCATGGCGGACATGGTCGGCACGAAGTAAGCAAAGGCGCAGTAGACGGCGCCGGTGGCAGCAACGAACCACTGGAGCCGTGCGGCGGAGTTGGTTACATCCTCGTAGACTGCCTGGTGAAGATATAGATATATATCCTTGTGTTACGTACCATAGTTTTCTGGATAGATAAAGAGCTAGCAATCGACTCTCATCAATTTATATAAGGCGGTGTCAATATGTGGAACACAACCAAAATAGAGTAAACCTACCTTCAGTGCCCTTCCACCTAGTAAAATGAAGCCCATGTTGGTGAGGAGCAGAGTGGTGAACTGCAGGAACCAAGTGACGTAATACATCTTTCTCCCTTGAGGTGGAAAATTAAGCATAAAGAATTAGAAGCATCTATCAGCTGCATATATATATATATGTTCAACATCAACAACCACCTACAAATAGCTGAATTTATATATTTATCACTAATTCACTACTGATGCATGGGGCACAATTGGTTTCCATGAGTTATTCTTTTAGCTAGGTGAACTCCATGATCGATCCAAGGAGGTGTAACTGTAAACTACTCCGTAGCTAGTAAAGCTCGAAACCAGGACGTACGTACCGAAAACGAAGCCCATGAGGTCCCTGTATCGAATGAACCTCTGGCCTTGGATGATATGGAGCCCGGCGAGGAGCCAGTTGGCGTACCAGGCGGCGCCGCCGACGAGCAGCAGGCAGGTGATGCCCCAGCCCCAGCCCAAGGGCACCATCATGAGGTTGGAGAAGCTCAACACGTAGGCGCAGTTGAAGCCGACCAGCATGAGCAGCCCCACCTGCTGCCAGGAATCTGCCATGAACAGCGTAGTGCCAAATTAACAAGGAGCACAAATCAGTTCAAAAAAAAAAACAAGGAGCACAAATTGGAACGAGTTGATGCATGCATTCATGCGCACAGATTCATTCTTTTGATATATATGCATGCATGCTTACCTGTGCCTATTGCATGGGCAGTAGCTGCACCAGTGTACTCCATGCCGGCCTTGTGTTCCTGCCCTGCCTCGGTGTCGAGCGACTTAGAAGCCATTGCTTGTGTCTTCGCACCTGCAGCTTCCATGCTCGGCCTATGCTAGCTTGCTTTGGCAGAAAACATATGGCTTAACACTTGATATGTAGGCAACTTAAAGGAGTTTCACGAGTCACAAAAGCTACGTGTACATATGCCATGTGCTACCTCTAGTTATTCATATTTAGTGTTGTGTACTACTTCGTTTGACTTCTCATAGTGCCTTCTCCTTGGGCTTGGGAATATGCCAAAGCGGATTGATGTCCGCCTTTGTCGTTATACTAAACAAATGCCTCTTGAACAAAAGTTTCTATACTACTACCTCCGATCTGATTTGATTGATGCTATGTGTATAGAAATTTGTACCGTCGCAACTCACTTCCACGTCAATCAATTCTGACCGGAGGGAGTAGTTCTTTTGGGCATTTTCATCATGATCGGGCTTTTAAGGTGTGGAACAATGCTGCCCCCGCTGAAATGCAAAATCTTCAACTGGCTTGTTCTCTGTGGTCGTCTACCTACAAGTGCTACGCTATTTCACCACCAACTTTGATCCTCCTCGTGCTGCCCGTTCTGCCCTTTGACTGAAGACACTGACCACCTTCACGTCCTATGCTCTCGGGCTGGCGAAGTCTGGGACTACTTCTTCCCCCATGATGACCAACATAATATATCTACTGTGGAAAGGCTCCCCGCTAAGGTCCCTTCTGATCTCAGTTTATAATTCTCCATGTAATGACTCTTTGTTGATATAAAGTGGTTCAGGCTGGCCATGACCCCGCCAAAGTTACAGTAAAAAAATCTCATAATGCTATGAAATGTATTATTTTTTCAACAATCATGAAGCATTTGTATGATAAATTGAAGTTTCCATTTACCTGTAAGTTAATTAGACTATTTTGCCAATTATTACCTTTACCATTATATACAACTACATACCTTTCCACAATAAATTTGTACTAATGAATTCACCACTCATAGCTACAAAGAGAATTATAGGACCGAGATTTTAATTACAATGCCGATCACATCGAACCATCAGAGGTTACGGACCATTTCTTACACATCTGTCCAAAATTATGGAACTCTTTTAAATCTCTGGCATACTCGGCAAGTCATGTTCTACTGGTTTTGAGTACATGTACCCTTCCTTCTCTAAGCCATTGCTTAGAGATCTGCTCCAGGTGTACATCCTGGGATCCATGCATGGGCGGATCTACCACCCCTCTAGCCCGGGCGGCCGCCCGGGCTTGCCGGCACACAATACCTTGTATTATCTGATTTTGTATGATGATTTCGTCTAAAAAAAAGCATAATAAGCATGTTGCCCAGGCTTCCGGAAGTTTCTGGGTCCGCCACTGGATCCATGTCAGGTTCTTCATGTGCTCGATCTAGATCACTGTAAATGTAATCCAATTTAATATTTAGAGGATGGCAAAATTACATTGAAACTCTAAAGTAGAGATCCATGTCAAAACGCTAAGTGTAGTCATATACTCCCTCCGTTTTCAAAATATTTGATGTTCTATCTTTTTCCAGAATCCTATGTATCTAGACGTGTTTTAATGTGGCGGTTCACTCGTCTTTGCTTGTATGTGGTCCACATTGAAATATCCAAAAAAAATCGAATATTTTGGAACGGAGAGTGTAAGTAACGTCATAAAGTTAAAGTAGTCGAGGAGGAGGCGAAAATTACATTTACTGTACTATACTCTATCTTGTACACCAAAGTGATCTATTTTGTGTATTTCTAAATTCGTATCTGATCTTCAGTTGAGCTGTTTCTCGAAGGAAAAAAGAACTTGAAACCAATCACCATCTTCATGTCGTGGGTTTCCATCAAGCGAAATAGAGTATGCTATAAAAATCCATAGGTTAGATATGCTATTACCCTTGTTGATACATAAATTCCCTTATCTTAATTAGTGCAGAGCACGTCGACATGTGGCTTTTTAAAAGAAGAAGGAAAACAACATAATGCCAGTTTTCCCCGCAAAAAAAAAAACATAATGCCAGTTTTAATGTACCCTGTAGTACGAGTGACTGATAATGCAGTGCGGCAGCCAACCAGTGGCCAATTATAGCCCAAGAACTCATCTGGTGATCGCGAGACCTTGGCGTAGCTATTTGTCTTTTCTTAGACCCGTCGATGTCCTTGCAATAGTTGACCAGCACGATGATTGATTTCTTCGTCAGAGCTTTTTGCTTTGTATGATAATGCACATATATCTCGGTTAGTGTGTGACAGTACGTATCAGAGTAAGCTGCAGGGGATGTGTCTCTATTTTTAGATAGTGGTTAGTCCACTAGTAGATTACGGTGCAATGTCTGAAGTACCTAACAACGTAGATTTGCTGTGTGTCACCAAGAAAAAGAAAAGTTTCCATCACTACTCAATTATGTATGCTTTGTCAGTCTACATCTCTCGCGATCATATATAACCTACCTCCACAAATATTTATTTTTTCGAGAAACCTCTCGAAGAAGGCCGCTCCACAAGTATTTAATTATCATAGCTAAATGTGTATCTTTCTAGTGCACCGGACACAAGGAGCAATCCCGGACAAAAGGAGCACTCCCAGCACTGTGGCCGGCTCAACCCTGTTCAAAATGGAGTACCCATAGACTCAAATTCAAAGTTCAACTAATTTAACAAACTATCTGACTAACAATTTGTAAGTTCGTGATGGGTTTGTGAACGTTCCAAGTTATGGGATGCATATCCACTAGGAGTAAGAATCATTGTAACTAGGTAGGAAGTGCAGCTTGCCCACCAAACAAACGGCAGGGAAACAAACATGAAGTGGCATAAGCTTGAGAGATGAATTGTAGCGACAAAAAGGTTGGGAGTGTGAAATGTCATGTATCCTGCACTAGCCAACTATCCCCAAAATCCGAACTGATAGGAATAGCTAGTGCAGTTCACATATACTGTAACACCCCCTCTCACGTGTGACGCGGAAAGTCAACACGTGCAACCGGAATAGAGCGACGGCGCGCAAGTCTCAGAGTTATATGCCTCAACCAATACGTGGACTCAGAGGTATGACTCAAAAGGTCTATACATGGACTCGGAGGTATGGCTCCAGAGGTCTATATACGTGGACATAAAGGGGGCTACGACCATTTTTTTAATAAAGTGCGGAAAGCAGGACTCAAACTCGAGACCTTAGGCTCTGATACCATGTCATGTATCCTGCACTATCCAACTATCCCAAAAATCCGAACTGATGGGAAAGACTAGTACAATCCACATATACTGTAACACCCCCTCTCACGTGTGACGTGGAAAGTCAACACGTGCAATCGGAAGAGAGCGACGACGCGCAAGTCTTAGAGGTATGGCGCAAGACAGGCTCATACTTAGACACAAGGGGGGGCTACGAGCAATTTTTAATAAATTGCACAAACCAAGACTCGGACTCGAGACCTGAGCCTCTGATACCATGTCATGTATCCTGCACTAGCCAACTATTCCAAAAGTCCGAACTGTTGGGAAAGACTAGTACAATCTACATATACTGTAACACCCCTCTCACGTGTGACGCGGAAAGTCAACACGTGCAACCGGAAGAGAGCGACGACACGCAAGTCTCGGAGGTTTATGCCTCAACCAATACGTGGGACTCAGAGGTATGACTCAAGAGGTCTATACGTAGACTCAGAGGTATGGCTTCAGAGACGTATATACTTGGACACAAGGGGGGTTATCAGCAATTTTTAATAAATTGCGTATGCCAGGACTCGAACTCGAGACCTTAGGCTGTGATACCATGTCATGTATCCTGCACTAGCCAACTATCCCAAAAGTCCGAACTGATGGGAAAGACTAGTACAATACACATATACTGTAACACCCCCTCTCACGTGTGACGCGGGGAGACCTCTGAGTCCACGTATTGGTTGAGGCATATACCTCTGAGACTTGCGCGCTGACGTGGGGTTACCACGGTGAAAGAACAACTATGCCCGAGATGTCGCCTAGAGGGGGGGGGGGGGGTGAATAGGCGATTAAAACTTTTTCTAATTTGGGGCTTGATAATTGCGGAATAAAACTATGTGTTTAAATTAACAAGCCAACAACCTAATTACTAGGCTCACCTATGTGCACCAACTACTTATGCCAAGCAATTCAAGCAACAAGGTGATAGCTATAGAAAAGAACTTCAAGCACGAAGGCTATCACAATGTAAATTACATAAGTAAAGCTCGGGTATAGAAATAACCGAGGCACGTGGAGACGACGATGTATTCCCGAGTTCCTCCTTGTTAAGGGAGTACGTCTCGTTGGAGGGGTGTGAGCTCGCCACAAGAGGCCTACTCAAGATGCCACAAAGGCCTCACCCTATTCTCCGATGAACCTCACCCAAGGGATTGGTTCACCTTCCACTATCGGAATCTTTCGAGGCGGATTCCGGAGCCCTTTACAACTTCTCTTGGGGCACACACCCACAACTCAATTGGGGGCTCCCAAATTCGTGCCGAAGCTTCACAACTCAAAGACTTCGCGGCACCTCCACACCGTCTAGGGTACACAATGCACCCAAGAGGCAACAAGCTCTTGGGAACATAATGCACCCAAGAGTAACAAGCTTCTCAACCTTCAACTTCACGTATCACCGTGGAGAGAGCAACCCGATGCAACTAATGCAAGAGGCAAGAACACACGAAGTGGTCAAGTCCTTCACTCTCAAATTCCAACCAAGCAACAAATGCTTTGGGGGGAATAAGAGAGGAAGAACAAAGGGGATGAGCACAAAGCAACCCCAAAATCTAGATCCACAAGTTTCCCTCACTTAGAGGGGATTTTGATTGGTGGAATGGTAGATCTAGATCTCCTCTCTTGAAACCCTAAATTTGGGCAAGAATCATTGGAGGGGAAGAGAGGAATCAAGCTCACAAGGATTAGAGCAAAGGGGAAGAGCAAGAACAGGTGAGCAAGGTGTGTAACCAGGTTTTGGGGGGGAAGGAGGCTTTTTATAGCCTCCCCCAAAAACTAGCCGTTGGAGCCTGTCCAGGCCGGAGACTCCGGAGTAAGTGACCGGAGACTCCGGCCTGCTGGGTCATCGGGGAGGCCGGAGATTCCAGTCCTTGGGGCCGGAGACTCCGGGCACCCTCCGGGGTAGCTCCGGACCCCTATCCAGAGGCTCACCACACAGATGCAAAGAGCGGAGAGAAAACTTGGGGTCGGAGATTCCGGGTCTATTGGGCCGGAGACTCCGGTGGGCCGGAGATTCCGGTCCATCTCCGGGGTACCTCCGGACCCCTGTCCAGAAGCGCACCACAGCAGACAAACAACAACGAAAATCACAGGCCGGAGACTCCGGGTCCTTGGGGGCGGAGACTCCGGTGTGACCGGAGACTCCGGACCCTCTCCGGGGTAGATCCAAACAGAGAAAACCAGAACTGCCATAACTTTTGCAAATGAAGTCCGAATCGAGTGAATCCAATTTTGTTGGAAAGAGGACGACAAGAGCTTACCCTACAAAAATTGAAAATATGAAAACAAGCAAAGGAGATTGTGCGGAGGGATGGAATGGTGAGACCTTTCCAAGCGGATGAACCGGCAAAATCTCCAACACCGAAAACGCACAAGCTTTTCATCAAGACTCCGTTTTCTATGATCTTGGGCTTATTTCGAAGATAATAACAAGCCCTACAAGATCATGCATATACACATCATAGTCTATCATGTGAGGAGGAAAATATAAGGAGAGAGTTTGACCTCAATACCAAAACCGGTAAAACCTCCAATACCAAAAACGCAAGAAGATATTCATTAAATCCGTTTTTGGTGAACTAGAGCTTGGTATGGAGATGAACACAAGCTCTAAATTCTCACATGGATGAAAGCCAAATAAGAACCAATAAAGATGGTTGCAAGGATGCAAAGGTTTGTGCTCTCTACGACGATACGATCACGATACTCGGTCGAGAGCCCCTCTTGATAGTACGGCTATCTATCCTATAACCCGGTCTCTCACTAAACACCACGAGACCGGTAAAATAGAAACCCTAGCAAGATCATACCTTTGCCTTGCGCTTAAACCACTTGAGGTCGATGAAGACGATCTTCAACTCCTCAAGACGCACCACCTTTCTTCATTGCGCTTCGCTTGGTGAAGATGCACATGACGCTCCCCCATACACCAAGATGGGGAAAGCACTCTTCGGCATATCTTCACTTGGACTTGAGTGTCGATCAACCCGCACTTAGTCTTCCCTTGAGCTTGACTCCAACAAATGGAGATCAAGCAAAGCACCTTGACTCCAACACATGGAGACAAGCTTGGCCTTGATCAACAAATGATCTTCTACCTTGACCTTGACTCCAACCAATGAAGACAAGCAAGCTTGGCCTTGATCAACAAATGATCTTGACACAAGCTAAAGGACAACCTACACATAGAGCTCAATGCAAATATTAGTCCATAGAGATTGTCATTAATTACCAAAACCATGCATGGGATCAACCATGCACTTTCACCCGGCAAATCCGTAGGTGAGATGCCTAGAGTTTCGTATGAGGGAGGAAAATGGCACGCTGGTAGTGTCGGACGACTGACAAGTAAGGATTTACCCAGGTTCGGCCCCTCATTGTGAGGTAAAGACCTACGTCCTGCTTGTCTGATCTGTATTGCTGATGACGATTACAAGGTGGCCCGGAGGCTATGGTGGTGGAGATTGGATCTCATCTATGTTGCCGCCAGTGGCGGGTGTGGTGTCTCCCGTATCCCCCTAAAGGGTGCCCCTATCTGGCTTTATATATGCAGCCGGGTAGGGTTTACATGAGTTTGCCTTGTACTCCAAGTTGTGGCTTCTTGGACTTTGTTGGGCCGCCAAGTGGGCCTCCAAATATATCTTCAGCTAGGCCGCATCGGGTACGCCAATGGTGGGGTACCCGGAGGGTATGCCCACGTCAGTAGCCCCCGAGTGTCTGGTCGATTCACAGAATCGGGCAGAGACTCAGAGCAGCATGTCGAATAGGCGTAGTCGATGCGTTGGGTACGTTGATGACTTTGAGAAATCTGGTGCGAGCGTAAGAAAACTGATAATAATAAATCTGATGTGGGTGTAAAGAACCCGACTTTGAGAAGTCCTGTGCGGGCTATAGAGAGCCCGACTTTGATAAGTCCGGTGCGGGTTATAGAGAACCCGACTTTGAGAAGTCCTGTGCGGGCTATAGAGAGCCCGACTTTGATAAGTCCGGTGCGGGTTATAGAGAACCCGACATTGATAAGTCTGGTACGGGTTATAGAGAACCCGACTTTGATAAGTCCGGTGCGGGTTATAGAGAACCCGACTTTGATAAGTCCGGTGCGGGTTATAGATAACCCGACTTTGAGAAGTCCTGTTTTGCAAGTGTAATATTGTCAATTATCGTCGGGTGCGCGCCCAGCGCTCCCGATGGGAGTAGCCCCCGAGGCTATGTTCAACTATTTATAGTTGGGCATAGGCTCAATTTGCCTTGCTTTTTGTCGTAGTCGAGCACGTCGCGAGTGCGCTCCCGATGGGAGTGTAGGATTCGAAGAGTCTGGCAGAGACTCACATTCGAATGTGTTTCTTGGTGCAGCTTATAGTTTTGGAGAATATATTTCGTACCCGTTTCGCAGGGCGCTTTTGCGTGGGATGCTTGGCGTGGCAGGCCTGGTTCACTCGACAGTATCGGGACCAGTTAAGTGCTCTTGGGCACAAACTCTACCAGCCTACGTCAGACTCGAGTCCGAAAGCTAGACCATTCGACTCAGGCCATATTTGAGGTCTCACAGAGTCGAACTGAGCTTTTAAGGGTACCCAACGCGTCCGTCGGGATTTTCATCACGCCTGTTGGCGCGGAACAGTTGTCAGGTACCTCAGCTGTTGCTGTTGGTCCCGGCCCTACACGACGAATCGGTGGGTCTTACCTTTGCATGGTAAATGCAGCATCCGAGGGTCAATTGTATCTGATTCATCTCAGGAATTTTCTTTGTTTTTGCTCGGGTTAGACCGGAGTCGATAACTTTCGAGTGCCTTGTAGCCTTTAAGTTATCGGGTGCCACTGAGCCGATGTGGTTGTAAGGCCTGTACAGCAGCCCCCGAGTATCGGGTGCCACTAAGGCGATGTTGTATCGGTTGTCGTTGAGGCAATGTAGTATCAGGTGCCGCTGACCCGATGTTGTATTGGGTGTCACTGAGGGACTCAACGCGGCGGAGTAGATGCGAGGGACTCGACGCGGCGGCTGCAACGTTCAGCCCCCGAGTCTATCTTCTCGAGCCGGCGAGGCGGAGTAGTTTGTTGTTGTTGATGTCAAAACGCCAGCCCCCGAGGGTATGTGGTGCCCTTCTAGGGAGCAGGCTCTTTGCGAAGCGGATGTAGCAGAGTCGACGCGGCGGACAGAGTCGACGCGGCGGAGTTGATGTAACGTTGAAGAAGTCGATGCTTGACTATACGGGAGCGAGAGTGTTCAGCCCCCGAGTGTCGGCCATCCGGATAGCTTGTGCACACAAGCAGTAATAGATACAAGCAGTGGTAGTAGTAGAAAAAAGAGTTTTGTAGGATTATTCCTATGAGGCAAATATTGGAAAATATCACTTGATTGATCTTTGTTATGCAGATTGGATCACACGAGGCTGCTCGCGGGATGCTACCAACGGAATGCCGCCGTCAGATTGGATCGTGGGATCATACGCGCATAACGCAGCCGCCGTTGTTGGCGTAGATTGGTAGAGGCTGCCGATACGGAACGACACCGCCGTAGCAGTTGTTGATGAAGTCGAACACGTCGAAGTAGATGAGCCGGCCAGATGCGATCTGGCTGCCATTGTCGATGAAGATTGGAGCCACCGACACCGCGATCCAGCGAGCGTTCTTCCCACAGACGGCGCCAATTGACGTGGGGTTACCACGGCAAATCCCTAGGTGAGATGCCTAGAGTTTCGTATGAGGGAGGAAGATGGCGCGCTGGTAGTGTCGGACGGCTGACAAGCAAGGATTTACCCAGGTTCGGCCCCTCATTGTGAGGTAAAGACCTACGTCCTGCTTGTCTGATCTGTATTGCTGATGACGATTACAAGGTGGCCCGGAGGCTATGGTGGTGGAGATTGGATCTCATCTATGTTGCCGCCGGTGGCGGGTGTGGTGTCTCCCGTATCCCCCTAAAGGGTGCCCCTACCTGGCTTTATATATGCAGCCGGGTAGGGTTTACATGAGTTTGCCTTGTACTCCAAATTGTGGCTTCTTGGACTTTGTTGGGCCGCCAAGTGGGCCTCCAAATATATCTTCAGCTAGGCCGCATCGGGTACGCCAATGGTGGGGTGCCCGGAGGGTATGCCCACGTCACGCGCCGTCGCTCTCTTCCGGTTGCACGTGTTGACTTTCCGCGTCACACGTGAGAGGGGGTGTTACAGTATATGTAGATTGCACTAGCTATTCCCATCAGTTCGGACTTTTGGGATAGTTGGCTAGTGCAGGATACATGACATGGTATCAGAGCCTGAGAGTTCGAGTCCTGGTTTGCGCAATTTATTAAAAATTGCTGGAGCCCCCCTTGTGTCCAAGTATATACGCCTCTGAAGCCATACCTCTGAGTCCACGTATAGACCTCTTGAGTCATACCTCTGAGTCCACGTATTAGTTGAGGCATATACCTCTGAGACTTGCGCGCCGTCGCTCTCTTCCGGTTGCGCGTGTTGACTTTCCGCGTCACACGTGAGAGGGGGTGTTGCAGTATATGTGGATTGTACTAGTCTTTCCCATCAGTTCGGACTTTTGGGATAGTTGGCTAGTGCATGAAACGTGACATGAAACTGCAGCTAGCGCCATGGAGGCACGACAGCTCACTCCGGATGAGCGCTCCTTGCACGCACGGTTGAAGCACGCGTATCTGGGGTTGGCCTCGCTTGAGCGTACCATGGCACAGCAATGGGCCAAGATCGCATAACTGAGGCAGGGGGATGCAAACACTGCTTTCTTCCACTAACATGCATCATACAAAGGCAGAAGAACATGATCCATAGCCTCCAGGTTGAGGGCACGATCGACTCGGATCATATGCGGCCATGACCGAAGCCGTCTATTACCACTTCCAGGGGCTATTAGGCACTTCGGTTGAGAGGGAGTTCTCGATGGATCTAGACTTTCTGTATTCATGCTCGAAGGACTTGTCTGACCTTTACGCTCTGTTCTCGGAAGCGGAAGTGTGGGAGGTGGTGAGGCGACTACCACATGGCAAGGCGCCAGACCCCAGATGGGTTGACGATGGAACCTCTAGAGTTGTTGGAGCAGGTGAAGGATGACTTTATGGCTGCCTTCACCAAACTACACTCGCTAAACGGGCGCGGGTTCCAGGGTCTTAACCAGGCCCTGTTGCCTAAGCGGAGCGATGCGACCACACTGAGGGACTACCGCCCAATCAGCCTCATTCACATTTTCGCCAAGCTAGTGGCAAAGACTTTGGCCGCTAGACTCGCGCCTAGAATGGATGCGTTAGTGGATGAGAACCAATGTGCCTTCATCAAGAAGCGTTGCATACATGATAACTTCATGTTGGTTCAGCAGCCGCTTACTGCATAGGTCGAAACAACCGAGCGTCATGCTCAAACTGGACATTGCCCGCGCTTTCGACTTGGTTCTCATGGGGGCTCCTATTTGAGGTACCGAGGAAAGCAGGTTTTGAGCCCAGATTCTGCGAGTGGTTCGCCATCCTCTTATCTACGGTGGGTACTAGGGTGTTGCCCAACAGCGAGCCAGCCCCCCCCCCACACACACACACCTGATTTCATACCGTCGGGGTCTGAGATAGGGTGATCCCACAATTGTTCCTGTTAGAGATGAACACGCTCAACCAGGTGTTGGCTAAGGCGAGGGAGCTAGGGGTGATCAGACGGTTGGCGACTCAGGAACTGACGACGACTTCAGTCTCGCTCTACACGGAAGACCTGATCATCTTCTGTCAACCTGATGGGGAGGAGCTGGACTCGGTCCGTGACATCCTCACGTTGTTCGGGGACGCCTCAGGCCTCCGAACTAACTTTGCCAAATGTTCGGTATCCCCGATCGCATGCACGAATGAGGTGGCCCTGGAGGTGGCGGGGATCATGGAGTGTCAATTTGCCCTCTTTCCGTCAAATACCTCGGGACTCCGTTATCTACTAGACGGATGACGAGCGAGGATCTCCAGCATTTAGTTGATAGTGTGGCAGACCGGCTTCTGAGGTGGAAGGCAGGCTTGATGGCGAAAGCATGCTCCCTATCCCTCATCCGTTCGGTGCTAGTTGCGATCCCTCTTCACCATATCATGGTGTTGAGCCTCAACAAAAAGGTCCTCAAGCAGATCGAGAAAATGCTGAGAGGTTCCCTTCGGGCGGGGAGAGAGGCGTCAAATGGCGGTCACTCTGCCATGTGAACTGGTCCCGGGTGTGCCGCCCTCTGGACTATGGAGGCTTAGGGATCCCAAACCTGGCTCACACAATGACTAGCCGACACGATGGATATGTCGCATGCGTACCGACCCCATGCGACCTTGGCGCGGGTTGGATATGCAATTCTCCAGCTTCGAGCTGCAGGCGTTCACTGCCTCCACCAAAATGGTGGTCGGTAATGCAACACCTGAGCTTTTCTAGGAGGGCCGATGGCTTGACGGGAAAGCCATTCGGGAACTAGCGTCGGACCTCTTCTCACTCATCCCTAGACGACGAAGGAATCGGCGCACGGTTCGGGAAGCTCTGGTGGAGCACCGTTGGGTGGGGGACATTGTGCGCTAGCTGAGCTTGTTGGCACTTTGGCAGTACGTGCAACTCTGGATCAGAGTCCAGGACATACAGCTCACGTCAGACCCGGCGTTGGACGACGGATGGACAGTACTCGACCAAATCCTGCTATGGATTCCTATTCCGAGGGGCGATCGTATCGAGCTGATGGGAGCTCAACTGGCGCTATTGTGCCCCCCCCCCCCCCCCCCCCGAGAGTCAAGTTCTTCATTTGGCTTGCTTGCCTGGATCGGTGTTGGACCGTGGAGCAACTTGCGCGGCGTAGGCTACAACATCCAGCCAATTGCCCACTCTGTGACCAGTCGCTAGAAACCATGCAACACCTACTTACAGGCTGCCCTTTCTTGCGGACGATCTGGTACGAGGTTATATCCTGGATCCGACTGAATTCCCACACACCGGTTGTTGGAGACATCTTCACGGATTGGTGGGATAAGGCGGCTCGAACCACCCCCGGGCCCTTCGAAAGGGCACCTCGTCGTTGATTATGCTCACGGCCAGGTGGACCTAGAAGCATCGTAACGTGGTGGTCTTCGACAACATACGCCGATCTACGACAAGCTTACACGAGATGATACAAGCGAAGGCCCGGGACTGGGCTAGTGCCGGAGCGACCGCACTTGGCGCTCTTATTCGCTAGGAGCTTTCTCAAGTGGGTTGTGTTGTATGGAGTGGTGTTTGCTCTCTCGGAGCTGGTAAATAACTCTTATTTTTCTATCTATGCATCGAAGTGCAAAGCTTTTGCGTTTTCACGAAAAAAATCGAGTATTTAGTATAGGGATAGAATCCACTTTGTTAGTACCAATAGAGTGGTGTTATGTACATGCAGTTATGCAAAACACCATAAGCATATGTTCTACGATATTGGATAGTCAGCAGGATTGGCATAATTACAGTCTGATATGTCCTGGGATGCAATGGTCATGCGGGCAACAAGATATGTTACACCAAAAATTGCAAATCCCATAAATTGTATCAGAAGATGTTCTTACCTGTTGAACCATTCCAGCATAATAGCAGATCAGACCAGACAATCGGGCAACATTTCAGCTCCATCACATCAGAAGAAGTTGGGCAATTAACGAGATCCCAAGTATAAGACAAAAGATACAAAGCAACAATGAGTCATTTACATAGATGAACTGACAATGTAACTTGAGACAAAAGACACACTTCTAACACTCATTTTCTAATGATGTTTTATAGCTTACTTTTGAGATAAGAAAAACCATATATGTTGTACAATTTAAACAATATTCCCGAAAGAGTTATGTTTAGCTACCTCCAGTGGCGGACCCAGGAAAAATCCAAAGCCCGGGCAAACACTTTATTCTAAGGTTAATGATGCTAATTATTTGTCAAATAACCATCAAAATGCATTAGGCCGGCCAGCCGGAAGCCCGGGCAGCTGCCCGAGTAACAGGGGCGCTAGATCCGCCACTGGCTACCTCATAATCAAGAATTTAGCTGATACTTAAAAAAGTGTCTAGAATTATTATTCCATGTGAACTCATACCTTGTAAGCAAGGCATGCAAAACTAAAAATTCCCAAACTAACTCTAGCAGCAAAAGTGATCTTGGGCATTCAACCTTAAATAAATCAAGACTGATTATGCTTAGAGACAACAAATTCAATACATTTGTTTGTGCATACAGCAGGCGTCTTTAACAAGTGCATTTTTTCCATAAGATGTGGATTCAATGAAAGTCGTTATTATGTTATTCAGATTAATAACAAGATCAAAACAAGAAAATATCAATAAAAGAATATATATAGCTAATTTGAGATTCCAAACATGTAAATGGAGTTACTCATTTGACACTTTATTCGGTATCCCAGAGAGTGTAGACAAAGCTAAATTGAATGATTAACATAAAAAACAATATGGCTACAAGTTTGTTTGCCTAGTAAAAGACCAATTTCTTACTAGGTTCAAGTTGTTAGCGAACACTTGGGAAGCACAAAAATGGGTTCCATCACTGGATCTGGTTACTACAACTACTACAATATGAGGTCTAAGGATGAGCAATCACCTGGCGCATAGAAACTTGTGAAAGGATGACAGTTTCTTGGATTGCATTGACATAAGTTGAACCATGTAGACATTGACACCCCAATATACGAAAATTGCACCCTTATCCTCATCATACCCCAGTATTACCATCCTTCTCAATGATCCCTCAACCTGAGGTGGGAGCCCAAGAACAGTACGCATTTCAACGGTCTTCTTTAGCAACCATGTGGCGCCACCATGACAATTGACCTTCCTCTGCCACATTTCCAATCTACCGTGAGACAATATAGCAAGGCCAACATCACCATTATCTGCCTGGATTATCTGATGTATGAGTGAAGCTTTAAGACATGAAGGTCCCTTGATCACAGCTAGACTCTGCTTATCCAAGTCAAACTCAATTATGTCGTCTGTGAAGTCATACAAATTAAGAAAAGATACGGCGGCTCTCGCAGACTTAGACGACCAGTAAAGGACATTACCAACAAGGATCCCAGGATTACTACCACCAAGCTCGCATCGATCCGTTGTTGAGATGAGATTGCCCCATTCGGCAGTCTCCGAGGAGTATACACAAGCGATGGGTGGGGGTATCATCTTCGTCTTCTTCGCATATGTGTTCGCCTCCACACAGAGACATCAAGACCACTTTGAAGGGGCTCGAGTGGCAGCTGCCGTGCACGTGACCCAGATCGGCGGCAGCGCAGAGCACAGCCCCATAGGTGTATAACCCTCTGAGCACCGGTGGAACGTCAATGTGGTGGTGCTCGCCGGTGATGGGGTCGTACACAATGACCTTACGCCGCAGCAAGTCCATGAGGAAGACGCGACCGTGGCGGCACCCGAGCACATTGGCCTTGGTGTCTGTTTGACGTCGCAGGTCGAAGCGCTCGGGAGGAATACGGCCCGGAGGGTCTAAGATGGATCTGAACACGTTGCCGTGGCCGTGGAGGCAGGACTCCGAGGAGGGGTGGCTTCCCGTGGTGAGCACAGAACTGGCGGGGGTCGGTGACGATGCGCTGCCAGCGCTTGCAGACCGCGGACGCGCGCAGGAGGGAGGATGGCTCCCGGAGGAGATCGTCGTCGTCCGGCAGGGAGGGCTGCGCCGCCGGCGAGCTGCGGCGGCGGCGGGTCACTTGGGTACCATCGCTCTCGCTCATTTGGATTTGGGGATCGAATCGAAACGCGAACACCGGGACTGGAGTCTTTATTTCTTCTCCTTTCGTTCACATCACCACTAATATAAAACAACCCAGAGGAGGTGATCCAAACAATCCTGACCATTCAACCGAAATATCCAATGGTTATGATCAGCGCTAAAACACTCCGGAGCAGACCAAATCACTAATCGCTATGGTAACGCAAACCGTGATCAGCGCTAAAACAATCCGGGGCGGACCAAAACCTTTCCTAAACCACGCGACCATTAGGAACCGTCACCGGCAGCCGCCGCCGCGCTCGCCCGCACCCCGTCGCCCCCCGCCGCGACCGCCCGCAGTAGCGACCTGCTTTCTAGGCCGCGTCCGCACGCCCGGCGCCGCCGTCGCGCGCCGCCGGCTAGGTCGCGCCCGCACGCCATGCGTCGCCATCGCACCCGCACGGCCGTCGCCCTGCCCGAAGGCGCCGCCCTGCAAGATGACGGTACATGTCGACTACAATGCACCTGCCGTTCATCGCCAAAGCAACTGCATCTGCCGGGTCCAAGGTTTGCGACTCCTGGACGACAGTGGCGGACCCAGAAAAAAATTGGAGGGTGGGCACACTGCAACAAAAATATCGCACCGCGGATTTTTTTACCAAATAAATAGTATAAATAGTCATTCTATTCACAAATATTATGGGTAGTAAATAAATTTTCCAAAATTTTGGGTGGGCCGTGGCCCACCCTCTAGGTCCGCCCCTGCTGGACGACGGACTCGCTCATCCTGCACAAAGAAATTTCGAGGTATCTATATGAAACATGAATTGACGGACAATTGATGTATATTGATTAAATATGCATAATACCGTCGGATTTACAACAAGCCGTTGTTGGATCACTCACAAGTTCTTCGTAGAATTGAGGAAGATTTAGCGCTTTGGGATATGTACCTCTCTGTTTCTTAGTTGATCGGCTGAGTACTGCCTACTCTCGCGGAGGTTGATCGGCTGAGTACTGCCTACTGCAGTATCTCCTTAATCTTTAATGAAATCGGCAGAGCTCCTGCCTCTTACATCAGAAAAAAATGCATAATATGGTAGCAATAAGCAATATTTGAATAATACATTGAGGTAACTACTCTTTTTTTTTCATACTAATCCTTCTAGCTATTGCTCAAACAGTAAATGACTGATGTTTACCGACTATCTGGCATGGCACACACAGTAATGACAAAATTAATTCAAAATGATAACGTGAAGATTGGTTCTTCAAGTACGGTTATCATTCCTTGGTTTTGTCCTACAATTGCTTCTCTGCATAGGAATTTGAAGAACGACATTCAAGATTTTTCAAAATGGTTAAAGAATTGCCATGCTAATATATGATACTGAGACCTAGCTATATAAAACCTTCCAATCGCACAGAGATATTTTGAATGTATGTATTAATCAATTGATATTCCTGGTTGTGCAATGTATGTATTAATCAATTGATAATTACAATTTTCAGGGCAGAGATATTTAGCTGACATGTCATCTTCCAATCTCACTACATTTAGGGCGTGTTCGGAAGCCCTCTGCTCTCCTGAAATCCGTCGATCCGGCTCCGCCTACACCAAAACTGCTCTCCGGCCGGAGTGAAAACGTTCGGCGCTGCTCCGCTCCAGTTTACTGCTAGTTGGGCTGCCAGTTCGGTATACCTGGGCCGTTTCGGGGAATCGAGGCAATTGAGCCCACAGGAACAAGTCGTGGTCGTCTTCCCCATCCAACCACGCACGATTCCTCCCCTGGTGCCGACGAACAGGTCGATTGACTCGATTCCCCTCACCCTCCCGGGCACGGCCTCGCCAAGGAGCGGATCGTGGCCTCCCGAAGCAGCACACAGGAGGAAGGCGGCACGCTAGGAGGAAGGCGGCGATCTCGGGGGAGGACGGGCCGACGCGCTAGGAGGAAGGCGGCGACCTCGGGCGAGGTCGAGCCGGCGCGCTAGGAGGAAGGCGACCACCTCGGGGGAGGGCGGGCGCCTACAGGGGCCGTGCTTGGGTGGGGTGCCGCGAGGAGGAGGATAGGAGGCTGTGCTCGGGGGGCCGTGCTCTGGGGGGCGCGCGTGGATGAAGAAGGCAGCTGGCGGCGGAGCGTCTGGGGCCTAGGTTGCTGCCGGAGTTGCGGCCCGGGCCTGGGTCGTTGCCGGAGTTGCGGCCGGAAGTGGCGGCGGCCAGCAGGGTTCCAGACTCGGGAGATGTGGTGGCGTGGTCTTCTGCGTGAGCGGGGAGGAAGGAAAGAAAAAGCGAAACGGTAAGTCACTTGACGGTGGCATTTCGTTGTAAATTCATGCTGCTCCGGGATCTGCTGATCCGTGGATCGGCAAAATAGGTGCTCCGAAATTTACACAGCGAAATCGGCCCGCTCCGCGAATCTGGCTCCGTGGAGTTCGCTTGTTCGGCGCTGCTCCGGGCCAGAGCACCGCGGATCTAGAAGCCGGAGGGCTTCCGAACACGCCCTTAAGAACTTAACCAACCAAGGTGATTACTAACAGACGTGGCCGTGAAAAATTCTAATTATTAAGATACCCGTGTAATGTTTGTTATATATGCAGGTCCTATAGAGGCGAAGAGGCAGAGAGATAAACAGTATAATGCAAAAAATAAAGATGATATTTTAAAGCGCCAACGCCAAGCACAAGAGCTCAAAAAACAATCAATGGCCACAGTGAATGATGAGAACACATTATGTGTTTTAATCTATAGTGGAGAATCGGAAGTCACCCAAGTGCCAAACAGAACATCTACAGGAAGTCATGTGTTCTAAACACACAACATATATGTGGCATGCTGGATATCGTCTTACAAATACCCGACTATACTAAAGGTCGTGAGATTCTCGCAAACTCAGCACTGCACGTCTCCCACCCCCTATTAGAGTCTACGTGGTCTCTTTTCTAACCAAACACGCACCCGGGCTTTACATGGGCTTTCTTAGACCCTGCAAAGCCTCATTATAACCCTGAAAAACTCGGTTGCGAGCCCCCGCGAAACCCATATCCCAGCCTCCTTTGCTACCGTGAGCTCCCAGTAGCGACTGGCTCTATCCGGTTGGTAGGGCATGTGACCGGGATGCCTATCGCTTTCGGCAGCTTCACACCGATACCTTCCTGTTTCCAGTCCGGAGTCCAGACTCGTGAACAACATAAGATTATGTTCCTCAGAAGTGCAATTAATATACAAAACTGACATCAATATATTTTACAACATACAGTAGAGGCGGGACTTAATTTTACATAGGTAATTAAGCAAGATCAGCTACGAGGTAATATGTAAAAAAATCACGATCGGCACGCCAGTTAATTTCTTCTCATCCATTAACTGCTCGCGTCACGCCAGTTTTTACGGGAGCAAATCACGATCGGCACTGCATGAAGAGTGGGTTTGCACAGACATGACCATCTCCTTGTCGTTCATTCCGAGCGTCCCCTCGATTAACTTAATCGGATTAAGAGCTATGGGAGAGAGAAGATAACAAAACTTGCCAAAATGACACAACAGTTTACATTAAACGTCGAGAATAAAGATATTTCTGCTATTCCGGACTGAGCGCCACTGAATTTGTGGAATAAAAGAAGAAATTAGAAAAAAAACTGTAGACTGTTGCTACCTAAGCCAAATCGAATGGAGGTATGAGCGAAAAGATTGGGCGTACCGTGAGGGAACTTGCTGAATATGAAGATGCTTGATTGGCGCTGACGAGCCGATGACAAGGGAAGAAATCGGCCCACGCGCTCACCGTCCGCCGCACCACCCACCCCACCTTCAGCGTCCTAGACGAGACAGCTATACAATCATCTGTTGCTACTCGAGTCGTGCTCGCACATGCTCATATGGTGACCATCGTCGCCACCACGACTACCCAACAAGAGGCAGACAGGCCACCACCATCCGCAGCTCCAGGCGCCGGAGTGAGCAGGAGGACCATGAGCGCCCTAGGCGACGCCCGTAGCACGACCCCCACCGTCCCGGCGGCAATCCCCCTCAGCCTCCCTTCTCTCCCTCTCCCACTTCTGTGGACAAGAGCTGGTACGCGGTGGTGACGCCGCTCCAGTGGAACCCGATGGCGACGCCGATTTGGGGATGCAGGCGACGGCACCATCGGTTGGAGCGCAGACGAGCGGAAGGCCGGCAAGATTGATGGGGCGCTGACCAAGAATACAGATGCCGGTAGTGCTAGGCTAGCGGCTGTGGCTGAAGATGCGACCGGCAGTCGGCGCAGGCTGAGGACCGCACAGGAGAGGACACGCCGGCCAGAGACGCCGAGGAACTGCCATGTTACTGAGACGAGGGGAAGAGCCGAAGAGATAAGATTCCTGTACGCGCGTGACAGTTGTGTGCCCGGTGTGTACGTGGTGTATTAGGCTAAGCCCAGGTGGCCAACCGTGGTGTGTTCTGTACTTCTGTATTGTATTTTACGAGTTCGTATTTTAGGCCAATCTTTACTGAAGAAAATCCATAAGCACGTTGTAGATTCACATATTATAACTTGCACAATTGTTTTAAAAACAGAATACATTTTCCAGATATTTAGAATAGATACTAATTTGAATAAAAAATTGAGAATTTGAATCAAATATTTTTCATTTTAAACTAGACCTTTTGAACTACCAGAGCTTTTGAACAGTACATGAATCACGGGACAACATCACAGAGGCAGCTTGCGTTTGGAGACATATATTAGCCCCCAAGGTTTACTTTAACCCAACATCTAGAGCAGGAACACTAGACTTAGAAGAACAATTTGTTGATTTTTGTCAACGTCGACACTCGACATCACGTCTCTCCCGTCATTCCGTGCTAGGCTGTCGGGCACGATAATAAACTCCACAATTGTAATATCAATACCCACGATATATAGAGTTAATGTGCATAACTTTTAGGAATAGATGTCGTCTTGTGCTGGGAATCTAGAGCCAGTAATTTATATTTTAGAAACAAACGGGAGGCCCCACCGACTTCTATTATCTGCAAAATCCATATCCCTTTATTAGCTTCGTAATGAAAAATAATACTCTCTCTGATCCATAAAAAGTGTCGCTCAATTTGTATTAAGTTAGTACAAACTTTGTACTAAGTGGGCGACACTTTTTACGGATCGGAGGGAGTAGTTCTTTGATCGTCAGAAACAAGTACACGAGACATATTTGTACATTAACAGATACGGTTTAGGGTTTAGCTTTATTAGTTCCCTAATAAAAATATATAATTCTGTGATTACCGATATGCATTCTCATCATATCTCAATGCATTTTTTTAATTAATGATTTTCGTCTATGAGTGTCAATGTGCAAAATTGTAGCTCATAAATGAATTTATGAAAATATGGTTGATAACTTTGGTATTTTCTTCAAAATCACGGTAAGCGATAGTTTCCACTTAGCTACCTACTCGAACTACCGGCGACAATCAAACATATAGGGATTGTCAATGGAGGCGTGCCAACGAAGTTAGGGTAGTGGTGTATAGTAAGAGAGACTGGAATTTGGTGGTTAATAGGGGGGACAAATGAGGAAGACAAAAATGTAAGAAGACGCGACATGGTTAGAGTAAGGGATTATGAAATACAAGACAGAACATGGGGGAGTTTTGACCCTAATTCTAGATGAACGGAGTTGAGTTGTCGAACATATTAAAACAACGTGCATTGTATAACTGTTTGTCCAATGGGCTTCACCTAAATTAAAGAGTATACTTCTATATTTAGTTGAAATGGTATATCCTTCTACCACATCTTTAATACAACATGGAATATTTTAATATCTCTTACATAAGGATTTTAAAAGTATTTTTTGGGAATTGCTTAAAACTTATTTATGTCAACTGGTGATGTAAGAACTACCTCGGATGTGAGACAGATAGGTACATTTCGGCGAGATGTGTTATGTGAGTGTACTATGTGCTATTTACGTGTGTGTCTAACGGGTTTGCTAGCAAGGAAGTCGTACGTGTGCATGTGTGGCTGTATTTTTTGCAATTAATTAAACATTAAAACTGAAAAAATAAATTGGAGATTATGCTAAATATTTACTTCTTTTCAAGAAAATAGAACCTCAGTATTTCATAAAGAGTACCTTCAAGGTTAATAAAAAAAGTTTCATTTTAAACTAAATATAAATTAGTTTTATCATTTCATTTTAATGTAGGATGCGAAATAAATTAACTATCGATTTTCAGTAACACATATGGATATTATTCTTTGAACATTGAACTTAAACTTGACCACATACGATGATATATCCAATTCTCACTATACAATATCATGGGACGATGGCTCACTTACAAAAACAAGTTTACAAGAATAAATCATATGAAATTCTAAATTAATTTAGTTCATGATACTCATCAATTAAAACTTAAATTTGCAATTTATGTTTTAACAAATCATAAATAAATTCATACACGGTCCGACATGGAAGATATTGTGTAGTCTGGGGCCAATTTAACATACAATTGTCTTTATCCCCATTTGACATATGATAAATAAATACATAATGCTCTAGCATATAGCTGAGTACCAGCAACATTAGTAATGTGTGAAATCTACCTTTACGGTTTGCTTCTGCATCCTGCGACATGCGCTATGTGAGTTATTTTATATTTTAGAGGATGAAAGTAATTATCTGGTTTAGAGTCCATAGAAAAATATCTAAAAGTGGCAAATTAAATTAACTATGTGTGTTTTAATCCTCTATGAAGTACAAGGCTTGGTCCATTTAGCACTAAAGCTTGGAAGTCAACTACTCAAATGTAAAATAAGTGACATATCATGCACTATATAACCAGAATCTGCATAATATCATATTCAGCTACTTTATAATTAATCAAGGAAAATCTTTCCCATATTTAGTTGATACAACAAATAAATAAAACACAATACAAACCGCTTTTCTCAAGACGCCTAAGAATGTTACAAAGAGAAGCAACACCATACTCTTGTCAGCCACTCCAAGAAGAAAGGGCCTCATCCATAGCCAAAACACAAATATTTTATGTATAGATTCACCTAAACACATATTGATTTGACTACACAATCGACTAAAACACCATCAAAATGAGTCATGAGTATAGAAGTAAATGGGTGTGTCGTGCCAACACACAAGGCATACTAAAACAAATAAATACTCACAAGCCGACTCTAACAAACACCGTCAGGTTGGATACATGTGTAGTAGCAGATTATGAGGTTCCCATCTACATACACCAATATAGAAAACAATAACAACAAAAAGAGAGATAAAAAGAACTACACTGGCATACACGAGTCAAATAAAACAAAATGAGAAAACATCAAGACTCTAAAGTGATATAAATAGAGATGTAAATAAATAGAGACATGAATTTGGAACCATGACCTTACGCCTTCCGAGGATGATGCGCTACCCAGTTTCCATGACGTAGAAATATAAAACACCGTACAAATAATATTAAAAAAACCATAACAATACAATAGTCACTGTTAATTATAAACATTAACCACATAAAAAATATACAGTTAACCCGTAAATTTACAACAAATTATAGAACTGTAAATCACAAGACAATGCATGATATAAAATAATTAACTACAAACATACATAAAGACAAAAAAAATCACAAACATATGACATGAAGCACAATATTAACATAACTAACCACGGGCGCGGCGTGCCGGTATACATCTCATGTTCTTGAACCAGATTCATTACAATTACATGGGGCTATGTATTTGGTTGGTAGTGACAATGAGGCCGAGTGCGATCACATAAATGATGGATGCCTTATGGAAGACATTGCAGGAGGAATACGACCTTTTAAGATAGCCCAATTCAATTTCCGTGCAGCTGATTTACTCACCCAAACAACGGGTAAGTTAAGATGTGACATAATGTTTTTATAATTTATTAGTATATATCTACCAATCTTGGGTTGAAGCTATTGGGCGTTGTAGTAATGTCTCTCTCAAAAATTATGGTGCATCTATGACGCGGTGTGATGATTGTGTCCCGGTTGCATTCAAAACAAACAATCACAATATTCAGATGGGTCGAGGTCAAAATCAGCAGAGTCATTGAAGTTGGTATGCTCGATTGTCGACGAGAAAAAAGCGGAATACATACACAAAAAACGTATATCCCGCCAAGAAAAGAAGACCCCAAGCCAGAATGGTGTTAATATCATGGAGGTGTCTCCAACATCGGCTGCTTCTTTACAACGTGCGCTACGTACCCTATTGAGCAACGTAACCAAAAGAAATGAAAATGGTACACCTCTTATATGAGTAAATTTCATAACATATCAATTTGGTTGATTGCTTGATGTGTTCATGCAGTAATTGATCACCAATCGCCATGAGTGAGTCAAAACTTGTATGCCACTATCCGATGACAATGAAACAACTAATGTAGTAGATAGCGGCCACAACATCATCTTTCTTCGTATATTTGGAGAACCCGCTCACTCTTACGGCAATCAACTATTGTGGCCTACAATATGGAAGTTGATCATGCATCGAGTAATACTTACTTTGTATTTATGTATCTAAATATTAAATGCAAATATCTTTAATTTTAGATGATTTTTTAGGGTCACTTGATACCATGAATGACATTATTCTAACAATTGTGACATACCCAACATCCCCTCAGTTTTATTCTCTCGAAGGTAAAGACTAAAATATAAATATTGTTTCTGATTTTTTTCTATTATATCACTCATGGTCTTGTGCTTATGACTTAGGTGTTAGTGCGTATGTACGTGTTTGACATGTCGATACGGCAGCATGTGAAAATGTTGGTGTTATACAGCAGAGACATATATGAGGCCACGTTGATCCCACCGAAGAACCCCATCGAAGATGAGAAATATTGATGATATATGTAGCTGAACGCATGCTTCCTCAATGAAGTATTTATCTGATTACATAATTGAGGGCATAAAGTCAACAACTAAGATGGTCAAGCTAGAGTAGCTACTCGAGTCGGAAATAATACTATACAATAAATACAGCATCAAGCGCTCTATCTCTCTTTACTAATGAAGTATTTTCTTCCGGCATCATATGTGTGTGGAACAATGTTTATTTTATGTAGTTAAAATTTTCTTATAATTAATAGGTAGCAAGTTTGTCTCATTTTGATTAACTATTATTAACGTTTCACTGCTTTTTTACTTAACAGAAAATATTTTCTAATATTACACGTGCACTGCACGTGCATAATTACTAATATGAAAAAACACGCAAGTGTTGGGCTGGGCCCCGCAAGTTGACTGAGGAGCTCCTCTTGGTGAGCTCTGAGACACCGCCCCAGGAGGCCCAAGGCCCATGTCCACCAGTCCTCCATACGGGCACGGCACAGTCCTCGTCGCCGGCGCCGCCCAACGCCACCAGACCCTCCCCCTTCCCCCGCTGCGGCATAACGGCGCCTCTCCTCACCCAGTGCCGCCCCTGTCGATGAGGAGTTGCTCCGACTGATTTCGCATTGGCAGCTCTCGATGAGGAGTTGCTGTTCTCCTTCGTCTCTCTGCAGTATTTCCAGAGCGGCGTGGAGGCAAGTGGCGAACGGCACTCTCAGGCTGAGCGGCGGCGGCGGCCACCACCAGCTGCACAGCCTGCGCTACCTCCCCCTTAGGACTCCGGTGCCGCCCATTGCCTCTGGCCTCGCTGAGCGTTTCTTCTCTTCCTCCTCCCCCACCAAGCGCTCCACCAAGAGATCCGCCGCAAAGAAGTCCACCCCGGTGGACTCAGCCGCCGGCGACCCGTTCTATGTCGTCCGCAAGGGCGACGTCATCGGCATCTACAAGAGCCTCGCCGACTGCCAAGCCCAAGTCAGCAATTCGGTAAAGATATTTTTTTTTGTTTTACCATCTTCTTACCTCTCAACTTGTGGTAAGAAGATGATTGTGTGCATTCAACTATTCCCTCGAAATAATGCCAACGCCTGCTCACTAGTAAAAAAAATTCACAATGCAGCATCCTCAGCAGACAGATTTACACATGATAACTTTAACTGGCTTTCCTGGAACAAGAAAATATAGCCAATGTAGTACCTTACAGTTTAATCTCACAGTTGTGATCGTGCATTTCATGGGATGCTGAAAACAATTGGTGTGGTGTTAGGGGCTGCATATAACAGGATTGCTGGAAGAAAAACACTAGTTATTGCATTGCTGCAAAATTCCATCTGTCTGTGTTAGTTACCAGTTATCGCATTGTTACTTATTATGCAAAACAAATCTTGGTAGGTCTGTGATCCTTCCGTGAGTGTGTTCAAAGGCTATTCTTTGGGTAAAGAAACTGAGGAGTACCTCGCTGCGCGTGGGTTGAAGAATGCTCTGTATTCTATTAAGGCAGCAGATGCAAGAGATGAATTGTTTGGTGACCTGGTTCCCTGCCCTTTCCAGGTAAAATTTGGCTGTATACTTGTGATTTCCAACTGTTTAACCTTATATGATGGAAGCTATCTGCCATGTTGTGTAGATTTCTTAATACCTTTTTGGCTAACATATGGAAGCCATCTGCCATGTTGTGTAGATTTCTTAATACCTTTTTGGATAGCGTTGTTGGATCTGTGTTCTAGTTTATTTTGCCATCGCTTTGCAATATGTGATGCCACTGATGTTACCACTTTTAATTAGACTTGTATTTTATGTACTCGCTGGACCCAGTTTCTGTAGACATGGTATTAGTTGCAATACAAAGCAATCATCACTAAAATACAAATTTGTAATCCTTATATAGTATGTATGCCTCAATCTTGACCGGTAACTGCTCATAATTCTCAGGGCATTAGTTTTGCTCGAACACAGTTCCAACAACGCTATTTATCTTGGCAATTGAGCTGATCTTCTATGTTACTTATATCCTCAAAGGTGTCTGCATTACCACTTGTGTATTTTCCCATAAAATTTCTTGTAGATTGTTCATTGTGCCACTTTTTGTTTCAGCAACCTGATGGAGATGCAACCTCTACTCTGAAAAGGCCACAGGAGATGGTGAGTAGCAATCTGTTCCTCCGTCCAACCTAAGCGTGAATGTATGCTCTGTCGAGCAAGGGTTCTGTATCCTTAATGTGTTTGTGACATCTCATATAGTCGCACCGATAATTATTTTCTGAAGGAAACCGGACCATCGAAGAAGCATCCCAAAGTTGCTGAACAGGAACCATTACCTGACAGCCATGTGAGTATGAATGCAATTTTCTAATTTTTAACAGTGCATGTTTCTCCTTTCTTGGTTTGATTTTGAAATTTGCATGCATATTTGCAATTTATCTTCACTATGAGGAAATGTTGACTTGTTGTCACCACTTGACCTGGTCTTTACAGCTGTCCTGTATTCTTGAATTTGATGGTGCTTGTAAAGGAAATCCCGGGAAATCAGGTGCCGGTGTAATAGTAAGGCGGGCAGATGGATCTGTGGTATGTACACCAACTAGTAGTGTGCTGTTTTGTTTTCTTAGTCTTCAGTTACCATGACCAGCTGATGATGACTGTGCTCTACTACTTCAACTGAAGATTGCTCAATTACGTGAGGGTTTGGGTACTGCAACGAATAACGTTGCTGAATATCGTGCATTGCTCTTGGGCCTGAGATATGCTGCTGAGAACGGATTCAAGTACATCCGTGCTCAAGGCGATTCTAAGCTTGTCTGTAACCAGGTTCGTGGTCATACCCTTGCTACTTTGCAGCCTTCGTGTTCTTCCATGGAACAGACAATAAATAACTGATTGTTGTGTAGTTCATTCTGACTCTTCACAGTGCAGTTCTTTCCGACTCTTCAGAGTCCACTAAAACATTAAATATGTGGACAACCAAAAAAAAATCAAATGTTTTTTGTTTATATTCTTGTGCTTCTTTTCTCCTTAAATTTTGTTCGATCAACCATGGTCCTCCATTTATCCTCACCAAAGGAACTTTTTATCCAAGCTTCATCTATTAACACGTTCACTTGTTAAGGTGCCCCAGTTTATGTTGTTTTATTTGAATAATGCGTAATTGGATTAAGGCCTTGATCGCCAATGGAATACAAAATCTGGTGAAAACTAATCAGAGCTCTTTGAAGAGTTCCTCCAGCAGCTAGCAGCTCTGTCAATGTTCAACTCTAAGTAACACACTGAACTTGCTGGAACAGGTCCAAGATATTTGGCGTGCTAGGAACGATAATATGGTTGACTTGTGCAAGAAAGTTAAGCAACTGAAGGGAGGGTTTCTTCAGTTTCAAATCTACCATGTTTTGAGGGTAGGTATCACGTCTTTTCATTGATCTTGTTCGAAATTTACCCTGGATCAGCCAGCTTTAGGTTCTGTTGTATGAAAGCTTGACACTTCTGCTCTCGGTACCAAATCCTACAGTGCCATGTAACAACTATTTTGTTCAAATGCATGAGGAGAAGCAACAAAAAGAAACATTGTTTGGGCAACTCACCAGTAATCTTTGTATTATCTCAAGCTAATGCCAGTTGCTACTTCATATACTTATTGCTTATGTCTAATATCTGTAAACATTTACGCTGAGATCTCCCTGCATGCATGTCTACTTTTATTTATGTTCTCCAGAGATTTTGTTCGAATATCAGTCCCTGAATACCTTTTCAACTAGAACTTTGTATTTGTTCTGTAAGCATGGGCAAGCTGAAACTTGGTCGGATCCCTTCTTTGCCTCGCAGGAATTTAATGCCGATGCTGATGCCCAAGCTAACTTTGCCGTTGAGCTTCCTGGTACGGAACCATTCTCTGAATCTCTCTGTGTGAACTGTTATAGTATGTATGTGCACCTGATGTCCTTCTCTCTGCACTACAGTTGATGGAATTCAAGAGCAGACAAACTCTTCCCTTGCTAGCGGTTGTGCTCCGGAGTAGTCTGTGTATTGTTTTTTCTGTGACTGAAGCTACGTAACATTTGCTCATTTCACATTGGCGGAAACAAGAGTCATTGTAGTTTGTAGAGCGGTTGGCGCATAGAAGTCCGAAGCCGAGGAAATTGTGTCTAGATTTTTTGGATGGTGCACAGCATAGCTCGAGTAGCTTAGCACTATTATTTTCCAACTTACTGATATTATGTGACTGGACTATATGCAATGTCAGATGGAGTACTATTTAGTAGCGTTATGAGTTGATGTTGCCCAGAGTAAGGGAAATAAGCTAGCTAGATGCAATTGGTCTGTCTGTCTCGCCGTACCACGCTACAAGATTGTCACTGATGAGCCAAACATTGAAGTAACGGAAATTTGCGGTTTCCCCGCGTGTTTGCGACCCGGAGTTGAGATATTTGGATAACAATGAGAGTGAGAGATGACTGCGCATAGAACTAAGATAATGTTATCAGCGTCTATATATCTCCGGGCTCCGGCTCTGTTTTCTGCAAGCAGGCTGATCGTGCCCTCGCTCTCGCTTTGTCCCGCCATCCAGCCTTAGAGGTATCACGTCCATGAGCCTCTGGAAGAACACAGTCCATCACGATCTCTTATTTATCTTCTTGGGTTGGCGGTTGTGGCGCCAAACGCGATTCATAGTACATCAAACCCTGCTAGTATAGGGATGCTCCCCATAGAAGTTTCTACAGACAGTCCCTATTAGACCTGGCATTGGGCAGCTCGGGCGTAGATGTGTTTTTTTTTTTTTCATTCGGGACGGATTCGGCTCGGGCCTGGATGTTTTGCATTGGGCCTTTTCAGGCCGGACCCGGAAAATGCCCTGCCCAGTCCCTATGAAGGTTAAGTTGATCTTGTATCTTCTGTTTCCGGTGCTGACCAATGACATGAGGGTGGACAGAAGATGAACCCCCTCATTTTCTTCTAATCAAGCTATTTGACCTGAAACCCTGAAAACATCTAGCCAGTATGCTTAAACAAACTAAGACTTTATGCCATCCGATGTTGACATCCCCTTACCGATGTTGGTCCATGTTGACATCCCCTTACCGATGCTCTTACCGGTGTTGTGAAGATTGGACACCAAAATCGTCGGTTCCTTGTCTTGGAAGTGTCGCGGCGAAGAAGGTGGTGTCTGCACCGGCTGCCCATCATCAACGTTGCTCACAAATTCACGTGTTGTTGGAGACCTCGGCACTTGTGGACCTAGGTAATAATATGATACCAACATCTTGTTCGACATCTAGGAATGGACTTTCATATTGCCTGGAGTGCACAATAGTTTGTAAAGATCGACAACATCCTACATTCTATCTCGAATTCAACATGTCACTCAACTCTAAGCATTGTGTGTTTGTTGCTTCTGCTGGCAGATGTAACCGATCACTCCCCGGCATAAGAAAATCAGCGAAATCACAACGGTTGAGATTGAAATTTTTCTTGTTTATGCTCAGTCCCCGAGCCTCCGAAGAAACGTGCCCCTCGCGTTCTCTTTATTGTGCTTTTTAGGGTGGTGGTCGTGGCACCAAACAGGACACATAATACAATTATCCCATTCATGTTGGTCTAGGAAAATTCTAACTCCAAAAAATGCACCACTTCAGACTTAAATTCCTCAGCGAACACTAATGGAATTGTCTGCACATAAGTTCTGACCGACCCTGCGAAAGTCAACATGATATGTTGATTCATTTCCTACTGGTAACCGGTGCAATGAGTGTGCAGAGGAGTGGAACTGAATTATTAAGATCCAACGGTAAATCCTATATTCAAAACAGGGGAGGGATACATTCGTACCCCCCCGCGCACCCTCTTGTCACATAGATTTAACAAATTCATGTTGGTATAGGAGAACTCAAACTCAGAAAAAGGTGCACCACTCCGAACTTAAATTGCTGAAAGCAAACACTAAAGGAATTGTCCAGATATATGTACTTATTGACCCTACTAAGGTTAAATTGATATGTAGTTTCCTTTCCTACTGGTGAATGATGCAGTGAGTGCGGAGAGAAGAGGAACCGAGTTATTAAGATCCGACGGTAAATGCAATATTCAAAACAGGGGAGGGGACATTTGCCTCCCCATCCCCCTCTTGTCACATAGATTTAACACATTGGTCAACTTTGTCTGTTTGACTGCTCATTGAGATACATGATAAATATGATAGATCCTTGCACTATTTATATAACTAAAAACACATCGGTATTCCCCATCCGCTACTCACACGGTGAGGCGGACCTTCGACGATTGAGTATGTTGTGGCATGATGCTTCGATGAGTTTTGATCATTTGTGTTGAGCATGGTTCTTACTCCTATCGTATTTATAGGCCACTCAAATATTTTATGAGATATCCACATGTTACATCAAAAATATTTAAAAGCAACACTGAGGCAAGCCAAAGCCACGTGTAAAGCAACATTGATGGAAAGCACTGAACGTCCTAGTTGTACTAGACTTGGAAAATGGCAGTACACAATAACCACCACGATGACCAAGACACCAACCGTGCTCGGCGCGGAGAGGGAGCTGCCCTTCTTGAGCTTCGGGTATCGGTTATGTTCATCTCTGACATCAACGTCGTCACAGAACTTCGCCATCATGTCAACCAAGTTGTTGGTAACATCCATAACACGGATGGACGACAGTTGTTCCACGGTTGCGTTGTTTCTTGAGGGGAGTATGGCTTCAAGTGATAAAAAATATTCGAATTATAAGTCTATTGTGCCACTGAGGCAAGGGGGACAGGTTGAGCCAGGTGATTTTGGGCGGTCATCACGATGCACACCGCTCCACCCGACACAGGATTCATTCCTCATCCAGCTTGTGGCAAAGCTTTGTGGGTATCGAAATGCCCCAGATATCAGCAGATGGGTCTCAACCTCCGGACCACATGGTTTACGATCGAGTAGGCAGAAGGTCCCTCTACTTGCCTCTGTGGCAACACTATAGTGGGTTAAGGATTGTTAAATACGTTTCCTCCATTCAAACTTCCTAAAACTTTAGTGCTGCTGATCGATGACACGAGTGTAGAAAAAATGAGCTTCATAAATGAATATTTTTAAATGGGGAGGGGGGGGGGATTCTCCCCCCTCCCCTCTCGGCTTGCCAAAATGCATCATTGGTGCAAAGTTCCTAGCTCGAAACCATGTCGTCTTCTTAGTACAAACAACAATGGCGTGGAGATTAGTTTGCATTTTGCACTTGAGCATATGTGTAGAAAAATGGGAACAATGATACTTGATTAGTCTCGTGAGTAGAACATAGGAGCATGTCAGCCATGCATGATGCATGCAATAGGCCATACCCTTATTGCATTGACTATTATTCCACTAACAAGGGGGAAAGGCATGTGCTTGTTGTATGTGATGCATGCAATAGGACATACCCCTATTGCATTGACTATTTGCTCATTATTCCACTAAAAAAGGGAAAAGACATGTGCTTGTTATACACCGCTTGCTTTACGTCTCGTCTCTATGGGCCTCCTGCTAGCTTTATATCTTGTCTACCTTGTCCAATCAGGATTTTTGTTTCTTTCAAACTGAAAAAAAGCAACACAATGAGTTATTTCAGCACAATTTTATGTGAATTAAAAGCAACTTTATGACAGTGGGTGGTGGGGATAGCTCATGTACCCATTTGTGCATTTATAATTGTATTTATGTATCTGAAAAGGAAAATAAATAAGAGTGAAGACTTACAAGGCAGAATTATTCAACAAATGGTGGTACTTGGAAGGTAATGGAATTGTATTCCTCTATGGCAACAACCATTTCATCCATCAAGGGATGCTAATTAGATGTCTGTTAGCTTAGTAACCGTTGGGGATTATCTATCTCTATCTACTATAAAGCAAATCTCCACTAATATGCATTAACAATTTTCTATCTCAACATGTAAACTATCCACATCATATATTCTTTTTGCCAATCAATTGTCCATGCTATCTCCACCAATATTTATTAATCTCTACATGAAAACGACACATCGTCCATTTCTTCAATCTTCCAACTCTTCACATTGATAATTTATAATACACACTCATTTCATCTCTATAAATTTAGTATCACCACTATGACCAATTAAATTTTGCATATTTTTCAAATCATTACTATTGAAGGAGAGTCCTGTGGTGCCTTGTGTCACACTTCCCACTAATTACATTAAAAATGCCACCCCTCCTTTTCTCACGCCCACCTCATGAACCGTACTGACCTAGATATGTGGGGTGCAACAAATTTCTACGTTCGGCCGCTGGTCCTATCCGATCATCTTGCAACAGACACAAACTATAATGCATGAAAAGAGGAGAGAAAAGGATTAGCGCGATCTTATCCTCTAACCACCCACGTCTAGCTAGAATCTTCCTGCTCTTATAGCATGTTGCCTACTAGCGTCGGACTACACGCAGCCACGCTTTTCAGTGATTACCGAGGGCACATAAGGCTTCGCTTCTGGCTGAAAGGAGCCTCACATGGGACTGGCTGCCGGATGCCCAGATCACTATAAGGGGTAAAGGATTGTATTCTCGTGTATTTCATATGTTCATCTCTGACTTCTTGATTAATGTTTCTTTTCACTGCAAAGCTGGAAGACCTCTCTCCTGCTCCTCCTTCCGTGGCAAGAAATATAGCGGCCATGGCGTAGCGCTGGAGGAACTATCTCTGCACCGCAACCTTTTTCGATCTGACATCCCGAAATAACAATCTGGTAGATATCAATACAGTAGGATTGGCAGCCATAATAAATCTTATTGTTGGCGGGCACATTAGCCATCCCGTTTGGAAACCTATACGTCTGCTTCTTGTACCATTTTTTCACCGGTGATTCGTTTGACCTTGGGAGTATAACGAGTATCATCAATCACGGTATGTAGTACAGCTATCATAGTTTTTCTTTAGATTAGGATATGTATCTTCTTGGCATGCAACTGAATCTGATATATTTGTGTAGTATTGGAATAAATGAGTATGTATTCATTTAGCCAAGCTTATACCTCGAATATATTTTTGTACAAGATATTTTACATTTTTTATGTGTTAATGGTTCATCAAATATTTGTTTTCCTAATTATAAAAGGACTATTCTAACCACGACAGCAACACGACTGTATTGAGTTGACTTCCAGTGTATCCAAGGTAGTACCCAGAGCTGTTAGCCCAAAGTGTCATCTCAGTTTAGATAGCGTTAGTATAAGATTTCTTTATGTGCGATATTTAATAAATTTATATGTAAAATTGGAAAATAACAAGAAATAAAAAATAGTAATTTGTTTTCTCGTAAACGTTCTAAACACGCCCATGTTGAGTCATTAGCCAGGTCATTGACGGTGCCATGTTGTACAAAACCTCAACACGAATCATCTGGGGTAGAAACCCCAACAGTAGCTCCACAGTCCACACCCTAGGAGCACCTAACACTGAACTGAGAAAAGTCACACACCGACGTTGGTTGTCTTTATCAACTATATGCGCCAACACCACCAACGCTTCCCACGTATAAGGGCTCTCCCTTGGCCACCCGGGCATTGTCGGGCTCTTCTCTTCACGTTGCAATGTGGCACTCCTACCTTCCACGCGCGAGGCGCCCCTATTGCGCTCCCTTGTCCAAATCTTTGGCCCTCGCCTACCCCCTCATGTTCCTCCTCGTAGCCATTGGCAAGACGATGGATTAGCTAGACGAGCTAGCGGGATGGCGATGACCACAAGGGTAGTCTACATTGCAATTTTAAGAAGAGAGGGAGGAAAAAACAGAGAATATGACTAAGTGTGTTTGTTGGCTTGAGCTAGGGTGCGGTTTTTTCATATGGGTGCTTGCATATTTTCTTTTGAGAGAACATAATATGTTAGTATATTTCAATCATGTAGGTGTTTGTACATTGCAATTAAAGAGGTTGGATGTACTGACTCTAGACATGTAACATCGAGAAATAGCGAGTGTTAGTTGAGCTACTGTGGATTTTCCCAATTGTTGAGAGGGTCCTTTTGAATGAACTATGTGAGCAATTAGTGTAGTTATTGTACCTCAGGAGTGTCAAGATATGGACCAAGGAGCCCAAGACAAGTGGAGTGACTCAATTCTTTTTTTTTTGTGGGGGACTTAATATTAGCGATACAGCTATCGACAGAGCCTAGGGGTGATGAGACTGAAGGAGAGAAGAAACACACCCTTGTCTTTATCGTTTATGCAAAATGCACAACACACTATATTGAAGACACAGTTAAAGGTTTTCGTAAAAAAGATATAGTTAAAGGTTATACTAGAGAGAGACTCGCAGCAACGCTGCGGGAAGTTAGCTAGTAATATAATATATCAAACCTTATATGCTTTTGTACACAATATACAACCTCTGTACTAGCTTGCTAAAACATTTTATATTATGGAACGGAGGGAGTAGTTTCGAAAGGGATCCCGCTGCAACGCGTGGGGTATCCCTCTAGTTTTATTAGTGCATGAAAGGTAGGGAAACAAAAACCTAAAGGAAACAAAGACCCATAGGAAGTAGAAAACGAAGGAACGGTCTCCACCCCTCCTGCTGCTGACGAGACCGTTGGAGTCTACTAATCGCAGATCGAATGAAAACAAATTTCAAATTACTAAAAAAGGGTGTACTTTTAATCCGTTGTATGAATTGTTGTCATGTGTATGTGAAAAGTTGTATCATATAGTACTAGTAATTACATAAATCAATAAATACAGACTGATGAAATTCGGAGAGTGAGAATCTGAAAGTCCAACAAAATGATTGAGCAAACCGAAGAGAAAAATTATTTAGAGACGCTCTCCAAGTTGACGTGCTGAGTCAAATTTGACGCACATGTTGGACTTTGCGGCCACTCGTGCTTCACTGGAGGATATAATATAAGAAGAGCACTGAAGTTAAGGCTACGTGGTGTATAGGCTTTCGAATAAAATTTAAGTCGTGACGATGTTTTCCATTCAAAACATGATTTTTCTCTCTCAGTACAATGCAGAGGGCATGTTAAATTGAGTTATGCTTTCAACATTTTAAAATATGTTAGTCTTTTTTACGATGGGATCATTACGTTACTCAACACGTGCATCCATATTTTTAAATCTCAGGTTTGATACTTGTGTATCGCATAAAATCGAAAAATATTTTTAACTCGAAGGCTACGTTTGTATGGTGACTTTGTCAATCAGACCCGCCGGTCTAGTTTATCAGAGATGCTAATAGGGATAGAATGTGCATGAGTGCGGTGGGTACGTTCGTAGGGATGCTTATACGTGTGTATGTAAGTGTATGCATCTGTGCTATGTTTGATATTTTATTATTTATAAAAAAACCGAAAGGTTCATCTGAAAATAAATGAAGCATACAGGTGAGTGTGAGTGTGAGTCCAGAAAAAAAGAAAATCCTACCCTCCTCCTGAGCAGGAAGAGGCCGCCATGGCGCCACCTCCACTTCCCCTGTTCTCCCTCTCTCCGAAGCAGCCGCCTCCGCCACCGTGGCTCCACGGCCCCAAAACCCCCGCCGCCGTGACCCCTCCAAACCCCATCCAGGCCCCCTCCAAGCTCCAGAATGACCCCAAGCCGCAAAGGGAAAACAGCTCCTCCACCAATCCCCTCACCGCCGGCGTCCCCGGCGGCCGCACCCGACGCGCCGTGCTCGGAATCGTCCGCAGAGTCCGCTCCCTGGAGGTATCCGACCCTCCAAACACGAGACTCCGGCCCCGTGCCACCATCCCCTTCAACCTTCCAATCGACCATCAAGAAGAGGAGACGGCGAGGAATGTTGAGAAAGAGAGGCGGCCGACTTCCAGGGCGGTTCCGTGGTCCGCGGCGAGGGACGAGGACCTCAAGGTTGCGCTGCGGCGGGAGAAGAAGGTGCGGCAGCCGACGGCCGCTGAGCGGCTGCTGGACGCTGCCGAGCTGGAGCGGCTGCGGCGGGCGGCGCGCGGGATGGACAGGTGGGTGCGGGCCAAGAAGGCCGGGGTGACGGACGAGGTGCTGGAGGATGTGCGGAGAGAGTGGTCCAGCGGCCATGAGCTCGCTGCGGTTCGGATCGTCGAGCCGCTCCGGCGGTGCATGGACAGAGCAAGGGAGATCCTTGAGGTGAGAGCCTTGCACTGTCAGTGTCGTCGTTGCCCGTTTGAGCGTGTTAAACTGCTGGACTTGAGGCATGATTTTGAGCTTCATTTTGACCAATATTGCCTATGAATATGAAAATCTTGATGTTGGTGCATAGTCACGATGACTGGTAGGTAGTGTGATCTTATTGTTATCGATGCAAGCGCATAATCAACTCGAGACATGATTTTGAGCTTCATTTTGACCAATATTGCTATGAACATGAAAATCTTGATGTTGGTGCATTGTCAGGATGAGTAGATACTGTGATCTTATTGTTATGGATGCAGTTCTTATTGATGCAAGCACATAATCAACTATGTGTTTGCCGTAGAGAACCGTGAGATATGCGAATTTGGAATGTATTTTGAATTTTTGATATAAATGGTCGAAACTGATAATGGTGGATTGGAACTGTAGAACTACCTAGTCTATAAGGATGTGTAAGTGGGATCCCACTTGTAGTTCATTTGAGAATTTCTAGTTCATATTTTGGTCCAAAATTTTGAACTAAAAACCCCCAAATGAACTATAAATGAGATCCCACTTACACATCCCTACTAGTCTAAGGTCTGCAATTTTTTCAATGTTGGCAACATGTGCTAATCTTGCAAATGGTAATGTGGTGAAAGTATGACATATGCCTGGCCACTGCTTTTTTTTTGTTGTCTATGATATATGCCTGGCCACTGCTTTTTTTTATGTTTGGTACATTTATGTTTTTGGTGAGTTTAGAGTTGTTGATTGAGGGAAATCATCATTGTGTCCTAGTGAAACTGTGGGCAGAGATTATTTTTTTGGTGAGTTGAGAGTTGTTGATTATTTTGAAACTGTGGGAAATCACCACTGTACTGAACTACCTAGTCCAAAGTCTACAACTTTTTTCTAAAATATGTGACCAAAAATCTTGCAAACGGTAATGTGGTGAAAGCATGACATTTGTCTGGCCATTGCTTTTTCTGATGTTTGGTGAATTCATGTTTTTGGTGCGTTCAGTGATGTTGTGTGAGAGCAATCATCATTGTGTCGATCCTAGTGAAATTGTGGGCAGAGATTATTCTGATGCAAAACCTACTATTTTAGTTCTTTGATGACCCAATTACCAAGCTTGAGTCAAAATATCAAATCTCAAAGTTTACTTTTTCTACTTCCCTTTTATCAGATAAAATCAAGAGGCTTAGTTGTTTGGACAAAAGGAGACATACATTTTGTTTACAGAGGAAGTGATTATCTCGAAAACACAAACTGTTCTCACAACTTTGTAGCTGATATTCATCATAAAGTTCCTCTAAAATCTACTATCCCTGAATCTGAATCCCAATGGACATATGGAAGCATCTCTGAGTCTGTAAGCAATGGCAATGGTGACTCTCATGGTTCTTTCCGAGAGGTTGATCAAAGTATTGGTGTTCATACATATGAAGAACCTGTCCAAGGGACATTCTATGAAAGAGAAGTCAACAGACTGTTGGACAGTTTGGGCCCTCGGTTTATTGATTGGTGGTGGAACACACCATTGCCTGTGGATGCTGATTTTCTTCCAGAAGTTGTCCCAGGCTTCAAGACACCATTTAGACAATGCCCTCCTGGTGTGAGACCGACACTAGCAGACGGGGAGCTGACATACTTGCGCAAGCTTGCACGCCCTTTGCCGACACATTTTGCCTTAGGTGAGTATGGTATTAGTTCCCAGATTTTTCTCAGGTTATTTAAGTATATATATAGTTCCAAATAAGTATGCTTTCATTGGCTGATTAAGAGTTAACTGCCTCCACGGTCTATATTCTTACCATATTATGCATCTGTCACTTTAAAGTTCCACAAGAAATATTGTAAAATCACAAGAGGCTTATAAAAATGTCCCAATTAATATATGGCAGGTAGAAATACAAAGCTACAGGGCTTGGCTGCTGCTATTCTAAAGCTTTGGGAAAAGAGCCTTATAGCAAAAGTTGCAGTGAAAGTGGGTATCCAGAATACCAATAATGAACAAATGGCGTGGAATCTTAAGGCAAGTACTATTCCACATAAATTCTGTTATGCTACTTTTGGTGCATGTAAGTATCAAACACGTAAGATCTCCAAACTCGTGTACTGTGGAAGTGTGAACTCTATGATCGTATATTAGAATAAGAAGTTAACATGCATGCTTTCTTTACTTCAAAGTTCGGTGATTCTCAATTGGTAACCCGGACGTTGACTTTCTGTTGATGATTGGTTCGTCTTTGTTTCTTCATTTGTGTAAAACTGAATCTCCTCAGTGCAGCATCTTACTGGAGGAACTATCATATTGAGAAACAAGGCTTTTATTATTCTATATAGAGGCAAGGATTTTCTTCCGGGTGGAGTTAAAAAATCTGTTATTGAACAAGAGGCTCGGGTAGATGCCCAGCAGGTGAAGGAAGAAGAAGCCCGATTAACGGCGATTGACTCCCTTCAGATATTTGCTGGTTCACCATCTGAGGGAAGTTCTGCAGGGACTTTCAGAGAGTATCGGAATTTACAGGTTAATCGTGTGCATGAAACAACTGAAAACAACAAGGGCATGATAGAACTAGAGTCCGAGAAGCATAGGTTGGAGAAGGAACTAAAAGACCAGGAACGGAGGCTTTTCATTGTAAGACCTGATCTACATTAGTGCTCTTGTTTGGAATCCATAAAATTCCATTAGTACCTAACGAAAAAAACTGGTCCGTACTGCAGCTTACTAAGAAGATTGAAAGATCCAACCAGGCGCTAGCAAAGCTTCATAGTTCTTGGAACCCTTCAGAGCAGTCTTCAGACAAAGAACTCTTGACAGAGGAGGAAATAATGATATTCCGAAAGATTGGCCTAAAGATGGATGAGCATGTGCTCCTTGGTATAGCTTTCCGTGTTTAGCTATAGCATTTGTGTTCATATGTGCTCGTCTCATCGTGCAGGTGAACAAAGAAGAGCTATTTATCCTTCTCTAATCTCATAATTTATTTATCCTTTGTTTTTCCTTGCAGGCAGACGTGGTATCTTTGATGGTGTAATTGAAGAGATTCATCAACACTGGAAACATAAAGAGATTGTCAAGGTAATTACCAAGCAGAATCAAGCTTACCAGATAACATACACATCGATGCTACTTGAGGTTGAGACAGGAGGAATGTTAATAGCAACACAAAAGCTCACAAACAGCCACGCCATAATACTTTACCGTGGAAAGAATTATCGCCGCCCAGCAAAATCAGAACCCAGTAATCTCCTGACCAAAAGAGAAGCATTACGAAGATCAGTTGAGGTTCAGCGACGAGGGGTAGGGATCTGCATAAAATTATTCTTTCTTTTTCCTGCCAAATATCCATATCACTAAGTGTTGTGCCTCATCTTAGTTCCTTTCATTTGATTTGCAGTCGATGAAATACTATGTCTGGGAGAGACAGAAATCCATTGAGGAGTTGAACTGGAGACTGGTTAGTGAACAATGACATTTCTTGAATATGAAATATCAAGGGCATCATTAGACCCAACCAAGTCAAATTAAATTTCATATACTTCTGTGGCCAGAAATTTATCTGTGCTTTTATTTTTGTTGCGCTGCAGGCCAATGTGACAAGGAAAATCAGGAAACTATCCCCATGATTAATGAAGAATTTAAAAAGAGCATGGAAACGAAACAGAGAGTTTGAATAATCATCCCCAACTAGTTTTTTTGTTTGGTTGTGTCACCTGCACGCTACAAAGCACAAAGCGAGGATGGGCTTCCATTAATCGGATGAATTTGTACAGCTACAATGTACAAATAATGATTGTGTTGCAAATTGTACAGCTGTATAATTGTCTGCTCATGTACATATTGCCATTTCAGCACATCTATTTACGACATTTGATGATAATGGATAAAGAAAAACGTTCGTTTTGGTACTAATCAATCATTGGATCTTAATGAAAACACCAGAGGTTGCTGAACGATATTTGACACAGAAAGTTCCTCTATTGATTCTTTCCTGGCAAACTGCACTTGATTAGGCGAAGGCAACTTAGTAGATGTCAGGTTTGAGGATGAGAAGCTCCTCGAAAATTCTGTATTTATTCTGTAAGCATGGGCTGACTTGTGTCCCTTAAATTGCATATTGAGTTGGTTTTCCAGCCTCTCCGAACAGCTACCAGCTGAAACTTTGCGGATCCCTTCGCTTGTATCTGCTTCTTTGCCGCGTAGGAATTTAATGCCAATGCCGATGACCAAGCTCACTCTACAGTTGAACTTCCTGGTATGGATTCGTTCTCTGAATCTCTCTTTTGAACCGCTATAGTATTTATGTGTAACACCTGATGTCTTGCTCCCTACAGTTGGCGAAATTCAAGAGCAGTCATGCTAGCTGTTGTGCTTCAGACTTGTTTGTATATTATTTTGCTGCGACTGAAGCTATGCAACATTTGCTCATTACATGTTGACAGAAACAGGAGTTCATTGTAGAGCAGTTGGTGGCATGTTAATGGACATTACTTATTGCCATGTCAATGGACATTACTTGTGCGAAACATATCTTGGTAAGTCTGCGCTTCCGTGACTGTGTTCAAAGGCTATTCTTTGCGTAAAGAAACTGAGGAGTATCATACTGCGTGTCGGTTAAAGAGCGCTCTGTATTCCATTAATGCAGCAGATGCAAGAGATGAATTGTTTGGTGATCTGGCTCCCTGCCCTTTCCAGGTAAAATTTGGCTGTATAATTGTGGCTTCCATCTGTTTTACCTGATATGATGTTCATTACATGCCAATGTTGTGTAGGTTTTTAATGCCCTTTCGGCTTACCTATGGAAGCTATCTGGATGCTCTGTGTTCTAGTTATTTTGCAATTCCTTTGGAAGTGTGATGGCACTGATATTACCACATTTAATGGACTTGCATTTATGTACTCACTGGACCCAGTTTCTGTACACAGTATTAGTTGTAATAGAAAGTGATAATCACAGAAATACAAATGTTAATTGTGATGTAGACATATTGTATATATGCCTCAATCTTGACTGGAAACTGCTCATAATTCTCAGGGCATTAGTTTTGCCCGAACACAGTTCCAACGCTATTTATCTTGACAGTTGAGCCGATCTTACATGTTATGTCCTCAAAGGTGGTTGCATTACCACTTTTGTACTTGCCCATAAACTTTCTTGTAGATTGTTTATTGTGCCACTTTTGGTTTCAGCCACCTTCTGGAGATGCCATCTCTACTCTGAAAAGGCCACATGAGATGGTGAGTAGCAATCTGTTCCCCTCTCCAAGCTAAGCGTGAATGTATGTTCTGTCGAGAAAGTGTTCTGTATCCTTAATGCGTTTGTGACATCTCATATACTCGCACCAATAATTATTTTCTGAAGGAAACCGGACCATCGAAGAAGCATCCCGAAGTTGCTGAACAGGACACATTACCTTACAGCCATGTGAGTCTGAATGCAATTTTCTAACTTCTGACAGTGCATGTTTCTCCTTTCTTACTTGGTTTTATTTTTCAGTTATGAGAAATTAACATGCATATTTACAATTTATCTTCACTATGAGGAAATGTTGACACTTGTTCTCACCACTTGACCTTGTCTTTACAGCTGTCCTGTATTCTTGAATTTGATGGGGGCTTGTAAAGGAGATCCTGGTAATAGTAAGGCGGCCGAATGGATGGATCGGTGGTATGTACACCAACTAGTAGTGTGCTGGTTTGTTTTCTTGCTCTTCAGTTACCATGACCAGCTGACGACGGCTGTGCTCTACTATTTCAACTGATGATTATTCAACTACTTGAGGGTTTGGGTACTGCAACGACTAACGTTGCTGAATATCGTGTGTTGCTCTTGGGCCAGAGATATGCTGCTCAGAAGGTATTCAAGTATATCCGTGCTAAAGGCGATTCTAAGCTTGTCTGTAGCCAGGTTCGTGGTCATACCTTTGCTACTTTGCCGCCTTCGTGTTCTTCCATGGGATGGTCAATAAATAAATATGTGGACAACCAAAAAAATCAAATGTTTTTTGTTTATGTTTTTGTGCTTCTTTTCTGCTTGTCCTCAGTTTATCCTCACCAAAGGACCAATGCTTCATCTATTAACACTTTTACTGATTAAGGTGTCCCACAGTCTACATTGTTTTATTTGAATAAGGCATAATGGATTATGGCATATAAATCTGGTGAAAGCTAATCAGAGCTCTTTGAAGATTTCCTCTTGCAGCTGGCAGCTCTATCAATGTTCAACTCTAAATAATACATTGAACTTTTTGGAACAGGTGGCGTGTTAGGTACGATAATATGGCTGACTTGTGCAAAATAATTATGGAACTGAATGGAAAGTTTCTTCAGTTTCAAAATTCAAATCAACCATGTTTTGAGGATAGGTGTCACGTCATGTCATTGATTTTGTTCAAATTTACCCCGCATCAGCCAGCTTTAAATTCTGTTATATGAATGCTTGACACCACATTACACACGTGTGCTCTGGGCACAAAAGCCTACGGTGTTGCGTAACAACTATTCTATTCAATTGCATGAGAAGCGGCAACGAAAGACCATCGTGGGAATTTCACCAGTAATCTTTGTATTGTCTGAAGTTAATGCCAATTGCTACTTCACATGTTTATGTTTAACATCTGTAAATATTTAGACTGGGATCTCCCTGCATGCATAGACATGTCTACTTCTATGTATTGTCTAGAGTCCGTAACTCGCATATCTCTGGAGTTTTTTTTTTTTGGTTCGAATATCTGCCCTCTGAATACCTTTTCAGTTACAACTTTGTAATTATTCTGCAAGCATGTGCAAGCTTGACTTGCGTCGCTTAAATTGCATACTGAGTTGGTCTGCCAGCCTCTCCGAACAGCTACCAGCTGAAACTTCGGTTGGATCAAAATTTGATGCCGATGCCCAAGCACAAACTTCTGTACCACTGAACTTCCCGGTATGGAACCGTTCCTCGAATCTTCTTGTAAACTGTTATAGTATCAGTTGGTGACATTAAAAGATCAGGCATACCTCCCATGGTAGTGGCTGTGCTTCGGAGTAGTTTGCATGTGTGTGTGTGTGTTTTCTTTGCTGCGACTGAAGCTACGTAACATTTGCTCATTTCACATTGTTAGAAACAAGAGTTTGTAACCTCATATCCCCGGCATTTGTAACCCCATTCGATATAGTGAAAATTTGATGGATGCCGTCCGTGGTTTTTTTTTCTCCTTAAAATGGTTTTCCACGTTAAAATCTCATATCCCCGTCGTGATCTTGCTTTTATTCATCGTTTATATTGTCGATCGTTTATAACGCATGTCGGAAGTTTCCACAGCTGTCAAGCCTCCACTTTAGTTTTGCCGAGCCCACGGCCCAGCCGTTTAGGTAATAAACAAAGCTAGTGTGACGGTTTCTGGTGCGAGCTGTTGCTTCTGACCTGGTGATCGAATGATCAGCGACCAACTTGCCCATTCTGGTACGCACGACGCTCGTGCAAATTAAGGAAGGAAAGAAGGGTTCGTGTTTGGGTCGTTCGTTGTAGAACCAGATCAGCAACAGCCTGTACGTTAATTGATCCACTTGACCCAAGATGATCCACTTGATCAAAGGGAGTATGTCCCTTTGATCACCATTGGGTCAACTTGGAGCATGCACGAACCGTTCCCTTTTTAAATAAAAATACAAATTATGAACCGCTAATTGCCTAAGAAAAAATATACAAATCATGTGCATCGTTGGCTTAACGTCCAGTCGATTTATTCGACCCCGAAATGATCCACCAATGTCCATAAGTTGCCTAAGACAAAATTAAATATCCACCATTGGATCAAATTGAGAAAGTCGCTCGCGCGTTTCCCGTGCGTTGGGCTCTCCTTGTCGAAGCATTCAATCATGATGAACCCTTCCCTTCCAAATAAAAATAAAAATCACGAACCGCTCAAACACTAGCCAAACCTTGATGACCTTATATATACCCCCTCTAACCTTCAGCCAACATCACATCCTAAGGTAGCAAAACTACTCAAGGTAAAGCCCCTCCTCTCTCTCTCTCCGACTAGCTAGACATGAGGCTCTCAGTGGTTCTCCTCTGCGCCATGGTCACCGTCCAGGCTGCGATGCTCGCCGCGCCGTCGGCACAGGCTGCCGAACTGCAGGTCGGGTACTACGGCAAGAAATGCAAGGGAGTGGAGAACGTCGTCAAGTGGCACGTCATCCGGGCTATCAAGAAGAACCGCCGCGTGGGGGCTGCCCTCGTCCGACTCGTCTTCCACGACTGCTTCGTTAGGGTATATATGCGCATTTACACTCTAGTGCGAAATGACATCCGTCGGATTTTTTCTTGTGTTTTTTTGCCTACTAATTCACTAGCTAGCACATCAAAATGAAGTTTTTTTTTCAATATTCGTTATTCTGTGTTTCATAATCAAAACGAACTGAAAGTTGGTTTCCATTTGCGCTTTTAAATTTAACCATTAATTACAACACATGGAGTCATATTCCAGTCCAAATGGAGGAGACGACCAGACACGACATTTGCGGGAAAACTGCTAACGACATATCAAAATAATGACATTATTTCATGCAGGGGTGCGATGGCTCTGTCCTCCTTGACAAGTCCGCCCAAAACCCTCACCCGGAAAAGGAGGCGCCGGCGAACCTCGGGCTCGCCGCCTTTGACCTCCTTGAGGAGATCAAGGACGCCGTCGAGCGGAGGTGCCCCGGCGTGGTGTCATGCTCTGACATACTTGTGTACGCTGCCCGTGACGCCACCAACATCCTCAGCATCGGGAATATCAACTACGAAGTCCCCGCCGGTCGCCTCGATGGCCTCGTCTCCTCGGCCGCCGAGGCCCAGGCGGAGCTCCCGGACTCCAACTTCAACGCCAAGCAGCTCATCGAAAACTTCGCCCGCAAGAATTTCGACGTCGAGGAGATGGTCATCCTCTCTGGCGCGCACTCCATCGGCCGCGCCCACTGCTCGTCCTTCGCCGGCCGCCTCACCGCGCCTTCGGACCAGATCAACCCGGCCTACCGCAACCTGCTCAACCACAAGTGCCACCAGAGCGCCAACCCGAGAGTGGTGAACAACGTCCGCGACGAGGACTACGAGACCGTGGCCAAGTACATGCCAGGGTTCACGAGCCGGGTGCGCAGGATCCCAGACTTTTTCGACAACAGCTACTACCACAACAACCTCGCGAGGATCGTGAGCTTCCACTCTGACTGGACCCTGTTGACGGACAAGGAGACGCTGCCCCACGTCCATGAGTACGCCGACAACGCCACGCTCTGGAACGAGGATTTCGCCGACTCCATGGTCAAGCTCAGCAAGCTGCCCATGCCGGCCGGGAGCAAGGGCGGGATCAGAAAGAAGTGCAGCATCGTCAGCCACGCCCTGCACTAAATCGTCGTACATGCGTGCGTGCGTGCATGGAGATCCAAGGATGAAATAATGTGTGGAGTTTAATAATCTTGTGGGTTTTGTTTTTTTGTCTAATCCATTCTTTCGATTCCCATTATTGTGTTTACAAATAAATTAATTTGTTATATATCATTTCTCAATATATCGATGCAATAAAGGTACAGTCTATCGATTTGTTGCAGATGATAGTATCATCATATCAAAGGGAATAACGACTGAATATGCGAAAAGTCTCTTTGGCTCCCGAGCACCAGTGCTCCTGGTCATTCGAAAAAAATTAAAAAAAATACTTACATGTTTCAAAAAATATTGAAAAAAATCCCAGATGTACGATATAGTGTATCCCATAACCCTGTAAAAAATCAACTCCAAATACTTTGTAGTCTGAATTCTCTGACCCTTGAAATATGAATTTCCGATGAAATTTTAAACCTTGGTTGTTGGTGTTGCAGGCGTCGTTTGATTGTTGGTTGATGATCTTGATTGACTGCCGACGAGTGTGCACCGTACGATGGTCTGGACCCGGTGCTTACATGCGAGCGAGCGTGGGACCAAGAGTGTCTACTTCCTGTCCTCCCACTTGAACCACATGCAAGCATTAGGCCCCTGCAAAACACAACCAATCGTTAAGCTGAAGAAGCAAAACCTCGTCTTCGTCCGAGCATACTTGTTGAATTTTTTCCGCTGGTTTATGCATGGCTTGTTGATGTTCGTCTCGTCCAGGACGAGTGTAACAATTGATCTCAAGGTGACCGTCGGCCAATCTACGGGAAGAAGAAGCTGAGCTTATCTTTTTAAGGGCATGCACAGTTGTATTATCTTAGCAATGCTACGTAGGATAATTGCTGAGTTTTTTTTAAAGAAAAGATACCCAAAGAAAATTTCTATCTGATATTTATGGGGTTGATAATTGCTGAGTTAGAAGAGAGAGAATAGAAAAAATGATTGACTTCTGTTAGTTAAGAGATGATCTCTTAGAAAGATAAAATAAGACTTTTTTTGCCATTGCACAAGATGTATTATCTTACTCACATATTTTATTGTTTAATTTTAACAACCCTTTAATTTTAGGATCATGCAAACAATCATTATCAGAAATAACTTAAGAGATTATCCATTGTATGTTATGTTTTTTCGTGTAATATATAAGAAAATACCGTCTTATCAACCATTATACATGCCCTAAGAGATCATCTCTTAACTATTTAACTATGAGAAGCCGATCATATTTTTATATTTGATCTCAATAATTATCCTACATAACATTGCTAAGATAAGATCATTATAGTATACATGCCCTGCACAGTAATTCATGACCGCGATACATCAACTTCGTTGGTTTGCTCGCCATCGACCTGTAAGATTGGAACAGTGGATTTTTTTAGAGAAGAGTCCGAAGGCCCTGCTTTATAGAAAGCAAACGGAACAACCTGGGGTTACCAGTTTTACAGGGAGAGCAAACAAAAAAAAAACAGCTAACTGGCTATCAGAACTACTCCCGGTCGCCAGCCCCACACCACACCAACCCCAAACCGGGTCGACGAGACAAACCACAGGGGAACGGACCTCACACACGACAAAGGGCGAGCGACCAAGGCAACGCCTCCAAGGAGGAAGCGACGAGGAAACGCCGCCGTTGCCCGCTTCGAAAGACGAAGCTTGGGCTTTCACCCGGCGCGCTCAAGACCTCCAGGCGAGAGAGAAACGGAGCTTCACGGCAGCGCCTCCAAGGAGGAAGACGACACCCGCGGGTGCCGCCGCTATCGGTTCCGACCGAGGTCAGATCAGAGTACACACTCGAAGCACCCGAATCCGCCGGAGGTTGGCCGGACCCACGGTCCGGCCGGCCCGGCAGCCCATACTACCAAGCCCCCCTCGCGCATCGAGACACCGTCACCAAGCAGCACCGCCACCATCGACCACCACCAAACGCAGCCTCCGCCACCACCACCAGCCCGCCCAGAGCGGCGAGACGGCACCATCGCCACCCGCGCAGCAACCACGCCGACCAGCACACCCCCATGCGCCTCCAGCAGCCGAGCGCCACCGCGCACCCGGCACTAGAGCCAACCTCCTCACCACCATTCGAAGGAGCGCAGCGCCGACCTCGCGCCCACCTCCTCCACACGCCCGCAGCCGCTCCCAGCGCGAGCCCGCGCGACCCAGATGCAGGCCCGCCGGGGCCCAGATGCAGCCCGTGCCGCCGCAGCGGCCAGCTCCTCCGCGCGCCCACGCACAGCTCTAGCTCCATGCGCCTCCGCCCCGCCGCGGACCAGCACGAGCAACGCCACGGCCAAGGACGCCGGCCTCCGCCTTCCCCGGCCAGGGACGCCGGCCCTCTTCTTCCCACTCACGCGAACGGACCCGGAAGGGAAACGCCCCGCCGCCACCTTCCACGGGCGCGCGCGGCTTTGCCGGCGGCCCCTCCGGCGGCGGCGATGCGGGGGAGAGCAGCGGGAGGCCCTACGGCGGCGGCGCTAGGGTTTCCCCCGGGTCGCCAGAGGAGGGCGACGCGGGGTCGTTTTTCCTCCGGAACACTGGATTCATGATGTAAACCATGGAGGACGGGGAAATATTATAGAGCTGCAGACACCCATGGTACAATGTGGAAAGCCTGTGGAGAGACTTTTTCAAGGCTACCGAGGACGGACAAATTATCTATCTTCCTCCACCTCTTTACAAATCCTAGTCGGCAACTCTTATGGACAGCTGATTGGACACTATTGTACATGCTCTTATCCTCGTGCTCGATCACAACATCGTCCCACACAATGCTTAATTATCTATTAAGGTCGACCTTCCTTATGGGCCCTTCTTATTTCAACATTGGAGACAATCTTATAGGGAACTTTCCCGACACCAATGTCCACGATAGCATGCTATCTGCGCGTACGGATACCAAATCCGCTCACATGTGGTTATATAATTAGCGATCAGTTTTTATTTTGATAAAGATTTACAGAAAAGTCGGTTTTGTTAAATTTTCTGTCCAATAAACAAACTTTTAGGTTGTTATTAAGCTTAAATCGTTGGTTTCCTAAATGCATAGCTACTTCAGTTGATGGCAGGCTCGCACAGCTCCCGCCCACGGTTCGACTTTCTAGCCTATCTCCGTCACAGGAGAAGGTTCTTGCGTTGTGGTATTGGAGGCGGTAGTTTTCTTCACAATATTTGAATTCTACGTTGTGGGTAAGATCCTTACTTTCGGAGCGAGGAGAGGCCGCCGAGCGGCATGAGGTACGTGTTGGAAGTAACATGCTTTCAGGCTTATTATAAACATAGAAATAATTTCCAAAACTAGTAAATGCATGGAGGCAAAGTAATTCACAGAAAAACAGTGTGTAAAAGCTTCCCATAAGGAAATATAAGCCAATAGCCGAACCAAATGGTTCATCACATAATTTGACATGGTATAGCCAAACACGTCTACACTGTGGCTCTCAATATATGTACGAATACCGACAAACTGAAGATTACACAAAGTAGCTAGACTACTAATTGAGCAAAAGATATACACAAATGGCTCAAATGAACCCCACAGACAGTAGCTAGTAAACATGTTCTAGTAAATAAAACAGTCTACAGAAACTAGCTACTAACTAATCAATTGCAACAATCAGAGAAATAGCTACACAAGTAATTTTGCCGATATATGTTTTCACAAAACACACTAACAACTAGCAATAATTGACTACTACTAGCAATTAGCGATGCACATAAAACACGAAAAGGGATCAGAAGTTTCTCACAGATCAACGGTACTCAAAACCGATGAGAAGCGTGGTGAAGCGCGACGTAGTCGCTGTCCCAAAGAACAATTACGCCCCGCCCAGCCGCGGGATCCCAAGCGCGTGTTCTCGGAGATACGACACCACTTGCCCGTAGATCGTGGCGAGCCGATCGACGAACTTGAGACTCGGGAGATGCAGCACAAAACACCGAGGGGACGAGAGAGCTAGCCAGGCACTCACGTACTCAGAGAGAAGAACACTGAGTCGATCTAACCACAGCAGCACCCTTCCGGAGGCCAGAGCTGCACTGCCTGGAGACTCTGTTGCCGCAGTCCGCAGCGCCCAGTCGCCAACGCCTCCGTGCAACTGAGGCAGATTTTCCCGATCTGCCGATGCGCCGCCGCAGCTCGCTGTGGTTTTCTGGAGAATTGTTTTTGGTCGCTAGGAGAACAGAGTCCTGTTCGTTCTGTACCTATCCCGTCAAAGCTAGCTCCTCTTAAAGAGATAAGCCCACCACGAGTTGAGGCCGTGAAATTAGGATCTGATGACTACGTCCATCTCCTCCTCAACGTTACAGCCAGCAGCCCATTAGCATTAGGCTTATATCCCTTTAGCTAGCACATATGACAAGTAGGATACGTTCCTTTCCTCTACTTTTAATCTCCAATTTATTTCAGTAAACAGAAATAAAGCAATTGGAAATTTCAATGAATTTTCACATGAAAATTCCAACAGTACGCACCGAATGCTATGCATCTTAATTTTCAGGGTTTTGGTCTTTTGGCTTATTAACTAAGCTAACACTCTCGTCTTATTTATGCAGATCGTCTTACCTTTCAAGCATGTTGGTATAATTCTGGACTTGGTACAAGATTTGTAAGCTGACGTTCAGGACTAGGCTGGGATTGAAGAAGATAGCTTGCGAATATTACAGTCCCTATGAAGGTCAAAGTTAATCTTGTATCTTCAGTTCCTACAGCTGACGTATGACACGACACAGAGTGTGGAGAGAAATGAGCAGATTGAACATACGGGCCAACTTTATGTGTTTAGTCTACAGAGGGCCAAATTTGACTCAAGACGAACATTCTAAATTCAGCTATCCGAAGAGAAAAAAATTGAGAGATGGACCGCAGCAAAGCTCGTTCTGATAACAACAAACTTTCCCAGTTGGCTGTTGAAAGTTGAAACCGAAAAGGATCTTCGCTATCGTTATACTGAGATCTAATCCCATTTGTTGGTGTGCTACGCTGAGTGAGAAACACTAAAAAAAAAAAAGACTGATGATGCTAAAATCATACAGCTCCTCCAAGAAATGGAATTCCGCTCAGGACATATGGAATCTCGGATTTGACTCAATTTGTTTTTCTGCGCGCAGCATAAGGCCAGGGGGCATGAGTTTTGATAAATGCGTTGTTCAATGAAAAATCAAACGAGACATTTTTCCAACAAGTAAAATGCGATTCACGAAAACATCTTCTACGTCATGTATGTACAAAACGAGGGGGCGAACACTTCTCATGTCAGGCTTTTGCCAACACTGATGAAACAAGCAGTGTGATCTAAGTGCCGCGGCCTGCGTGTAACAAACAAGTGACAGACCTCAGACAGTGTCTAGGCTCAGTCCATAGTCACGCGCCACAGCAGCAGCTCATACTGCTGGATCTTCTAGTGCGGCAGTAGAGAAGTTATTGATTCGTGGATACGCCGCCTTTTCGTTCAGCTGATCCTGAGTCCAGATTAACATCTTCAACAGGCTAGGGAGCTTTGGATCTGCCATGCGTGAGAAACATACAGATCAATGATCGATAAAGCCAAATTCTGGCACAAGTATGCTAGCAGCTTGAAAGAGCCTAAACACCACAGGGAACTTATCGTTCTATTTATGAAAAGAAGGTAAAAAAACAAGACATGATATGAATCGTCTATCCAAGAGCCTCGAGAATCTTCATCTAGATTTCTTTCGATGGCACATCCCAAAAATATTTTAAACGAGTATCCCTATGCAGTTATATGACCCATGTTTATCAGTATGTTCTATATTTATCGCTGGTCACACATGGTCAGTTTGAGAATTACTTGTTTTGAGCATGGCTGTACGTGCATATATTTATTATGTAGTTATGTAACCTTCTCCTATATTCAGTTTAAAAATACATCATGGTTCACTGCATAATTCTAGATTAATCTAACACTTGTCAGTCTCAATTTACTTACCAAACGGTGGCTTTCTAAAATAAGAAAAAATTGCTATCATTTCACATGGCACACGCATGCAGGTACTCCTCAGTGGCAATAAATCATAAAATTGATAATATACATCCATGTGCTACTTAGTACTTACCTTTCTCATGACTTTGGCTAGTAAGAATGGCAGCATTAACTTCACATGCCGTCTTTAAGCGGTGAGAAACATCCAACAGTTCCCCATATGGAGAGTTTTTTACATCCTCAAAAACCAAAAGTGCTACAGTTTTCTCTATTTCCTCGAGAAAGGCTTGCTGCAAAATTGCCAAACAGTAACATCAAAACATGGTCGTAAATGCAGTGGTATTAACAGAAGAAACAAATCTAGCTAACTGGAGGAATTGATTTGCGATTGATAGAGTTTTCTCTATTTCCTCGAGAAAGGCTTGCTGAAAAATTGCCAAACAGTAACATCAAAACATGGTCTTAAATGCAGTGGTATTAACAGAAGAAACAAATCTAGCTAACTGGAGGAATTGATTTGCGATTGATATAGGTTTGAACCACGGCTCTAAAGTCTAAACTGAAGTAAGAGAGATAAATTTACTGGAATTGCACTTTTTCTTTGCCTCTCAGTGCAAAATTGCCAAAAAAAAAATCAGAAACAGTAACATCAAAAGAAAGGTCTTAAATGCAGTGGCATTACAAAATCTAGCTAACCGGAGGAACTGCATTGTGATTTGTATAGGTTTGAGCTCGACCCAAGTAACAAGAGATATAATTTTGTTGTAACTTACATTTTCCTCGCCTCTTGGTGCAAGTTCTTCTTGAGCAAACTCCAAAGCTTCATTTATTTTCCCCAAACGAATCAACTCTATCAGCTTTTGCTGCTGTAGATGGAAGTATAGTTGGGGATTTGTATCCAGAATCTGCATGTTATAATTCGAGTTAGGATAAGAGGTCAAAATCTAATGAAGGCTTGCAGCCACCCCTATTATGAAAAATGCACAATGAAACCATACGCCGCTTCTTAGTACTATACGGAACTTTACTCAGGAGTATATAAACAATATCAAAATACTACAACAACAATAACAACAACAAAGCCTTTCAGTCCCAAACAAGTTGGGGTAGGCTAGAGTTGAAACCCAAAAGATCTCGAAACCAAGTCATGGTTCTGGCACGTGGATAGCTAACTTCCACGCACCCCTGTGCATGGCTAGTTCTTTAGTGATGTTCCAATCCTTCAGGTCTCTCTTAACGGACTCATCCCATGTCAAGTTTGGTCTACCACGACCCCTCTTAACATTCGCAGCCCGCTTTATCCTTCCAATATGCACCGCCGCTTCTAGAGACCTACGTTGTATATGTCCAAACCATCTTAGACGGTGTTGGACAAGCTTCTCTTCAATCGGTGCTACGCCAACTCTTTCACGTATATCATCATTCCGCACCCGGTCCTTTCTTGTGTGGCCACACATCCATCTCAACATGCGCATCTCTGCTACACCTAGTTTTTGGATATGTCGCCTCTTGGTTGGCCAACATTCTGCGCCATACAAGATCGCAGGACGGATCGCCGTCCTATAGAACCTGCCTTTTAGCTTTTGTGGGCGCCACTTCATCCAACCAACCTTGATCCGATGGCTCACATCTTCATCAATATCACCATCCTTCTGCAACATAGACCCTAAATATCGAAAGGTGTCTTTCTCAGGTACCACGTAGTTTTCTGAATCAAACAAATATGTTATTTCTGATCCGCACATGCCTAAGTTGCATGCAGAAAAAGAGCAACTTCTAACCAAAAATATTTATTGTTTCAATGATAAACCTCATCGCTCACAAGTACCAAAACTAACAGTTTGCTCCACTGTGCTCTGGGGTACTATTTCTCAGATGTCATATCAATTATTACATCATCAATCACCAGCAACCGGTAAACACTTTGCTCCACTGAGCTAGGGTGATGAAAAATTGATTGTTACATCATCATCTGCCAGCAATCGGTGAAGGTAATAGACAGCACATAAGCTACTTAGGACATACAGTCATACAGCAAAGTTACCCAAAACTGCAATGCCATAGATCAACGTCAAAATACAGACTAAGATCAATCATGGCTCAAAAAGAAAAGTCATCACTCACCGGTGCTGGATTAACACCTATGGGGTATTTGTGAGATGTGAAATTGATTGTTACATCATGACTCACCGGTAATCGGCAAAACGCAATGTCGAACCCACAAGGACCTTAGCACATAGTACAGGCATACAGCAAAGTACCCAAAACTGCCTGAATTTTCAGACAGTCCAACGGCCAACCACGAGCTAAAAATTGGAAGAAAACAGAGGCAGAACCGCACCGTGGGGTTAAGATCGTTCATCTTCTCGATGGCCTCCTGGACGTTCCCCGACTGAATCGCCGTCTTCACCTCCATCCGATCCGTAATCGTCGCCAGGTCCATGTCGGCTACAAAGAAGGCAAACAAAACCGCATTAATCACAGTCCAGCGTCTATAGAGCTCAAGTGTATCACTACTGCATTACCACCACACATGAAAGCAAAAAGAGACTCGATGCGCGTAGGCAAGGCGTACGGTACGTTGGGTGCCGGACTCGAGGCGGAACCGGTCGGCGGCGTCGACGAAGCCCTCGGTGACGAGGAAGTTCATGACGAGGCGGTTCATGTCCTCCTTGCGGATCTTGACTTGGCGCAGCTTCCGCTCCCACTCCTCGCGCGTCACCACCTTCTTCGAGGACGCCATGGAGGGTTGGCCGCGCCGCGATGGGGAGAACCGGAGAAGGGGAACGACGATGGCGGCGGTGGCGCGCGTGAGAGGGACGTGAGGCTGTTCGGGGAGAGGGGCGTGGGGCGGGATTGAGGCGTAGTCGGTGAGGTGCGGCACGGGGGCGGCGGCGGCGGTAGGGCAGGCGGCGGGATACTGTCGACCCGCCCTGGGTCGTGTTGGTAGGAGGAAGAGGAAACGTACGGGGAAGAAAGAGACGGGGTTGGAATTGGATTGGTAATTTACTTCTACTCCGTATATTGTATTTTTTTTAGAATAATTTACTTTTTTTATTTTAAATAGGATACGTTTCTAGTCTTTATAATCCGTTGTTGATTTACCTCGTCGTCTAAGGGCATGTACAATCGTTCCGACGCAGGTTGTCTGTATTTTCTCTCCACTCACGTATAGACACCGTAGAGAACGACATATACAGTAGGGAGTCTGTTTGGCTGTCTACAACCACCGAATATGTTGGAACTGCCTCGGAGCAAATCGTGGAGAAACTGAACCGTAAAAGACGAGATCCAATGCATGACAAGCAACGGGCTCGGTACCCGTCGGTAGGCAGCGATTTTTAGGGTAATCGATCGTCTTTAATTCTAGCGGCGGGCTGTGCTGTTTCTCGGCTTCTCTCTCCCCCACTTAATAACTTCCCCCTAATATCAAGCTTAGGTTAGCGAGGGAGCTTTGGATCCAGATTAACAAGCACATATGTTTTTTATTGCAAAATCATATCTCAGATGTTGCAATGTGTTCTGGACGTTTTTGCAAGTTCGCTTATTCCCCGTTCTTTGATGATGTTTTTTACGTGTTTTGCCAAATGTTGCAAACATATGTTTTTTGTTGTCGTCGCTTATGTGTTTTACTGAAATAGTTGCTGATTTTTGTTGTAAGTTAATCTGCCGAAAAATATTTTGTTGCGTACCCACTTTTCATTGGTACAAACATTTTTTTTTGTAATAGTTTGTGATTTTTATTGATATCGTTCGTTGGTGATTTTTGTTGTAAAGCAATTTACATAAAAAATAATTGTTGTTTAACAACTTTTTTTGTTGTAATAGTTTTTGATTTTTGTTGAAATTGGTGGTGAGCTTTTGTTGTAAACCAATCCGTAGTAAAAAAATATTATTACACCATTTTTTGTAATATTAGTTTTTTTTAATGTTGCAACGATTTGTTGTAATAGTGTACATTTTTTTGTATATGGACTAATTCTTGTTGTTGTAATACTCGAGTTTTTGTTGCGAGACTAGAGGTAAATCATCACAGTGGCATATTTGTTGTAAATATCGGGAAGATAAGGGGCAATGCGTTATACCCCCTTCGTCTTAAGTGGTGCTGAGACGTACTACGGGTTCGATTTCGAAAAAGTTTAGGGACAAAAACGTAAAACTACGTTGTGCTGGTTTTTAGCCGTACGTATAATCTCGATCCGACGGTCGCGGAGGAGACCTAGACTGCCCTTTTCTAGGGCGACGTACGCCTAGCTCTCCCTAGTATAAGTTACAACCGTTGTTGATTTACCTCGTCGTCTAAGAAAATACTTTTGTGGTTAATAACTTCCCCCTAATATCAAGCTTAGGTTAGCGAAAGCAGAGGCCGCCCCACGAAACCAGCGGCGGCAGGCGAACTCAGCGTCTCAGATCTGTTTCCCTCGCACGAATCCTTTCTACTCCGCCGCCGCCTGGGAAGACGATGGGGACGACGCGCACGCTGAGAGATGATGAAAATCAGCATTATTACAGCAGAGCACTTACTCCAAGACCTTCGACTGCCTCCTCCTCTGTTTGGAGATTTAGCTGTTCGAGTAAATCCGAGCGAGGTACGTGGAGTGAACTGCCTGAACCAGTTCTTTCAAGATTGTCCCAGAGCGTTGTCTCGATTGCTTCATTCATTGGACATGCCATGTTTGCCGAGCGCACAGGCCTATGCATCCAAACTTCATATGCCAATGCTCCTACAAGTTTTCTGACATCTGCAAGTTTGTTTCCACGTACTGCTGAAGGAAAGATCAGTGACAATGTGACCATTAAAGTACGCCTTCCAAATAATCAAATTGTCACTGGGCAGATAGAGCATCATCATCATGATGCAAATTTTGATTTTGCTCTTGTCAAGGTTGAGCATGTGGCTGGTTTTCATACCACGCATCTTGATCGGGACATGCCATTTGAGGCTAACAGGAAAGTAGTAGCTGTATGGCGCTGTTTCAATTCAGGGTTATTAATGGCCACATCTGGGGTAGAGCTGGGCTCTCCAGCCGCTGAACCACATAAGATTATGTTAAGCACTTGCACGATTGATATGGCTGGAATTGGAGGCCCGCTTGTGGATTTTGGTGGGAACTTTGTTGGCATGAATTGCAACCGCAGTGAACCAAGCATGACTCCTTTCATAAAAAGGGTTCTAATCCATAAGTTGTTGGGCAATCATGGGATAGTCAGCATGGGAACTGAGCAAAAGATTGATGGTACAAGAGAAGGAATAAGTACAAGCGAGATACAAAAATATTCCACACCAGTATACCCGCATTTGATTAATTCACCTGAAGATGTATTTGACGGTGATATATGGAGTGAACTCCCTCAAGGCATTGCTTCACGAATTTCTCGCAGTGTTGTCGCACTGGCTTCATTTGATGGAGATGCAACATTTTTTGCTTGCACGGGGTTTGTTTCACACTGCGACGCAAACTCTGCATACATTCTCACTTCAGCAAGTTTGGTTAGGTTTTCTGGTGATACGCAGGAGATCAAAAGTAAATTGAGGATTGAAGTGTCCCTTAGCAATGGATTTCGGGTCATAGGGATATTGGAAGAGTTCGATTTATCCTTCAATCTAGCTTGCATTAAGATCATGGGGCACTGGGATCTTCTTGCATTGGAACTCCATCCGGAAAACCTGCAAACAAAAGGAAAGAAACCCCACCCAGAATCCCTGCAAAGAAAAGGAAATGAACTTCAGGCAGAATCTTCTCTAGGTGTAATTGCTGTGGGTTGCCGATTTGATGGATTCCATATAATGGCCACGGGGGGGTTACAGTTGATGAACTGCCAAAGCAAACTCGATTGCTCAGAACTTCATGTCTCCAGTTGTAAAATCACCAAGGCTGGGGTTGGTGGCCCTCTAATCGATTTTGATGGGAATTTACTTGGAATGAACTTTTATCATGACGAAGAAACCCCGTTCCTCAAGACTTATTATCTCTGTGCCTTCCTTGGGTCCAGGGGCCTTGGTCAATGTGTCCAGCAATACAAATGCAGCTATGATTTTTCTCCTGGGCGTAACAAAGCATATAGTTGGCCTTTGCCCAAGCCATTTTCGTATAACTGGCCACTTAGGAAGCATAAATATGTACCCACACGTTATAAGATGGTGGACTTAGCATTGGCGAACAAAGGAACCACATGTTATAAGGCGGTGACGACAAGAACCAGACGTTATAAGGGGGTGGAGGAAGAGTTGGCGAAGAGAGGAATTTTTCTACTCCCTCTGATTCCGTAATTCTAGACCAATGATGTGCCGACTTGAGGCGAGTGCAAATGTCGCCGTGTTCCATTCATCCACTCAGTAAACTACAGTACCTATTTTGTTGTTTCTTGAGCTGTAGCTCTGTTCTAGTTTAAACTGAAGTATTAAACCGTGTGTTCTGGTCAACGATGGTAATGTTGAATTAAAAAAAAAATCAAGCTTAGGTTTGGAAAGGTAGTGTCTTTATTTGAGTTCTATAATTTCTCTGTTGATTTACAGGAGTTAAAGCTTGTACACTGGGAGATAACACGATAGTCACTCATACAGTCTATACTGTCTAAAACGTCGAAAGAAGACATTATTATTTACAATTATTTCTAGCTATCAATGTTTGCATAATTATAAAATTATAGTGGTAAACTGAAACTAAAAAACATGTAATCAAAATATGAAGAACAGTAAAAACACCATGTAAGCAACTCAACCATAAGCTTACTTAAGAGAAAAATGTAGGTTTAGTATATGACCTTATCGAGAATGTGTGGTTTGGTCACAAAGTTGCAGAACGTGAAAAGCGGGTTAGCAAGTTGCCACGCGCTAGCGTTTTGGTCACTCTGTGACGGCCACCGTTAGTTCGCTGACGTGGTTGGCTGTTTTTTTTTTTAAGAATTGACCCCTAAAACTTTGTTTCTTCTCATCGGTACATCCTATGCGCTAGGCATTTTATCAAACACGGAGCAGCGAGCTGGTTGTACTTGGAGTTGGTGTTCCTGGCCGTCGATGTGCTTAGGGGCGTCACGTAGGACGGTTGCTTGCGCCGCTGGGCACGGACCGGACGTCACCGCATGCCGCGCACGCCTCCATGCACTCGCGCACGAGTGTGGTGTCGCACCCCTCTAGCATGCCCTCCCCAGGGTGGACCCGCATGGTGGGCCCGCGTGTGCGTGGCCACTTGCTTGCCCCATGGCGGCCATCTTTTGGCTCTGAGGCTTCTCTGACTTGACTAGAACGTGTGAATTTTATAAGATTTTTCTGAGCTAGAAATTAGGCATCTCTTCGGGTGATTTTCCTCTCCTTTTTCTGGTGTCCGGTGTTCTCCCTCTCATAATTGTGAAACATGCAAAATAAGATAAAATCATATTAAAACGGTGTTCTAATATGAAATATATCAATAAATAATAGAAAATTATGAAATAAAATAGTGATGTAAAATGAACGTATCAATATGCTTCACCAAATAAAGAGTTTTATAACTTCTATCTTTGTGAGATAACAACGATGTAGCAACTTCGCGTGTTGACACATTGCAATCTCGGACATCCGGACGAATCTTATTCCTGTGACATAGAAATTTCTATAAATTATAGTGACTTGCTAGCGTATACGAATTGACATTGAAAGTAAACTACACATATTTATACGAACTATATCCAAATTGACATATTTAGTTTGTGCACAAGAGATTGACAATGTTCAATTTGCATTTTTGTTGGTTCATCTCTTTCGGGATCCATAGCAAAGTACAACTGAATCTTGGGGAGAGAGATGGTTTATGATTATATTGTCGTTTTGATTTCTACACTTGAGTACCCACATTGTTCATCGAAGCACCCTGATAACATGCTCTTAGTATGTAATTTCATCAGCCTAAATCGTGGCAGATGAGTGTTGGCATTTTCATTTCTTTTGTTACACCAATTTCATATTATCTTATTATTTTTTCAAATGTTTTTTTAATAATTCACTATTCTCTAAGATGTTTATTTCAAAACAAAATACAAGACAATTTTTCTGAAATTTTTGCATGATCAATTTTGTACAAAATAAAACATATACTTTTTCCTTTTTGCAAAATATGATTCAGGTATCTTCACATTATTTAATGTATGTCCTAAATCAGCAACTATGTGATATTTTATTGTAAAATCTGACATCATATATTCGAACTAAATGAAATAAGTGAATAATTGTTCAAAATATATTATATGAGTTTAGTACACAATATTTAACTTACACTGAGTCACACATTTAAGTAGACCGTTATATATATATATATATATATATATATATATATATATATATATATATATATATAATATATATATATATATATATATGATGTTCTAGAATAGCTATTCTAGAACCCACCCAATAGTTTCTTATCCGATTTAAACCCGAAGCAACTGGAAAAACCATCCGCCCACTCTGCTGTCCCGCACCACACCTACGACCGCACCATCTCTCAAAAAAAAAGACCTCTATCGCCATCTTCTTCCTCCCGAGCGCATCAGTCTCACCCCGCACACGGCGCAGCCCCTCGAGCGCCCTCACCCACTCGTGATGCCGCCCCAAGCGCCTCCATCCACGCGCGGTGCTGCCCCCAAGCACCCCCACCCGCGCGCGCCGCCGCCCCAGACACACTGGGCACCGGCCGCCAACCCCCACCTCTTTACCTGCTCTAGGGCGAAGCCTATCGCGGCCGCCATGCCTGCACCCTGATGCTCTCCGCTTGCTTGCCTCCGACAGCTACCTCCAGGGTTGCGGGTCGCCCTCAGCTCATCTTTTGAATCGAGGCCACCAGCCGCTGCGCCCAATCCCGCCCCCATCTACACGCGCCTCCTAGGCGAGGAAGCCGCCACCATCGAGGGCGCTGCCGCCGGCCAGGCTTCTGGTTCCCTCCGACGCTATCCGGGGCAGGGCGCGGCCGCCACGGACTCCAACTTGGCCCTATCTGGACTCCGGCCTGCAGGCTTCCGGACTCCCCGAGCGACGCCTCCGTGGCTGCTCCCGCTGGGTGCTGAGCCGCGGTGGTCTAGGAACCACATCCAGGTTCCAGTCCGAGGAGCTGTGAGGACGAGGCTGCTCCTGCAGCTGTTCCCTTGAATTTTTTTTTGCAGTTCAGATCTTTGGTTGATGCAGTTTTTATTCCTATGCTAGGAAGTTGACTTCGTTAGTTCAGATTGGGCCGCCCTGGTCTTCCGTTCACTGTCAAGGAATTTGCTCCAGGTTTAGTTTGCTGGTGGTGTATCTTTTGGAATTTCTGCTGGCTATGGATGCGTATAGGATGAACTACGACAGAACTGCTACGAGAACTGATCTTTTGTGTGAACTAAACTGCTGCTGGATTTTTTGTCGCCCGAGTCCGCATGTTTTTTCTTAACGCACTGCAGTAGTAGTTCATCTAGCCCAGCCAGAACTAGTAAACTTCTATTTAATGGAGCTTGGTAGAATAGCGGTTCACTGAAAACACACAATCTTTTGTGTAGGTAAAACTAACATCATAAGCATGTGTACAAATTCAACCGTGAGGAAAAAAGTTCACATTGTCATGTCAGGAAGTTTACATTTTAAAACCTAGCAGTTATCTTTATTCGTAAGAAAAAATTATATCGTGTTGTTGAAAAATGTGATGCATCTCTGAAGTTCACTTAAGTTTAATTCATCTGACGAGGGAAGTTCAATCTTTTTACCGAACAAAAAATTAAAAACATCTTGTGCTATAAAAGTTCACTTAACACTACCAAAGGTTCGCCTTAAAAATAGTAGATTTCTTTTTCTTTTTGAATTTCCGAAGTTCATTTTACAAAAATCAAACAAGTCAAAAAAAAATGACGTAACCCGAGCATCTGGTGCTCCGTGAAGAAGTTCACATTATCATTAAATGAAGTTCAGTGTTGTGAAGTGGGAAGTTCAGAAAAAACGAGAATTCTAAAATAACAGAATTAAGTATATTTAAAACTGCTCTTAAACCGTAAGGAATTTCGAAAAAGTGCGTGAGATAACAAAGTTGCGGCTTTTTCATAGCTTTCCAACGGCGTATCATTTGCATCAATCCGATAAACGGTTTGAAAATTGCGACCAAAATACGGTACGGACGCGAAAAATAGTGTTAGTATATTTGAAATTGTTTAAAAACCATAACTAATTTCGAAAACCCGTGAAAATGAAAAAGTTTCGTAATTTCCATAGCTATCCAACGGTATATCACATGCGTCATTCCGATAAGCGGATCAAAAATCGCACTAGAAAAGTTTCCCGTGAAGGTGGAGAATCAGTCTGTTCCGTCAGGAAGTTCACATTATCATTAAATGAAGTTCAGTGTTGTGAAGTGGGAAGTTCAGAAAAAACGAGAATTCTAAAATAACAGAATTAAGTATATTTAAAACTGCTCTTAAACCGTAAGGAATTTCGAAAAAGTGCGTGAGATAACAAAGTTGCGGCTTTTTCATAGCTTTCCAACGGCGTATCATTTGCATCAATCTGATAAACGGTTTGAAAATGGCGACCAAAATACGGTACGGACGTGAAAATAGTGTTAGTATATTTGAAATTGTTTAAAAACCATAACTAATTTCGAAAACCCGTGAAAATGAAAAAGTTTCGTAATTTCCATAGCTATCCAACGGTATATCACATGCGTCATTCCGATAAGCGGATCAAAAATCGCACTAGAAAAGTTTCCCGTGAAGGTGGAGAATCAGTCTGTTCCGTCAGGAAGTTCACATTATCATTAAATGAAGTTCAGTGTTGTGAAATAAGAAGTTCAGAAAAAACGAGAATTCTAAAATAACAGAATTAAGTATATTTAAAACTGCTCTTAAACCGTAAGGAATTTCGAAAAAGTGCGTGAGATAACAAAGTTGCGGCTTTTTCATAGCTTTCCAACGGCGTATCATTTGCATCAATCTGATAAACGGTTTGAAAATGGCGACCAAAATACGGTACGGACGTGAAAATAGTGTTAGTATATTTGAAATTGTTTAAAAACCATAACTAATTTCGAAAACCCGTGAAAATGAAAAAATTTCGTAATTTCCATAGCTATCCAACGGTATATCACATGCGTCATTCCGATAAGCGGATCAAAAATCGCACTAGAAAATTTTCCCGTGAAGGTGTAGAATCAGTTTGTTCCGTCAGGAAGTTCACATTAACATTAATTGAAGTTCATCAACATTACGAGGGAAGTTCAGAAGTGGTTCCAGAATAGCTATTCTAGAACTAGTTCCAGAACTAGTTCCAGAATAGCAGACCTATATACATATATATGGGAAATAGCCAGCTACCCGGGCGGCTAGCTACGCACCCACTATTAGCCATTAGATCCTTTAGATTTTGATTTAGAGAGCACGCATAGATCACAGCGATATAACGTGGATGGTAACGGCGCCATAGGTAGCGTTCAGTTAGCACATGCCAAGTTTGTTTGTGTTAGAGTAGATAGCGTGAGAGTGGTCACAAAATACGATCACGAGGGGATGCCATGCATGGTCTAACAACGTCTCACGCTAACAGATACCAAAAAGGACACATACGCTTAGACTATCTGTTCCATTTGTCGATAGCTTGCTAACATATACGTGCGGGGACACGAATTAGATATCCTATCACTTTGTATAGGCGGGCTTGGACGATCATCATCCATCCTGGCAGTCCATTTTTAGTGTGTACCACTTGTTTCACACACCATTTTGTAGCCAGTTGCTGTGTTAGGTCTGTCGGACCGGCTAAGATCGTGGGATCTCCACACTCAAGAACCTGGGTAAGATGACGATCATCCACGAGCCGCCCCGTCTTCAATTTGTCATGGTCCGCTGATACGATTTGTTTCTTCCTATCTCCAATTTGCAGCATGAGCACCGGAAACCCTTCATGGGTTTACAGGAAGGGACGAACGCAAAAGCCCAGCGCCGCAGCTTCCGGCAAAATCCGCTGTCCTGCACAGCCGTCTTCATACGCGTACTCCCACTCGTTAGCTGAGTTGAACAGCATCACCGAGCTGTTCTCTGTGCAGCAGTATGAACTGGCCACTTCGACTGGTCTCGGTTCCTTCGCTGAGCCGACACACGCCGTGCAGTTCGACAAGCAGTTCACTGTCTGGCTGCTCGCGAAAGTGGATCCCGTCAACAGGTCAATTTCTGCAAACGTGGGAAGGAGGCTCACTATATTCACAGACCACGCGACATCTGTATTCGGGTTCCCATGCACAGGCAAGGATGTGTGGGACGCGTCATTGGATAAATCACAGTCCATGAGGCAGAGGATCGAGCGGTTGATCGGTATGGACGAAGTCAACAATTCGGTGAGAGCGGCAGCTGCAAACACACTTCGGTCACTAGCTGGACAAAAGATGTCAGCCGAAGAAGAAGAAGTGTTCAAGGTGTCATTCGTGATATCTGTAATAAGCGTCTTGTGCGACAGCAAGAACCCCGGAGAGCGAGAGTCCGTCAACTACTGGCCAGCTCTCTCAAACACACAGAGCATACACACCTTCAATTGGGCATCATACTTCATCGAATCTGTCCTATCAGCTTGTTCTTCAGCGCGAATGGCAGCAAGAACCAACACGACGTACATGCCACCCGCTGGCACAGCCCTTTTTCTCCAGGTTTTCCCATAATTCTGACCAATTTTTTCTGTATCGCACACTACCTCTATCTGCCGTAAAACGTTTGTTCAATCTAAAGGGGTCAAGACCGGATACCACCGAACACCATCTGTTTGCACACGACCATTTTCTTGATAACGCAGAGACACGTGCCAAGTGGGTTTGGGTTAGAGAAGATAGCGCGAGAGCGATCATGGGGGATGCCGTGCATGGTATAACAACGTCTCGCGCTAACAGATACCCAAAAGCGACGGCAGGTAACGGGAGGAGTTTACGGCGTCTACTTCTTAAGGACGCAATCCAAAGACCGGAGACCGGATGTGATCTTGTGCTTTCTATATCCAACGGTTCCGGACCTATGCGTAGCTAGCCGCCCGGGTAGCAAATCCGCGTTGATATATATATATATATATATATATATATATATATATATATATATATATATATATATATATATATATATATATGTCTGCTAGAATAGCTATTCTGGAACCACTTCTGAACTTCCCTCGTAATGTTGATGAACTTCATTTAATGGTACTGTGAACTTCCTAACGGAACACACTGATTCACCACCTTCACGCGAAAATTTTCTAGCGCGATTTTTGATCCGCTTGTCGGAATGATGCATGTGATATACCGTTGGATAGCTATGGAAATTACGAAACTTTTTCATTTTCACGGGTTTTCGAAATTAGTTACGGTTTTTAAACAATTTCAAATATACTAACACTATTTTCGCGTCCGTACCGTATTTTGGTCGCCATTTTCAAACCGTTTATCGGATTGATGCAAATGATACGCCGTTGGAAAGCTATGAAAAAGCCGCAACTTTGTTATCTCACGCACTTTTTCGAAATTCCTTACGGTTTAAGAGCAGTTTTAAATATACATAATTCTGTTGTTTTAGAATTCTCGTTTTTTCTGAACTTCCCACTTCACAACACTGAACTTTATTTAATGATAATGTGAACTTCCTGACGGAACACACTGATTCACCACCTTCACGGGAAATTTTTCTAGTGCGATTTTTGATCCGCTTATCGGAATGATGCATGTGATATACCGTTGGATAGCTATGGAAATTACGAAACTTTTTCGTTTTCACTGGTTTTCGAAATTAGTTACGGTTTTTAAACAATTTTAAATATACTAACATTATTTTCGAGACAGTACCGTATTTTGCTCGCCATTTTCAAACCGTTAATCGGATTGATGCAAATGATACGCCGTTGGAAAGCTATGAAAAATCCGCAACTTTGTTATCTCACGCACTTTTTCGAAATTCCTTACGGTTTAAGAGCAGTTTTAAATATACATAATTCTGTTGTTTTAGAATTCTCGTTTTTTCTGAACTTCCCACTTCACAACACTGAACTTCTTCCGAACACATAAGTGAACTTCTTCACGGAGGACCAGAAGCACGTTCTCCGTCATGTTTTTGACTTCTTTGATTTTTTTTGACCTGTTTGATTTTCGTACTCGAACCATTTCTGAACTTCACTCGTCACGAAAGTGAATTTCTTCGGAGACGTAATTGAACTTCCTCACGGAGAATTAGACGCACGTTCTATGCCACGGTTTTGACTTTATTTGATTTTTCATAATGTTTTCCAAAGTGCATTTCAAATCCTTCACACGACACGCAAGTGAACTTTATTTTTTTTGCGAGTGAACTTTTTTTTTTCGAGTGAACTTCTTGACGAAACATTTTTTTACGAGTAAACTTCTTGACGGACCATATTTTTTCTGGTGAACTTTTGCGGTTTTCTTAAGTAAACTTTTGCGGTTTTCTACGACAATGTGGCCGAGGATGGAGTGCGGGATGCCCGACAAAAGAGGTCTCCACTACATACTGAAAAGTAAATTGCCGGACATTTCTCAAATTTCCTCACGAGAGATTGCCATTTGATATTTTGATAGCACGGATCTGAACTTATTCAGAAAACAAAAAGAACTTTGCCTGCTACACCAACTGAACCGCGAGCAGTTCACGTACGAGGCATCACCATGTAAAAAAAAACAGTTCATATGCCATGTCAAGAAAAGAAAAAGCAGTTCAGACTCGGGATTTAGAGCAGCGGCCGGAGATTGGGGATGAAGCCATTTTTACGGCAGGGATCTTGCGGTGGGCGGAGAGGAAAGAGTGGGCTCCCCGGCGACGCGAGGTGAACTCCCCTGGCATCGGGAGATGGATGCCCCGGCCGCTGCGGCGGCATGGCTGCCCCTGTCCAGGAGATCTCGAGATGAAGAATGGCAAGGTGGCCGACGGCGCCCACGGTACGCGCTGGGGCTGGAGGTACGTGCCGGAGAGGAATGGACCGGCGGCGGAGCACAGGGTGAGGCAGGTGTCGGGGGCGGTCAGTGAGGCAGGGGAGGGTCGTGTCGCTGGCGGCGAGAAGGGATGTGCGTCGGGGAGCTGGGCGTTGGTTTTTCAGCCACCTCCTTCAGAAGAAGTTCAGACGAAGGAATTGGTGGTGGACGTCGTGGAGGAGCTCCGCTCGATGGTGGCCTCGAGCCACTGGGCGGCGCTTGCGGTCCAGAGCAGCGCACACCGACATCCAGACCGCGCTGAAGGTTTTTGGGGCGGTGCTTCCTCGGTAGATCTCGGGGAGCGGTAGTGGGCGCGCTGAATCGAGGTATGCCGGCGGCAAGCGCAGTGAGTGGAGGGTCCGAGCGGTGGCGGCGCTCCGGTGTCGGTGAACCGCGCGTGACCGCGGTGGCGAGCCGGGCTGGGGCGGCGCACGGAGAGGAGCACGCACGCAGGAGGCCGGCGGGGGCTTACGAGGCCGGAGCAGAGGACGATGATGGCGGGCACGGGAGGAGCTGGGGAGAAGCTGGGAGGACGGAGGGGAACGAGCTGGAGCGGGGGCCGATCTCGAGCTCGCGGGCGTGTGGAGAGCAGGTGAGCCGGTGGGGCAGGAGGAAGGAGGATGACGCGGTGCTTGAGCACGAGGGGAATGGCCGGCGCAGGTCGAGGAGGAGCGGGTCGGGGCGAGGGAGCCGGCAGCTGGGAGGAGGCCACGCTCGCGTGCGGGCTCGAGGGAGGCGCAGGAGGGCGGCTCAGGCGGCGGCTCGCGGAGGAGAAGGGAGCGGCGAGGCGGAGCCGGGCCGGTCGGTGGCAGAGCTGGACGAGGGAGGAGGCGAGGAGGAAAGGCGGCGTAGGGCCCGTCGTGCGTGGTAGGTGGTGGGTGCGGACTGGGCTCGGTTCGGGGGTGGTTTTTGTGGGCCGGTTCGTTACGGTTCGGATCTGTACGAGATAAGAAGGTCTTTAGGATGGGTGGGTTCTAGAATAGCTATTCTAGAACCCCTCTCTTAAGAGGGGTTCTAGAATAGTCCTGCTCTATATATATATATATATATATATATATATATATAGGAAAATGTATTTCTTATCCTCTTTGGGGTAGTATTTTACTTTTTTGCATGAAGGGAAAAATCTAGAAATGGGATATAGTGCAGCACAACATTGATCCAACGGCTGGGGACACTCAGATCTTGTTGGAATTTAATAGTATTTGCTAGTGGGTCTTTGGCCTAAATTCCATACTGCTAGTTGGGTGAGAGTTGCACCATTTAAAAAGAATTTATCAACGAATTTTCACTAGATTACGTAAAGATTTGTGCTAAGAAATATCTACGTAATAAGCTACCAATATTTTACTTGCTACAAGAAGTATCACAAAACTGTGATATTCAAAATCCTACAAAAAAAATTATGGATGATATTCTAGAGTTATTGCCTTGTTTTGTTGGGTTGATTTTGTGCACAGGCAGGTCAACAAATTTATTTAAAGCATTTCACACGTTTAATATAATTTTATACAGAAATTCAATGTGGTGGTGATGACAAATAATGTTTCCGTCCCAGCCCCCCGTGGGAGCGATGTGGGACGAGAAATGTGTTTGGTGTATTTACAAAGTTTCAAACTCCTGGTGTGTGGCTCCTTAGTCCTTAGCAAGCACAAATTATCTATGTTGAAACCATTTTATTTTCTATCCACTTCCATGTAATTAAACCAACCAATATACTAATAATGCTCATATATATCCTCAACCAAATTAGTAAGTCTTATAATGAGTTCGAATATGTACACATAATGTTTTAGAGCATCTCCAAGGGTCCTCTGATGGACCTCCTCATTAGTCTAATAGGGTCCGGATACGAAAATCACCTCCGAACGGCCCAAAAAATTGTCTAGCATCCTCTTGTACGCTCGAACCTTCGGGTCAGTTCGGGGGTGCCGTACAACCCCAAGATATCAGCCGCATAGAAATCTGATAGGTGGGCACCCCATTCCAGTGCATCGGCAGTGATATTCACTATTGGCCGCCAAATTCTTCTCTTTCCTTCCACATTGCCGCCAATCCCCACCAAGGATCCTATAAATTTATCCCCTCCTGTGATGTTTCCGTCACAACTCTCCTTCAACGCCACCAATGAGACCCCTCTCGCACATCCACCAAGTAAACATTCGACATGGAGAGGGTGCTGGAGGAGAAAGCGAAGTGGGGGGCTTCGGATGAATGAAATGACCTGAAAGGCCCATGTTTGACGGCGCAAACATGAGAAGGAAAGGAAGAGCGTCGGCTTCCACCTGGAGGATCCCAACGGTTGCACCGTCGCCGACATGCTGGCCGAATTCATCCAAGGGAGTACCACCACTGGACGTTCGGGGATCTCCTCATCATTAAGGGAGTTGATGTACCAAGACACTGATAAAAGATGGGTAGCCTTCTTTGAGGCGTAAAGCTAGAAGTTTAAGATTGACGCGTTAAAGTTTGAAGCCAAGAAGATGAAAGTGCAGTCGGAATAAATGGCCGAGGAGCGGAATATCATATCCACCGACATGAGCAACATGGAGCCGGATCATGAGGATTGATTTCTCAACCTCGTAAGAAAACATGGACACAAAAGATTGATTTTTTTGCATCTCGATGGCATTTAGTTAATGTGGCCAGGACTTTGATTTGGTGGCTATTTGTGTATCAATTAATTGTGTGTTATGTTACAAAAAAAAGTCAAAATATCAAAAAAAAATGAATAGGGTAGTCCGTTAGGGGAGCGTTGCCGCTAAGGACAGACATCCCCATAGAACGGACATGTGTCCGGATGCCCCAATAGAGAACACTGGTTCAAAGGTGTCAGACACACTACGGTGAAGATGCTACTCCTTCCGATCCACAAAAAGTGTCGCCCACTTAGTACAAAGTTTGTACTAACTTAGTATAAAATGAGCGACACTTTTTATCAATCGGAGGGAGTACTACATATAGCAGGTCTTGACTAATTTGTTGGACTTGTGCATCGAGGCTCTGCCAAAGAAGCTGGTACACCACTTGGTGCTGAAGAGGTGGTTGTTGGACTGGATTGGGAAGACAAAAACGACGAAGTGGCACTAGTGCTACACAACCTATGGCAGGTGAGGAATGATGCACGAGAATCGAAGGTGGACCCTGATACGTGTCAAACGTATCTATAATTTTTGAGTGATCCATGCTAGTTTTGTAACATTATCACATGTTTCTACTATCATTTTATATCAATTTTATGATTTATTTGGGCTAACCTATTAATAGTTGGAAAAGTGCACAATGTTCTTGTTTTACACTTTGATGTGTAGAAATCGCTTGGAAATTGGCAAAAACGCAAAAGGAAACCTTGTTGGAGTCGAATTGGACTTTTCTGAAATCTGTCCCTTCTAACAGATTTCAGAGATCGTCAGTTTGAGACCTGAATACACCGTCAACTGAAGTTCTCATATCGGACATAGTTGTGGGAAATTTCCATAGCTTTCATTTAAGCCCAAGAACAGCCCAATTCGAGTCCGTACGGCCGAGATATCCCCGTTTAACTGAAACCCAAAAATCTGATGACGAAAATTCGGGAAAGTATATAAAGAGAGGAAACCTAGGTCATCAAGCCCCCACGAATTTTTCTCCTCCAAGGCAGCCGCCGTGAGGTGGAGAACCTCCTCCATACCAGCACCATCTCCAAGCTTGAAGGGAGGGCCAAGGGCCGCCGCCGCCTCTCCAAGGGCAGCCGCCGCCGCCTCTCCAAGCCGCCACCGTCTCGCCGGGCTGCTGCCCACAAGGGCAGCCGCCGCACCTCTCCGAGCCGCCACCGCCTCGCCGGGTTGCTGCCCCCAAGGGCCGCCGCATCACCGTCTCTCCTCCGGGCTGCACCTCTCCATCAAGCTCCCACTCACCATGGCCATGCGTGAGTAGTCTCCACCGGGGCTGAGGCTTATACAAGTAGCTATGTGGTTATCTCTCTCTCCCATGATGTGATCTTCGTTGTGATCATGAGCTTTGTTAGTATAGTTGAATACATGATGTTTCCCTATGTGTAATGGATATGATTTTGCTCAAGTGATGTTATTTAGTATAATTTCCGGAGTCACCGTTGTGATCACGGTGACACTGTGGGTGCCGTGTGTGACTCTATGGATAATAGATTGGAAGGATCTTCATCATGAGTTTGTTCTTTACACTACCACAGAAAAGGCTATCAGTGGCGCACCAAATTGGAATTCTGTGGCGTACCCCCAGGTTTGCTGGGTGCGCCACAGAATTCTCGCCACAAAAATATTTTCTGTGGCGCACCTTGCTTGGTGCGCCACAGAAATGTGAGAATTCTGTGGCGCACCAAGCAAGGTGCGCCACAGAAATATTTTCTGTGGTGCACCTTGCTTGGTGCGCCACAGAATTCTGAAAAAATTCAAAAATGCAAAAAAATATAAAAGTTTTCAAAAAAATTCAGAAAAATCAAAATATGAAATAATATGAAAAATCCTAATTATTTGAATTTTTTCAGATTTTTTGCACATTTTGAACTAATACCTTCCCGCTAGGTCACCCATCCTCAGATTGCTCCAACCCTAGCACGCTTAACTTCTAAGTTCCACCCACTCACCTACCCTTCTGCTACTCAAGTTCTTATTGATATATATATCATATGAATCCTCTTAAGTCTTGTATGTGTATATGTTATGTATATGTTATAAATATGTGTTTTTAAATTTCAGATTTTCAAAAACTTCTAAACTTTCAAAAGGAGAGTTCAAAAGTTCAAAAGAGTCCAAAAAAATTCGAAAAAACTTAATTTTTTGTAAAAAACTTTAAAAAATTCAAAATTGTCAAAAAACTTATTGTTTTAAAAAAATCCAAAAAATTCAAAAAAGAACTTTAAAAATCCAGAAATCTCAAAAAACTTATTTAAAAAAAAAACTTTAAAAAATTCAAAAAATCCAAAATTTTTCAAAAAAACTTATTTAAAAAAAAACTTTAAAAAATCCAAAATTTTCAACAATCTTCTTTGTATAATTTTTTGGGGAATTTTCGAAATTTTTCTTTTTTTATTTTTTTTTGAATTTTTGAATTTTTTTGATTTTGTTAGAAAAAAATCGTCTGTTTGAAATTCTGTGGCGCATCCTTGGCATTGGTGCGCCACAGAATTATTGGGCGGGATTCAAATTTTCGAATCCCGCCCAATTAATTCTGTGGCGCACCAATGCCAAGGATGCGCCACAGAATTATTGGGCGGGATTCAAAATTTCGAATCCCGCCAGACAATTCTGTGGCGCATGGGCTACATATGCGCCACAGAATTGTCTTTTTATTTTTTTTTTATTTTGCTGGAAAAATTCTTCTGTTGGCCATAACTTTTTTTCGTTTGGAATTTTGAAATCTAAAAAAAGGCTAACCGGGTAAACCCTGGTGAGGGCGGTTCCGAAATTTACTCTAGTTTTTTTTAAGGTATTATACGCATTTTTTCGACGTCGTATGCAAAAGTTATGCCCGTTTTACATTTTTTAACGGGTTTTTTAACGGGTTCCGAAATATGTTTCTGTGGCGCACCGTGCCACGGTGCGCCACAGAATGTCCCCAGATGGACCCTAGCACAATGATTGTACATGGGACCCACAAAAATTCTGTGGCGCATGGGTGGGCATGCGCCACAGAAATCTGGCTTTCTGTGGCGCACCGTGGCTGGTGCGCCACAGAAAGTCACATTTCTGTGGCGCATGTGGCCAGGTGCGCCACAGAAATGTGACTTTCTGTGGCGCACCAAGCACGGTGCGCCACAGAAACATATTTCTGTGGCGCACGAATTAACGGTGCGCCACAGAGTACCAACCTCCCTATAACCCATTCTGTGGTAGTGTTATTATTGTTGGATTGAATAGATCATAAGGTTTCTTGATGCTTGTGTTATTGAAGAAAGAGACTATTCAAGAAATATGTTGTGTGTTTATTAGTACTATCTTTGGCCTTTGTGGCGTTGAGTAGGCCTTTGTGGCGAGCTCACACCCCCTCCAACGAGACATACTCCCTTAACAAGGAGGAACTCGGGAATACATCCTTGTCTCCGCGTGCTTCCATTTCGGTTATCTCTTTCCTCCCTTATCTCCCTATTGTGTTTCTTGCTTAGTAGTTTTTGTCCTTGTCATATAGATAAATTCACCATAGTTGCATATCTAGAGAATTTATCTTTTGTGTCAAGCCTAAATTGAAAAAGAAATAAAAATTGGGTAGTAGCACCTATTCACCCCCCCTCTAGGTGCTCATACGATCCCCTTTCAATTGGTATCAGAGCCTTGTCTCTATATCTAGGCTTCACCGCCTAAGAGAGTATGAGTACCTCCGTGATGATGAGGATCCTAAACCCGGGGTGACCATGGAGGATCTTGACAACTTGAAAACACGTCTTAGATCCACCATGGACACTCAAATGAAGGAATTGCGTGAGATGATCGCGCAACTCCTTCCTAAGGGAGTAGGACCCACACCACCACCGCTAGAGGTAAATTCTTCCGCCGCGCAAGATCGAAGGTTGAGGGTAGTGATGGGAACTAAAGAATCCCCATCTAAAATGCTAGTGGGAAGGAGACGTATAGTGAGGTTCCTCACATATTACTCCCCGACCCAACCTATCCCTCATCCTCATATAAACAATAGGGGTGACCCACCCAAGTTTAATCCATCTTGTTTTCTAACTGGCAATTTCTTATGAGATCTTATATGAAGAGTGCTTCAATCGAGCTTTGGAGGATCATCGAGGTTGGCTTCAAGGCACCACGACCCCAACAACATGACAAGAAGAGAGGTGGTTGATTGTCAACTCAATGAATTGGATCTCAACATGATCCAAACCGCCGTGGGGGAGAGAAGCACATGTCCCACATCGAGCTTGCCACCCACCGCCAAAGAAGCTTGGAGACTCTCTCCAATGAGTCATCGGCAATGAGAGCATGAAGAGGAATAGGTTTGAGTCCTTGAGCAACCAAGCCGAGGGCTTTTTTCATGATAGAAGGTGAAGAGCATGAAGGACATGTATCGAAGACTCAAGACCCTTGCCACTCAATTCGGTCCACTTGGGGCAACTCATGTGGATGATGCATGGATCAAGAGGAAGTATGTGAGTGCTCTATGGCCCTTTGAGTTATCCGACTTGAGAGTCTCCAAGGGAGGCACAACTATCACCTTATGTCATCAATGGAAGTCATGCAAGAGATGTCCGCATTCAAAGTGGCCGCCAAGAACGCCGAAGATGCTCGTGCTAGAGCCATTGGAATGCACAAGAGTTCTCCCCTAGCTTGAAGGCCAAGATGGTTGCACAAGACAGTGATGATGAAGAACAAGAAGATGTATCTCATTGGTATCCCAAGGAGCTTGAGGACACCCTCAAGGACTACTCGGCTCTCACTTTGTCTCACTCGCACAAGGATTTTTGGAAGAGTCCATCTAAGGAAGAGAGAAGAGAGTTTGTGAACAAGTCAAGTGGAAAGAAGGAGGGTGGCCAAAGGGTGCGTTCGTGCTACAATGCCAAGATCGCTATCACTTCGTAGCCGAAGTCCCTTTGAAAACCGTGAACACCATGGAGGCAAACTTGTCCGTAAGGTTAAGCCCAAGATCCCCAACAAGAAGCCATTCTTCAAGAAGAATCCCACCAACAAGAAACCTCAACGGATGGTGTTGATTGCTCAAGAGGAATAATATCCGGGGAAGAAGAAGAAGAAGAAACCAAGAGTGAAGTGGCGGGATTGCCATTGCATCAACTCCATCTCTCTTTGATCCCCCAATGAAAATGTCTCGACCTCTTCCGCAAGATGTTTATGGCCAAGGCCAATGAGGTATCATATCTTCTTTAACTTCCAAAGCATGATTAATGTAGATGATCCTACTAGCCTTGAAGTTAAGAGGAACTTGTTGCCTTGGTCACTTTATATCTAACATGCAAGTGAAACCAGAAGCATGTTGAGACTCTTATGAGTCAATATGATGATGCTCTGAAATGCTAGAGGTAAAAGGTAAAATAGAAAGAGATGATGCCAGGGAAATTGCTTCTCTAAAAGATAATCTTGAAGAAGAACATGAGCTTAGAGTTTCTCTTGAACAACAAACTAGAATCCATAGAAGAAACTAATAATGAAATTGTTGCTAAGCTCTTATAGGAACGGCATCATGCTAGAGCAAAAATATAAAATTTGCAAGAAAGAAAAGGTCGAGCTTGGCGTTGGTCATTCTAGACTAACCGAGGAGTTAAAAGAAGCTCTCTAAGGCTCACAAGGCTTTGGAGAGTGAGCTCTCACCCTCAAAGAGTCGTATGACACAACTTCACAGCTCAACCATCTAAAATTGATCTTGCCTAGCTCCTCTACTCCCATTACTTGTGATCATGCAAATATTATGAGGAAAATGCTAGGTTGAAAGTTAACCTTGCTAATG